>CM008280.1:9892184-10492184 GCA_002319775.1 Fagopyrum tataricum
CTTTCTCGGAGTCGGACTGCATCGATACGCTCTTCTTTCCTCCACATGTCTTCCTCGGAGTTGGACTACGCCAGTACATTCCGTTAGTTCGCCCAACTCATAATATCTGACTTTTGTTCTTCTTCGTCGCCATGTTGTCGGCCTTCCTCCGTTCTTCCTCGGAGTACGTGTTGATATTCTTCTTCCCTACTGAGTACTGAATGTATGGTACTCCCTTCTTCTTCCCTCCACTGGTGTCGACTTTAACCTCATTTGTGGCTGAAGAAGAAGCTCCTCCTCCTCCTCAAGGTGAGGTTTCATCGATATTACTTCTTGTCTGCTTGTCGTCATTTGATTTCTTATCATGCCTTTCTTGTGAAAACTTGTTGCACTTAACAGTTCTTCCTCTCTGAATTAATATCACTTAACCGTTCTTCATAGTGTGGTCTGAATGTCTGATATTACTACTTGTTTTCATGCGATTTGCTGATAGTCTGATAGTAGTCATATTAGTGATTGTCTTCATGTGATTTGTTGAATGTATGAATATCAATAACTTCTTCGTTGTATTAATTATCATATTCATGATAGTATAATATTAGTATATTAAAGCTTGTTTTCTACTAGGTTCTCCATTTCCGTCTCTTCAAACTTGTTGCACTTAACACTTTTAATAGTTCTCCTAAATGATTATGGTATTATCATATTACTGATGTAATTTCTTCTTCAGACTTCACTCTTCAAATTGCTAGTTGGGTGCTAAGTTTTCCATGTGATTTGTTGCTCTTAACAGTTAAAACAATTAAAAATAGAGTAGTAGATTGATTTGCTCTAATTTTTATAATTGTCCCCCATTTTCTAAATTTAGTTTGATTCTCATGTTAACAGTAGACTGAATTGTTGTAATTGTTATAACAGTCTCCAGTTTCTGACGTTAGCTTGTTGTAATTGTTACTAATAGACTGATTTACGGTAATTATCCTTTCACTTATGAATTTCATAACTTAATTTGTGTTTTACATGTATCTAATGTCTAAATTATCTAGGAATATATCCATTTTTCATTCTCATGAGTCTGAAAGTGACCAGGAGTACAAGGAGATTGTGTCTCCATCATCTCAACGACAACTAGTATTAAAGAAGGCTAGGTGTGAAAATAAACTAGTGCGGATTGCTGAATCTATTTTGAAACCTATTGAAACGGTAAAGAAAAGATGAAAATGAGTGTCAAGTGGAGATATATACTATCATTTCGTGACTAATAGTCATCAACTGAGGGATGTAGTCGATAGTATTGAGAAAGTAGTTGAATCTTATCAAAAACTCCACTATAAGTATATTGATACTTCATTTGTAAAAGTGCATCTACTCATGGGACTTCGACACTTAAGGAACATGTTAAGACTATATGTAAACTTTATCCGGGTAGAGATAAGTTACAATTTGGCAAATGTTTTCTAGTGGTGTGGTGGATGGTCAGAGCACACTCATGATGGTTAATTGGACACAAGATAATTGTGTTATTGTTGCAACTCATATGAAAGTTGACGATGAACTCCCGTTTAGCTACATTGAAGCTCTTGGATTTAGTTGTTTTTGCTCACATGTTGTACTTTTGTTTAAAGTTCCATGTTGACAAACCGTAGTGAAAAGATTCTTAAAGATGTATGATTCTAAGGAGGACTTGAGGAAGGAATTGAAGTCTCGTAGTGTTTGTTTGTCGACGGACACTTGGACTTCTTGCCAAAACATAAACTACATGGTTGCAATATACATTTCATTGATAGAGTATGGAACATGCATAAAAGAGTGCTAGATTGGTCAATTGATAATGTTTTTTGCATGTCGGTTGACAATACATAAGCTAATGAAATTACCATTGACTTTATGAGAGATAAGTTGTACAATTGGAAAACTAAACCGATTCTTGGAGGTAGGTTTCTGCATGTGAGATGATTATCTCACATCATAAACATTATTGTGAGATCTGGATTGAAGACCTTATAGAAGTCTGTTGTTACAATAAGAAATTCTTTGAGATATATAAAGTGTTCTAGTGTGAGAAGTGATGAGTTTAGAAAGTGTGTGGAGAAGGAGAAAATAGATTGTATGAATGTGTGTGTCTTGGATGTTTCAACAAGGTGGAATTTCACCTTTTTTATGTTAGATGGAGGTTTGGGATACAAAAAACTTTTGACATATCGTATTATGATGTATGAGGTTTAGTAGATATTTTTATGAGGATGAACATGATGATGATGAAGTTGAGTTGCTTATATCGAGTGAGATTGTTGTGCCTACTTCTAGGAGAGTGAAGAGAGTTGGACCGTCCACGGTTGAAGATTGGGACAACGCAACGATATTTGTTAAGTTCTTGAAAGTGTTTTATGAAGCTATTGTGCATATCAGTGCATATCTTAAACCAATATCTCATAAGGCCTTCCAAGATGTTGTTACCATTGAAACTGAGCTAGAAGATCTTCGTTCAGTTGGCTTAGGGCCTGATTCGAGTGAAGTAGACAAGGTTTTGTATGGGATGACCACTAAAATGAAGGATATGTACAACAAGTACTTTGGTAAGTTGGACAACATGAACTCTATTTTTCTTGTTATTGTGATTTTGAACCATAGGTACAAGTTGAAGTACTTTGAAAGAGTATGTAAAACACCACTAAATTTGTCTACTTTTGAGATAAAGAAGAAATCTGATGAAGTGAGACAACTTTTGGTTGAGTTATGTGACTTGTATGGAGTTCAATCTGATAGTATGGGATCAAGAGGAAAAAAAAGAGGAGGGTGAGTGAAAGAGTTGAAACAATAACCAACCCATTAGTGGGAGAAGGGTTGCTTTGTTAGAAGATTGGGATAGGGAGATTGAACAAAATTAGGAAGTTGTTGTGGGACATGAAGTTGATAGATATTTGTTAGACCCTATCCATAAAGTTGTGAAATAGCCTGGTGTAGAGGTGGATTGGTCGATCTTTGATCGGTGGAAGGTGAATGGACATAAATATACGAACTTGCAATCACTTGTAAGATATTTACTTGTATTATAAGTGTCTACATTTGCAAGCGAGTCGACTTTCAGTACCAGTAAATAGGTGATTTATTCATATAGATCATTTTTATGCCTAAGACTGTTGAGAAATTAATTTGCCTTCAAAATTGGATGAAATCTGACACAATTATGGGATTACAATATGTTCCAAAACTAGTAAAAATGGAGATTTATGAAGTCCTTGAAGCATGTACAAATATAAATTTCTTTTCTTTCAAATATGTACTTGTTTATTGTAAATTTTCTCTTAACTTTTTTGGTGTAGAACATATGAAAGGGGTACTTGAAAAAAATGATAATGTTGTTGGTGAATCTGCATCCAATCCAAGTGCGAGAAAAAAGTTCAAATGTTTCAGTTTCGGTCACTGCATTAGTCATTAAAGAGTCCAAAACTAGGATCAAACGGCAGGAAAAAACTAAAGAGGTATTTAAAAAGGTATATAATACTGTAAACGCTAGGATTTTCGAATCCTAATTAATGATGATTAAGGCGGATTAAACTTAATCATTGATGATAATATTGGGTTAACTTGCAAATGGGATGAAATTGATGAGCATGAGTTTCATTGTTGTGTTTTTGAATTGAAATTAGCCTTGTGGGAAATTTTTCACTTTTTCCTTCGGGGAAAAATTTTACCCTCTGATATTAATTGGAGTACTTGGGATCTCCAATAAATAAAGTTGTAGTTGAGATAATTGATCGGGGCGTCGGATATGTCCTAGATATGAAATAGCATGAAAAGGCAAAACGGCCAAAAGAGTCGCTATTTTGTTTTTTAACGGCTAAGAAATGCGGCTTAGGAATACGCGTTTTTCGAGAAAGTTGCGGAATAATTATCCTGATTATATTGCGATTTTTCGGTTCCAATTTCATAAAGTTTAGAAACCGGAAAATATAACCGCGTTTCAATTTAATAGATTGGATAAACATTATATATAATATATTTACATAACTCTGCAGAAAAGGCGGCCACATGCACTATCATCTTCATTTCAATTCACAATTGAAATTGAAACAAATTGCAGAGAGAAGCCGGGAGAAACGAGCGAACTTACGACCTTCCTTCATCTTGCCATGAATCATCTGTCTTCGATCCGTTTTCAAATCCGTTTGTACCATCGAGTCCCTTATCTTATTCTCTTCATCATGGTATGAAGTTATTTTCCGTTTACGAGCTTTTTGGGTTAAACCTCCGTTTCATCGCTATCGGAACGCCGGCGACCACCGCGAGTCATCGGATGTTGGGTCTGCTGTTGTGCTCATATTTTTGGCATTGTCGAGACTCTGCATCGTCTTTCGGATCGTTAATCGTTAGTAACGAATAAGTTATGATTTTATTCGTTTTCAATATGACCTTAGGCTTATCAAAATGAATAAATGGAAATTTAGTTATGCTCATTATATTATTCTGGTGAACTTTGGCTATTTATTTGTTGAGATCTGATGACAGGTTGCTTCGAAAATTGCCTGCGGGCAAAACGCTATTCTGGCGAAATTTAATTAATTAACTAAATGTTAATTAAATAAAATTAAGATTACTAGAAGCGTTATAAGGCTAATTAAATTCAATGGAATGAATTTAATTTATTTTGAAGCGAGAAGTTTAATATAAGGAATATGATATTCTTGATAAGTGTTGTTGAAGGCTTGGATCTAACTGTAGCTTAGTTTGCCTTGTGAGCGTATCCAGGTAAGTCTTCAGACTTACTTAGCTTCGATCTGCAGAACCCTCGTACCCAAGAGATTAGTTTGATATTATATGCTTATTATGTTTGTCTGATATAATATGATATAGTCGTGTTTAATATCACTTTACTTTATAAAGTTGATTTTCTAGTGACGAGTAATGAGCATGATAACAAGCTAATAGGGTGATATGGAAATGTGATGGCATGAGTTAAAGATTATGTTATATTGGTAAAGTGATGAGAAGGAAGATCATGAGTGATTATTTAAAAGCCCGCTTATATGGCGGCTTGTTATTTCAAAGTCCGGCTTATATGGCGGCTTGTTATTTGAAAGCCCGGCCCGCAAGGCGGCTTGTTATGTAAAGGGCTCGGCTATAATGGCAGCTCCCTATTACTTAAAGTCTACTCTTATGGAGGTTGAGGAACATTAAAATATGGCTTAACTATTTTAGCGAGTGATGTTCACGGAAGGATGTATTAGCAAGTTTTCCTGATAAGATAGTTATTTATTAAAGGCCTAATTTGTTATGAGTAGTTTATTGGTTATAAATGAAATTTTAGAGATTTGGAAATTGATTTGATAATATGATTATGTATTATGTGATTGTGTGATTGTGTGATTATATGATAGTATGATATTGATATATGATTTTGATATGTTATTTGTTTTATTATGATTCTCTCGTGGATAGATTATGATCGTTAGCTAACGGTTTATACCGAATTCTTTTTAGGTTAACTTATGGATATGTTCAATATAAGGATGTCAATTGGAGATGGTGGTCAGCCGAGGCAGTGTGTGTCACAGTATGGTGAGTTGTGGTTATTTGTGTTTGTTAAACCGCATGTAGGCGGATGTGTACGCTCGCATGAAAGCAGCGTTTTAAGTTTGTTTATGATACAGGTTAAAGGCTGCTAGTGTGAATTTATGTTTTTTTTGTTATGCGGTTGCATACATGAAATGGTTTTGATAATGTTTGTCAACTAAACAGGTTGAATGTTTTAAAATTTTGTCGTGCTTCTTGTTGCAAGGTCCTACAAGTGAATTTGTTGTCAGGCTAACTGATGGGGCCCACTGTGTGGTCCCTAGCCTAGTGACGTCTTGGGTTATTAAAAACCCGGTTGTTACATGACTTATTTTTGTTCTTTTCTATTTAATATGTACTATGTAGTTTTTTTTATTGTAACATTAAGACATTTGAAGTATTGGAGTACTAAATTACAAGCTTGTTTTTAGAACTTTTTATCCTTTGTGTTACGTAGTATACTTCCACTTCGTACTTATGATTTTTGGATGATACTTTATCACTTTGTTCATTTTTCATTTTTTTTGGTTTGTAATTCAACTTGATATTTAAGACTATGCTCTTTTCATCTTTTGAGTCTTGACCATTTGAACTAGAAGAAGTGAAGACGCTTATTTTATGTTGGGATTATTTTGTTTTTTTTGTTACTTGTTAGTTTTATTTATGATTTTAAAATTGAATTGTATGTTAGAATAGGTCAGGTACGGCCCCAATCAGCTAGATATAGGTACGTTCCAAGCGGTTAAACTTCCATTTCATTTTAGGTGAGCTTCGAATTGCTTCTTCCCGGTTCCGGTTCCAAACAATTCTTGATAACATGTTTTTATGTTATCTCTCTAGTGTTGACATGTGTTTTTTCTTAGTTTTTGGCATTTACATTTTCGCTATTGCTTAAATACATCAAATAATGTCTACTCCCCTTGTGTTTTGTGTCTTAGGTGTTTTAGGTCCAAGTTGGAGCTAAAAGGAGCAAAAACCATCAAGACTAAGGAGCCCTCATTTCATCATGAAAGCAAGAAAGGAGGAAGCTAGAAGCCTTGGAGCACGGAGCAGAGAGACGGCAAGAAACAACAAAGAATATGGAAACCTCCAAAGGGGATGCCAAGTTACTAGGTCGAGTGACATTCCACACAGACTAGGAAGAAGTCTCCACTCACAAGAAGAAGAAAATCTCACTCAGACCAAGTGTACAAAGCTCTCCAAGCAATATTTGGATGGTGCCCAACATTCCTTTGATGTTAGTGAAGTTCATGGGAAGAGTAGCTAACACCAGAGTGATATGCATTGGTGAACTTATCACCATGATAACAGAGTATTTCAATCTCAATATCTACCATTTTCCTCTTGCATCACCTCTCAAGATCATGGAAGTTGACTTGAACTTTTTGAAGTTCAATGACTTTTGAAGATTGAAAAAACGGGAAGTATAAGGATGAAGGTGAGCACATACTTGCTACTTTGGGGTCCTAGGAGGACCGTATTTGAGGAGAGAAACAAGGCTCGTATTAGACTGAGTTGCTTAGGAGCTTTGAACGATGAGATTCTCAAGAAGAAGGAGTTGATGGAGATGATGATGATGATGATGATGATGATGATGATGATGATGATGATGATGATGATGAGAGAGCTCAAGCTCAAAACCGTGGGCCTTTCGGTTCTAGATCTGTAAGAGCCTTAGTCTTTTGGAGCCAAGCTAGGGTTGCCACCCCTGCGGATCCAGAGGGCCGCCCCTGCAGCTTGTGCTATGACACGCCCCTGCGACCAAGGGACCTGTAAGAGCCGTAGTCTTTCGGGCCGAGACCGGACCTTGGCCGAGGTTGGTCTTGCCACCCCCGCGGTGAGTGGCGCCGCCCCTGCGGCTGCTTGGACCGCCCCTGCGGGTTCCGGCGGCTGCAGCCGTCTTCTTTAACCTTGTTGACCCGTGCTTTACTCTTTGCTTTGCTCCTTCTTACCTTTGGTTGATCAAGGGTTCTTCATCTTCTTCTCCGGCTTCTCTCCACGTTCCTTGCTTCCCTTGCTTCCTTGGATCTTGTTCTTGAGTTGTGGAAGAGTTTTGTGAGAGTGTTGTGTGTGTGTTACCTTGTGTGAGTGTTGGCTGAGGTTATGCTGGGCTTGAAAGCCAGCCTTGGTGTATGTTGAGCTCTCCTGTAGCCTTAGACCACAAGTGTGGTAAGGGTTCTTCTCCTCTCTTCTTTCTTTCTTGCTTTCCTTCATAGCTTAGGATTAGATTATTGCCTAGGCATGTTCTGATGTTGTATGTGTATACATGTGTATGGTCTTGGATTTGGATGAGAGTATAGACGTGATTTGATCACGTGTAGAACCGAAGAGAAGCCGCGAAGTTGCCTTCTGCACTGTCGCCGCCCCCGCGGCCAAGGCCACCGCCCCCGCGGCTACCGTGCCACAACGCCTGCGTTGCGCCAGTGGTGTGCCAGCGGCCACATCCCGCCGCGCCCGCGGCCACCTGCTTTCGCCCCTGCGTCCCTTGTGACCCGCAGGTGCGTTTTGTCCCGGATCTACCTAAGGCTAGGTAGATCCTTTTCCTTCCTAGTATGAGTGTTAGTAGCGTGCTAGGTGCGAGTTGAGGTTAGAATGAGTTGAGTACGGAACTGTTATGCCGGTTACGGCCTTGAGGATTACGAGTTGGAATATGATCCGTATGGATCTCTTGGGTCTAGGTGTGACCCCTTGTATGGATATGTATATGATGTATGTGTTATACCTTGTTTAGGTTGAGTTGATCTCCAGAGCGGAGCCGAGTATTCTGAGTCTGTGACTCCCGAGGTTGAGGTAAGTCCATAGGACTTACTTAGCTGCCCTCCATATATTGGATGTGTGCCTGAGTGGTGGATGTTATGCTTTATAGCCCTATGATATATTGTATTACCGACCTATGGTCTATTGACTGCCCATTGTAGGGCCGTGACAACTTGTCCTTTCATCCTGCTGGGAGTCTGGAGGTTCTCTACGGGCAGGCCAGTATGGCTCAGTGGGCCGGACACCTGTCCACTCCCATAGGGTACACGGGAGGTGGTACCGGATCCCCACTCCAGCTGGCACTATTCCTGAGAGGCGAGGGTTATATTCCTCGTGTCACATACGTTCATATTGAGTTATTATTTATACGTTGTATGCGCAAGACTAGTTTTATAAGATAATAAAATGGGTAAATGTGTGACACCATGTTTATATGTTTAAGTTCTGACGTGTGCATGTGCTCTAGCATCTTCTTTTGTATGTGTTTGGTTAGCTAACGGTGTAATGCCGTGTTGTAGACTTTGCAGGTTAGGACACTGCAGAGTGATCTAGACGGGGCGATCTGCTGAGGGCTCCGTACACTGGGGTTATACTCGTGGATGGGTATTTTGGATATGTATATATATATGATATGTTTTGTTGTACTCAGCAGTTGTATAAACCTTTTGACATGTTTATATATCAGTTTTATGTTTTGGTTTTAATTTGTTGTGCCTTGTTGTAAGATCGGTGAAATTGTTGTCAGGCTAGGGTCAGGATCCATTGTGAGATCCTAGCCCGGTAGCACCTCGAGTCCCGCGGATTCGGGGTGTTACAAAGGTGGTATCAGAGCCCAGGTTGACAACAATGGCACTAGTAATCTGCAATAAAGTTCGAATAGATAAATAAACAGAACCCGAAAGGGGTCTGACGTTTCAAAAGGTTTTGGTTTTGAAATGAGTACAAAACGTTTTGGGATATCGTGTACGTGAGCCATCGCCCCTCTGAAGATCTCGACAATATAGGTTTATATATGTATAGATAGATACTATCTGTTGTGATGATGTGTTATATACCTATACATACGGCATATATATATTGCCATCTGAGTTGGGTTTATGTCCTCTGCAGATGGTTCAGACTAGAACCTTACCTGCAACAGGACGGGGTAGAGACAAACCTCCGTTAGGTAGAGGACGGGGTAGGATCCCTGCTGCTGAGATGCGTGTAGCAGAGGACGTTCAGGCAGAGATTGCTGAGAGTGCCGCCCTTGAGATGGGGGAAGGTACAGCTGGGGGACAGGGTCCACAACGAGTCCAGGCAGCAAACTCGGACCGTGTCTCCATGGAGGGACAAACCTTCCGTGATTACATCCGGCGGGTTGAGGAGGCTGCCAGGGCAGGTAGACATGCCCCGGATCTGCCAGCGCAGGAGGGGCCATTTGAGAGGTCCCACACCGTTACACAAGTGCCAGCTGCACCGACACCTGTTGCTGAGGTCGTTCGAGTACAAGAGGAGTATAGAGGGCCTCGACCAGACAGTTGGTTGAAGGCTTTCCATCAGATGGGAGTACCCCCTTTCTTTGGGAAGGTGGGGTTGGAGGTAGAGCTGTGGATAGGACACGTAGACTCGGCTCTGGAGTCTATTAGGTGTCCAGCTGATAGACAGATCGGGTTAGTGCAGAGCTTGTTCAGGGAGTTAGCGCAGCACTGGTGGAGATCTGTACGAGGTCAGGTCACCAGTTATGAGCAGATGAGGTCTATGATCCGAGAGCGTTTCTGCCCTGCCTCGCTGAGGAAGGAGAGACTGAGGGATTTTGTGGAGGCCGGGTTCGAGGATGTGCTAGTTTTTGAGGCCATCCGGAGGTTTCAGGAGGAGCTGGCACTATTAGGACCAGCTGCACCTCCTGCTAATTAGCATGTGTATCTGTTTTTCCGACGGCTGAGGGATGTCACCCGGGCTTATATGGCGGGATTTCATTGTGAGTCCCTGATGGATTACCAGGATCGAGCCGTTGACTATGAGCGTGAGCGGGTCAATCAGAGGAGAGCTTCTCAGACCGGGAGGTCTGAGAAGAGGCAGCGTACCGGGCATACTAGCGGTACGGTTGGAGCTACTGGGTCAGGGCGAGGTCAGAGTCGCCAGAGTCAGCCTTCGCCTACATCGGCTACTGGTAGAGCTCGACAGTGCTATAATTGTGGAGAGCAGGGACATATTAGGCCAGAGTGCCCGAGACAGCCGGTGACTTGCTTCACGTGTGGTGGGCGAGGTCACAAAGCAGTGTTCTGCCGTCAGGGCGGAGCTTCTTCACAGCAGGGTTCTTCACCTGGTGGTGGAGCTGGGGGTGGACAGAGGCCACTTCAGCAGCAGCAGACACAGGGACAGCAGAAGGTCCCAGATCGTCAGACGGCTCAGGGATCTGCTCCTGGGCCGAGAAGAGGTAGAGGTCGTGGTGGGAGCATCACTGACACTCGTGTCCCTCAGGGCCGAGTTTTTGAGCTGAGGAGTGCAGAGGAGCCGGTTGCACCTACTACTACAGGTACCATTCTGATTTATGGCTTACCTATTCGTGTTTTGTTTGACACGGGTGCTACGCACTCATTCATATCTGTTGCTTATGTTGAGCGTTTGGGTCTAGACACTGTAGAGGGGATGCCCTTTATTATAGGGCTACCCAATGGGGGTAGGGTCAGAGGTACCCGTGAGATCCATGACTGTCCCATTTCTGTAGGGACCCGTGTGCTTTTAGTTGACTTCTTTGTCATGCCGCTGGAGCATGAGGAAGTCATCCTTGGTATGGATTGGATGGATAGGCATTCTGCGGTTTTAGATGTGGGTAGGAGGACTGTCACCCTCTCTACCGAGTCTGGTCAGTAGCGGTCTTCCGAGGTTGGGACCTCGGGAAGGTAGGCATGGTTATCAATGCTATACAGGCAGCTAGGTTGATTGCCCAGGGTTGTGAGGCCTTCTGGTGTTACGCCATGAAGGAGGGGGAGAGTCCAACCTTAGAGGATATCCCAGAGGTTGATGAGTTTGTAGATGTGTTTGCTGAGCCGTTCAGTTTTCCACCTCAGAGGAGTGTGGACTTTGGGATTGATTTAGAGCCGGGTACGAGACCGATCTCGAAGGCCCCATACCGGATGGCGCCTGTCGAGATGTTAGAGCTGAAGAAGCAACTCGAGGAGTTGGCTGAGAAGGGCTTCATTCGCCCTAGCGTATCCCCATGGAGGGCACCGGTCCTCTTCGTACGGAAGAAGGACGGATCGTTGAGGCTATGCATAGATTACCGAGAGCTGAATAAGGTGACCATCAAGAACAAGTATCCGTTGCCGCGCATTGATGATTTGCTGGATCAGTTACAGGGAGCTTCAGTGTTCTCCAGGATAGACCTGCGCTCAGGATATCACCAGCTGAGGGTGAGAGAGCAGGATGTGCACAGGACGGCATTTCGGACCCGTTATGGACACTACGAGTTTGTAGTGATGCCATTCGGGCTCACGAATGCCCCGGCAGTTTTCATGGAGTTGATGAACAGCATCTTCATCGACTTCCTGGATCAGTTTGTGGTGGTCTTTATAGATGACATCCTGGTGTACTCTCGCAGCAGAGAGGAGCATGCAGGACATTTGAGGACGGTACTACAGGTTTTGCGGGATAGAGAACTTTATGCAAAGTTCTCTAAGTGCGAGTTTTGGATGCCAGAGGTAGCATTCCTGGGTCATATTGTTTCCGCCGAGGGGATCAAGGTTGATCCGGCGAAGATTGAGGCAGTAGCGGCATGGATGACACCGACGAACGTCAAGGAGGTACGTAGCTTCCTTGGCCTAGCCGGTTATTACAGACGCTTTGTGGAGGGATTTTCCGTGATTGCCCGTCCACTGACGAGTTTGCTGAGGAAGACTACCAGATTTGTGTGGTCTGATCAGTGTATGCGGAGTTTTGAGGAGCTGAAGAGACGTTTGACGTCTGCTCCTGTTTTGGCACAGCCAGAGGGTACAGCTGACTTCGTGGTTTACAGTGATGCATCCAAGCTTGGCTTGGGATGTGTGTTGATGCAGCGGGGCAGAGTGATTGCTTATGCGTCTCGACAGCTGAAGACGTATGAGGAGAACTACCCGACTCATGATCTGGAGTTGGCCGCGGTAGTTCATGCACTGAAGATCTGGAGACATTACCTGTATGGTGCCACATGCTCAGATCTTCACCGACCATCAGAGTTTGAAGTATATTTTTACGCAGCGGGAGTTGAATAACCGCCAGCGTAGGTGGCTCGAGCTGATTAAGGATTTTGACTTGGAGATTCTGTATCATCCGGGGAAGGCGAACGTTGTCGCCGACGCCCTGAGCCGGAAGACGCCTCGAGAGCAGGCGATCGCGAGATTGACAGTACAGTCTCAGCTGCAGAGAGACCTGAGATGGTTAGAGTTGGACATCCAGTTTCCTGATGAGGATGCCCGACTGAGTATCTTAGAGGTTCTACCTGATCTGTTGGGGGAGATCCAACAGAAGCAGGAGACCTGCCCGATGTTGCTGAGGATACGGGAGAGGATGTCTCGAGATGAGGCACCACAGTTCCTTCTGGGGGCAGATGGAGTGTTGAGACGCCGAGGTCGCGTCTGTGTACCTGCTGACGCAGATTTACGTCAGAGGATTCTACAGGAGGCTCACTGTACACCTTACTCGGTACATCCAGGTACGAGTAAGATGTATCAGGATTTGAGACGTATATACTGGTGGGGTGGGCTGAAGCCCGATGTGGCCAGATTTGTGGCACAGTGTGCGACCTGCCAGCAGGTCAAGATCGAGCATTTCAGACCTGGGGGCGAGCTTCATCCACTTCCTGTTCCACAGAGGAAGTGGGAAGACGTCACCATGGATTTTGTGACCGGATTGAGATTGAGCCGGGGTTATGATGCTATCTGGGTCATTGTGGACAGATTGACGAAGACGGCACGTTTTGTTCCGATCAGGGAGACGTGGCCGGTGAGCAGACTGGCTGAGGAGTACACTAGGCAGATAGTGAGACTCCATGGGGTGCCGAGGACGATCGTCTCTGACAGAGATGGGCGATTTACCTCGAGGTTTTGGCAGCAGATTCAGACTGCCCTGGGGACGAGTTTACATTTCACGACGGCGTTTCATCCTCAGACCGATGGTCAGTCAGAGAGGACCATTCAGACGCTTGGAGGATATGCTGGGAGCTTGTGTGTTGGATTGGGGACAACGTGTGGACGGATCACCTCCCACTAGTTGAGTTCTCATACAACAACAGCTGGCATGCATCTATTGGGATGGCCCCATATGAGGCACTGTATGGACAGAGATGTCGGACTCCGTTATGCTGGGATGAGCAGAGCAGTGTCAGCGGTATAGCCCCTGATCAGATTCAGGATGATATGGCCCGAGTAGCCCTGATTAGAGAGCGACTGCTGACGGCTCAGAGCCGTCAGAAGTCGTATGCAGACAGGAGGCGCAGACCTCTAGAGTTCCGAGTTGGAGCCCATGTGTGGCTGAGAGTGTCCCCGACACAAGGTGTGAGGAGATTCGGCATTAAGGGGAAGTTGAGCCCATCGATATATCGGACCATTCGAGATTCTGGATCGGGTTGGGAGCGCAGCCTACAGATTGGCAATTGCCTCCGAGATTAGAGGGTGTTCACCCTGTGTTCCACGTGTCTCAGCTGAGGGAGTATATACCAGATCCCGAGACACATTGTGAGTTATGATGATTTGGTGGTTGAGCCGGACCACACGTTTGCTGAGCATCCTATTGCAGTCCTAGAGCGAGGTATGAGACGCCTGCGTTCGAAGGACATTCCTATGTTGAGGATACAGTGGTCGAGACGTGGACCTGAGGAGGCTACTTGGGAGACTGAGGATATTATCCAGAGGAACTATCCAGAGTTCTATGCTGGGATAGAGGTACTACTGGGATCGCCGGGTAGATCTTAGTATTACCTCGGTGAGTTTTATATGCTTATGTGTTTATGTGCTTATGTGCCATACTGTATTTATTTCGTGCTAGCTGTGATGTGTGTATGATCTGTTACAGATCCTGTTGTGCTAGTACGACCGATAGGTATAGTTGGAGATGGTTCTTACCTCCATGCTATCTCGAGATATGTAGGATTGGATGGAGATATCTTCTCCATGCCCCGATGTTGGTTTGGCTAGAGACGCTTCTCTCTATGCCCCGGATAGGATTGTGATCTTTTGCGGGAGATGATGTTTCTCCACGCCCGTGTTGAGGTTATAGCGTATGGTTGAGGCCAGGTATCTGTTATGATACCTCTATGTTAGAGAGTGTATCCCGTTTTTGAGGTTTTGTGCTTTCGAGGTTTATGCAAGTTTCGGGACGAAACTTGTTTTTAGGGGGGAGAGTTGTAAGAGCCGTAGTCTTTCGGGCCGAGACCGGACCTTGGCCGAGGTTGGTCTTGCCTCCCCCGCGGTGAGTGGCGCCGCCCCTGCAGCTGGCCGCCCCTGCGGCTGCTTGGACGGCCCCTGCGGGTTCCGGCGGCTGCAGCCGTCTTCTTTGACCTTGTTGACCCGTGCTTTACTCTTTGCTTTGCTCCTTCTTACCTTTGGCTGATCAAGGGTTCTTCATCTTCTTCTCCAACTTCTCTCCACGTTCCTTGCTTCCCTTGCTTCCTTGGATCTTGTTCTTGAGTTGTGGAAGAGTTTTGTGAGAGTGTTGTGTGTGTGTTACCTTGTGTGAGTGTTGGCTGAGGTTATGCTAGGCTTGAAAGCCAGCCTTCGTGTATGTTGAGCTCTCCTGCAGCCTTAGACCACAAGTATGGTAAGGGTTCTTCGCCTCTCTTCTTTCTTTCTTGCTTTCCTTCATAGCTTAGGATTAGATGATTGCCTAGGCATGTTCTGATGTTGTATGTGTATACATGTGTATGGTCTTGGCTTTGGATGAGAGTATAGACGTGATTTGATCACATGTAGAACCGAAGAGAAGCCGCGAAGTTGCCTTCTGCACTGTCACCGCCCCCGCGGCCAAGAGCCACCGCCCCCGTGGCTACCGTGCCACAGCGCCTGCGTTGCACCAGCGGCGTGCCAGCGGCCGCCCACGTTCCGTGTCACCGCCCCCGCGGCCACATCCCGCCGCGCCCGCGGCCACCTGCTTTCGCCCCTGCGTCCCTTGTGACCCGCAGGTGCGTTTTGTCCCGGATCTACCTAAGGCTAGGTAGATCCTTTTCCTTCCTAGTATGAGTGTTAGTAGCATGCTAGGTGCGAGTTGAGGTTAGAATGAGTTGAGTACGGAACTGTTATGCCGGTTACGGCCTTGAGGATTACGAGTTGGAATATGATCCGTATGGATCTCTTGGGTCTAGGTGTGACCCCTTGTATGGATATGTATATGATGTATGCGTTATACCTTGTTTAGGTTGAGTTGATCTCCAGAGCGGAGCCGAGTATTCTGAGTCTGTGACTCCCGAGGTTGAGGTAAGTCCATAAGACTTACTTAGCTGCCCTCCATATATTGGATGTGTGCCTGAGTGGTGGATGTTATGCTTTATAGCCCTATGATATATTGTATTACCGACCTATGGTCTATTGACTGCCCATTGTAGGGCCGTGACAACTTGTCCTTTCATCCTGCTGGGAGTCTGGAGGTTCTCTAGGGGCAGGCCAGTATGGCTCAGTGGGCCGGACACCTGTCCACTCCCATAGGGTACACGGGAGGTGGTACCGGATCCCCACTCCAGCTGGCACTAT
Source organism: Fagopyrum tataricum (assembly GCA_002319775.1). NCBI lineage: Eukaryota > Viridiplantae > Streptophyta > Magnoliopsida > Caryophyllales > Polygonaceae > Fagopyrum > Fagopyrum tataricum. Next base: position 9,908,174 of record CM008280.1, read on the forward strand.
TCCTGAGAGGCGAGGGTTATATTCCTCGTGTCACATACGTTCATATTGAGTTATTATTTATACGATGTATGCGCCGGACTAGTTTTATAAGATAATAAAATGGGTAAATGTGTGACAGCATGTTTATATGTTTAAGTTCTGACGTGTGCATGTGCTCTAGCATCTTCCTTTGTATGTGTTTGGTTAGCTAACGGTGTAATGCCGTGTTGTAGACTTTGCAGGTTAGGACACTGCAGAGTGATCTAGACGGGGCGATCTGCTGAGGGCTCCGTACACTGGGGTTATACTCGTGGATGGGTATTTTGGATATGTATATATATATGATATGTTTTGTTGTACTCAACAGTTGTATAAACCTTTTGACATGTTTATATATCAGTTTTATGTTTTGGTTTTAATCTGTTGTGCCTTGTTGTAAGATCGGTGAAATTGTTGTCAGGCTAGGGTCAGGATCCATTGTGAGATCCTAGCCCGGTAGCACCTCGAGTCCCGCGGATTCGGGGTGTTACAAAGGTGGTATCAGAGCCCAGGTTGACAACAATGGCACTAGTAATCTGCAATAAAGTTCGAATAGATAAATAAACAGAACCCGAAAGGGGTCTGACGTTTCAAAAGGTTTTGGTTTTGAAATATGTACAAAACGTTTTGGGATATCGTCTTCTGCAGGATCTACTAGAGTAGTATGGATCCTTTCCTTTCCTAGTATGAGCGGGTTAGTAGCATGCTAGGTACGTTTATGAGGATAGAATGATGATGAGTATGATATCGATATATGCCGGTTACGGCTTTGAGGTTTAGTTGTTTATCGAGGTTTATAAGTTGGATATGATCCTTATGGATCCCTTGGGTCTAGGTGTGACCCCTTTGTTTGATAGGAGATTTGATATCTCGTTATGCCTTGTATAGGCAGTGTTGTTCTCCGGTTAGGAGCTGATCGAGGTTGAGTATATTCCGAGATTGAGATAAGTCCATAGGACTTACTTAGCTACCATCCTTATATTGGATGTATGCATGAGTGGTGTTTGATATATGCTTGATAGCATGCGATACTGATTATACCGACCTATGGTTTAGTGATTGCCCATTGTAGGGCCGTGACAACTCTCCCTTTCATTCCGCTGGGTGTTTGGGCAGTTCGCTGTGGTTGTCCAGATCTGGTACACGGTTCGGGCACTCTCCACTCCCTTAGGGTACACGGGGAGGTGTGACCAGGCACCACTTCAGTTGGCATGAGCACCCAGAGGCGAGGATTATATATTACTCGTGTCACATATATTCATATACGTTTATCTATACGATTTGAGTGTTGGACTATATAAAGATAATTAACCGGGTAAATGTGTGACAGCATGATTATATGTTTATGTTATCCTGAAGTGTGTTTGTGCTCTTGCATCTTCTATATATGTGTGTATGGTTAGCTTACGGTTTTATACCGTGTTGTAGATCTTTTGCAGGCTAGGAGAGCTGCAAAGTGATCCAGAGTGGGTGATCCGCTGAGGGTTCCGTACACTAGGATATTACGTGGGATATGGGACCTTGTGTTATGTACAGTTTTATGTTTTGATTGTACTCAACGGTACCTTGTATAAACTTTTTGATTTATATATTACAGTTTTATGTTTTGGTTTTAATCTATCTGTGTCTTGTTGTAAGATCCAGTGAACTTGTTGTCAGGCTAGGGTCAGGATCCATTGTGAGATCCTAGCCTAGTAGCGCCTCGAGTCCTACGGATTCGGGGTACGGTGTTACAAGATCCCACCACAACTCCAACAAAAGATACATGGACCAAGCTTTGCAATACATGAAAAATCAACAAGCTTGGATGGAAAGTCACCAACGTTGGGTTGAGGAAGGAAGAGCAAACAAAGACTCTTGATGAGATTAAGGTGGATTGAGATGACATCCATTTGGAGATTGAAGGGTTGAGGAAGCAATAGGAAAGATGAAAAAATGAATCGGACCCGGAGTTCTAAGGCTTCACCTAAGCCCCAGAAAGACACCATTGCATCTTTTTAAGTATCCTTTACTAGATCCCACCACAACTCCAACAAAAGTTTTAAGGCTTCACCTAAGCATTCACATCAAAGCTCAAAACCGTGGGCCTAGGAAGCTTACACTAGTTGACACTCATTTGAGTGAAAATACTAACCCGTAAGACAAAATGCGTATATAATGGGGAAAAAAAAAGTAAAAAAGAATCCAAAGAAAAGCACATCAAAGTTCAAATTTTCCACTTGAAAGCCACTTGTGATGAATGCTTATTTTTCATTTTATTTTGCTTTGATGAAAATGAGGCCAAATATGCACATCAAAAGATGAATGCAAAGTGATGTAAACCTTGCCAAAAAAAGAACATGGAGATTTTATTTGTTAGGCCGAGTCCAAGAAGAAAGACATTATAAATGACCCAATCATGTTTGATTGCACTTTAGTAATGTGAAACTTTAGCTATCTTTTTTATTATTTGGTGAAACAATACAAGTCATGGGCAAACATCAATAAAGACCTCTAAGTAGCAAGCATGAGTTGTGATAACATAGAATTTTAGATTATAGGTTTTGTGTATGGTTATTTAGCATATATTTTTACTTGTTGATTTTAATGCTCATTACTTTTAACTATGTCTAAATGTGTTGCCTTGACAAATAATATTTTGAAAAGTGATATAACATATTGAAGCATGTTCCAAAAATATTTTTCTTTGTTTTCTTGATTTCTTTCTTTATTTTCCTACTTTGCATTTGGTTCTTACTTGAGGACAGCAAGAGTTAAGTATGGGGTATTTTGATAGCATGTTTTTATGCTATCTTTCTAGTGTTGTTTTCATATGTTTTCCTTAGTTTTTGCATGGGATAAAAAATTTACATCTTGGCTAGTGCTTAAATACATCAAAGAATGTTCACTCCCCTTGTGTTTTGTGTCTTAGGTATTTTGGGTCCAAGTTGGAGCTAAAAGTAGCAAAAACCATGAAGTCTAAGGAGCTCATATCATCATGAAAGCAAGGAAGGAAGGAAGCAAGAAGCCTTGGAGCATGAAGCAAAAAGAGGCCAAGAAGCAACAAAGAAGACGGAAACCTCACCAAAGGAGAGACCAAGTTACTAAGTCGAGTGACATTCTACACGGACTAAGAAGAAGTGATCACTCGCAAGAAGAAGAAAGTTTCACTCAGACCAAGTATACAAAGTTCCTCAAACAAGACAAGAATCCGGAGACATGGATCGAGTGAAAGTCACTTGATGAAAGAAAAAACATTCATGACCATTGGATTAGCCATAGAATTTTTGCAACATGCAAAGTGTATTTGTGCATTAATATGAACCTATTCTAATCAAATCATACACTTTGCACTTGTGTATGCACGTCAGTGCACATATCGTGCACCATTCATAGCAATTTAGCTAACCATACATCAATTGTTATTGTTGTGAAGTACAGAGCGTATTCGTGCATTTATATAAACTTAGCTTCATCAAATCAACTAATACAATTTGCACGTCAGTTCACAAATCGTGCACCATTAATTATGTATGATTTAAACGATTCAATTTGTACGACTTTCAAGACATATTACATGCAGGATTGGTACTACCAGCACGACTCTTTTGTCTCTTTGTGTGACTTCCAAGACATATTACATGCAGGATTAGTAGTACCAGCACGACTCTTTTGTCTCTTTGTGTATATTGTGGAAGTCGTGTATGAGTTGATTTGAATATGATTATTTTACTCGTGTAAAGTAAACGAATTGTGATAGTTGAATGCACGATTACTTGTGAAATTGTGTTCATGTTTACATGCAAGCACGACTCCTTTATGATATTGTGCACGAGTAAGTATGTAAAAAACAATACATGAGTATGAATATGAAAGCCTCAACAAACACTAGTAAAATAACCCTTAACAAGCACGAGTAAGTATATAAAATAACCGAATGACGTTGCCGCGATAAGAATGAAACAAAGAACGTGCACCCTCAATTATTGTATTAGGTTATTTATTTTCTATACCACTGCATCCTTGTATAGAAGATGAATTTGAGCCGTCCGTACATTGATCTAACGATACATAATTATTCTTATTTTTATCGTAAAACAAGTTCTCACCGACACATAACCTTGTATATATATACATATATGCTTTTAATTCTTTTGTATAGAAGAAAATGACATGAACGTGTTTTTTCAAAAAGTGTTGACATAGTTTGTGCTATGTTTAAAAGTGTCAACTTAACACTATTTGCTGAAGCATGTTCTTGTTGTGTTTTTTTTTTTTTACAAAAGAACATATGTTCTTTACTAAAGATATATATCATGCTCGTGTTATGATGATTTACAATTCCCACGATCGTGCGTCCTGTACTTCCAATCTTGTGTCTTATACTTTCGATCGTGTGTCTTTAACTTGTATACATCATCTTGTTTATTCGTGTATCTCGTTGTTTATTCATGCACAATACACGGCTAATAAGTATTAATAACCAAACAAATATATTTATGTGTTGAATAAAAACTAAATCTAATTAGTCGAACGAAGAAAAGGATGAGAAGGTCCAAAAGTCAAAACTAGATAGTTACAAAATGCGTGAACTTTTACCATTATATCTATTATATCTTACTATAATAAATTAACAACCTACACTTATACCACATTTCAATGCCTAAAACATGCTAATTACAATTTTTTCCTGTCATAAAATATTTATAAATTTATCATTTTTTTATAAAATAATTTCTATAAACATTAATAAAGCCAGTAATACCACATCACATTTTAAGCATGTCAAGTAATATTTTTTTTACTTATTTACATATTTTCCACAAATCTTAAAAATAATGCTTTTAATAAGATATTGATAACAAACCAAATCTTCAAAATTTTAACAAACGAGAATTTTTTTTCATACCTTTAAAATTATATTTTTATAATTTTTAAAAAAATATAGGCACATTTTTAAATTTTATTTTATTTTTCTCTCCTTGCTATTAATTTTCAAATTTATTTTAAAGTTAGTTATTGAATTTAATTTTTAATTTCGAATTTATATCTGTTTTCTTATTTGTTTTCTTATTTAAAACATAAAAAAAATTTAATTGATTTTTTTATTTGCAAATCCAAGCTAATCTAATATTATATTATTTACACGAGCGGAAGAAATATTGAAAGTTGATACGATTTGATACTGAAAGTTGATACGATTTGAAAATAAATTTTTTTAAATATATTTAAAAGACTTTTTAAAAAAAGTTAAGATATCGATATTATTTTTATTAAAAAAGTTATAATGAATGAATTTTGATAAATTTCGAAAAAGATTAAGATTAATTTTATAATTTTAACATCCCTCTCCCAGCTAAGCTATTGACGACGTGGACGACGACTAGGACAATACTTTGTCTGTCCACCGGCGCTAAGAAAGATATTTTGCAGCCAATTCGCCCCTTCGTTACCCATCTCGCACCTCTGGGTCTTCTCCAATGGGCGGTGGCAGTGACGGTGTCGGTTCTCATAGTTCTCGGACCTCGGCCGAATTCTATTTCTACTCTTCTCCCCCCAGAGTAATTTACTGATTAATCTCTCTCTTGTTTTTTTTTAGTTTGTTTTCGTTTCGGTTGTGGAGTGCTTGGGATTGCAGTTGTATGTTTTGGCTTTAGTATCGGACAATCGTCTATAAATTTGTTCCTTTCCAGTGTTCTGATTAGGGTTTTCTTTGTATTGTGTGTAACTATCATTATTTTTCTTCCCGTCACCGAGTTTAATCAAAATCGACAGTATGTAAAGTAGATATGTTGTGCTTGGAGGATTTAGATATTAATTGTGTTTGGAGGATCATTCCTGTAACACTGGTTTTTTCATATTTGCATCACACAATTAGCATCTTTGTAATTACTCACTGATCTTGAGTAATACTCATTTAGGAGTTGCTAGTTCATTCGTTCTGCAGAGATCTGTTTAACATATGTGAAACAAAGCCTTTACTCTGTTGGTGCTTCTCATCTTCAGGTGAAGTATATAATTTTTGTAGGGATTGGTACTTGCTTTTCTTGTTCTTTTGCTATCACTCTATCTCTTGATATCCTTTGTAGAGCTCTTTCATATTTTATACCTTGTCTTATTTGTTTGCTTCTCGTGGCTTACCGAGGATACGTTGTAAATTACGGTTATCTATCTCCTTTTAACTTCTAGATGGTCTGTTTGTGTATTATACATGCAGAGCTATGGTCATCTGGATTTCATTGAACCTAGTATCGTTAATTCGGAGAAAACTCATGTCAATGATGCTGAAGTAATTTCTGGAATCGATTGCATAATGAGGAGACACACTGATAATTTACTGCATTCGATGGATGGCCTTAGTGCACGTCTATTAGATCTGGAGAGTAGAACACGCCAACTTGAGGTATCTGTGGATGATCTCAAGGTCTCTGTTGGAAATAATCATGGGAACACACATGGAAAAATAGAAAACATTCTCCTGGAGGTAAATTAACCTTCTCTAGCAAACACTTATTTGGATTCTTTTCATTGTAGCTCCAAAAAATTTACCACTTGTGCTTTATATGTATCAAGAGAAGTAATTAGCCAAGTTACACAGCATGATCAACATGGAAAAAAACTGAGCTTTAAGTTACTTCCTTAAACAGTCTTAACCTGTTTTGAGTTTCTTGCTGCATTATGTGAATGAATGGAGGAGCCAATGATAGCAACTTTGGTGATATCCTTCATTATTCAGATTATAAAATCAATATATGTTTCTTGTTCTTGAAGCAGTTTTAAGGAACAAAGAGTCTGGGATATGATCCTATACTCCTATGTCTTGTGTGTAGGTAAAATCTTGTGTGCAGGATCTGAAGTACAAACAAGAGCTGATGAATGCACAAATGCAGATGGAAAAGGTAGAGATGTCTAAGGTCACAGAGACCCAACAAACTCAAAACATTGCACATCTTATTCCTTATCCTCTACCATCTCCTCCAGAAACGGTTTACCCGTTGATACAGACACCCTCTCAATATACTCCAACATCAATGCCAACTGTCTTCCAGCTGGACACTTACTTCCCACCAATTAGCCAGACACAAGCAGCGATGAGTCAGCAGAATCAGCCACGGACTCTGCCCCGAGTAGAACATGAACAGTATCAACTTTTCCCACCTTCACCATACCTTCAGGGTCAACATCCAAAAGCAGACCCGCCACCGCACTTCCAACAAGCGGGAGCCCAGATCCCTTGTCAGACCACACCTACGTCGTACATGTATGATTCTCCAGTGGGCACATCTAGCTCCGGATTACGTTCACCCTCATTTTATGACTATGACGTAGCAGGTAAGTATTACCCGCAGATACCCAGTGCAAAGCTCCAGCCACACAGAAGTGGGAACAGGGTTCCTGTTGATGATGTGCTCGACAGAGTTGCCAACATGGGGTTTCCTAGAGAAGATATTAAGGAGACTGTTCGTAAGTTAACAGAAAATGGGCAGGCAGTCGAGATGAATGTCGTGCTTGATAAGCTGATGAATGCTGGAGAGATGCAGCCTCCTAGAGCTTGGTTTAGACCCTGAAGAGACAAGGAGTGCTCCTTTTCAGTCGGATATATGTTCTAAAAATAAATTTGAAATTTCAGTGTTTAAAGGGAAGGGTTGTCGGAAATGTGAATCAGGTTACTAAGTTATGATCCATGTAGATTGAAAAATTTTCTCTAATTCCTTATCTGTTTATTATTTATAACCTTATATAATGAATTGCACTATGTGAGTGAAGATAAGTACACATGGACTATACATGATTTGTATTGTCACTAATCGATTTCCCAGATTTGGCTCATCATTATTTACTGGGTTTTAAGTGGATTATGTGTCATGGGTGATTAAAACCAATCAGTTTATGAGGATTCTACGAGAATTCCAATGATACGATCCGGAAAAATAAGTAAATTGATATTTGTTCAAATTCGGGTTGAATTCATTCCGAGAGATTTTTCCAGATTATCTGATACGGGTCACACTTTTCATAGAACGGATATTTAAATAAAAATACACATTTTATAAAAAGTGTGATCCTTATCCAATGATATGGGAAAATCTCTCGAATCGAATTTCGAGTGAATTAAAACGGATATCATTTTGACGGATATCTCGGACGAGATCGAATTAGTTTTGACCACCCCTAGTTCCAATGGATGTATTGGAACACTATTTGAGAAGAACAAAACCGTTTTTAAATAGACGGTTCTTGTTGAAAGTTTCATGTAACCTTTACATAGGGCCAGTTTTGACTTATTATAAAATCTAATAAATTTGTCATCGATGTTTATTATCATGTCCAAACTTGTTATATCTTGAGTTTGAAATTTGTGTATTACAAAATCTAATTTTAATTTCTTCGTTACAAATTGGACATTACAGTCATAATCTTCAACCAGAGGATAAGGATTAAAGTTAAGGTAAATATATTCATCGAAGAATAAGATAAAGTTGTTTTGTTATCATGTTTATTCGCATTAATAATAAGGAAATTTATCCTTACAATATTCTCAAAATTTATATATTGAATCGCTTCATGAAAAATAGCCATGAACATGTCGGTATTGATAAAAATCTCCTATACAAAAAAAATAAATAAATGGAGTGATGAAATAATACAAAACCACAATTATTTTTCAATAATAAGCTAACATACATCATGTATAAATATTAATTAAGAGTCAAAGATTTTATTATAATAGCTATAATATTTTCGGACAGCGAGCTACCACATCACCTAATGCATAATTTTTAAAAACTTATGGCCAATTTTATTGGTACTTGCATAAATGTACAAATATATAGATCACAATTAATTCATGATGATTCTAAAATAATATTTTATGTGATTAATTAATAAAAAATAATTGTTGACGATGAATCTCGATGACATCCCTTACAACGTTGATCACCGATTATGGCCATGTGGTTGGTACCTATGACTATAATCAAAACAATAATAAATCATAAGCTTACCGCAATATAAGATTTCTTAACTTCATTAACAAAATATCATATTTCATATATTACAAGGTAATGTGTTTATATGTAAATATGTGTGTGTTTTGCAAAACCTTCTGCCGCGGTCGATATATATTGAGCTCATTTGCATCTTGAATTACACATTGCGTGCTCTCGTTGGAAGGTCATCACAAATTTAACTCTTTAAGTAGGCTCTATCTATCCAACCTGCTTTATTAATATCTATTTAAATTATCAAAATATAAATAATTTGATAATTAATAAATGACCAAAATAAAATAATGGTACATAATTCATTTGGTAATTTGTGAAAATTAATGAACTATATATAAAACACGTTTCAACGAGAAGTTAATTTACGAAGAGAACTAACGTCGGCGTGAGCCTCTTATTTTAAAAACATAATTGAAATAGTACACATCGAAAAGTACACATATCAAAACAAAAGAAGAAAAATACCTCAAATAAAGGCTAAAGTGCATAATGCACAATTAAGGGTCAAAAGTGAACAAATATTGGTAAAAAAGTGTGCATATTAGGGCAAAAATTGTAAAAATAATTGTTTTTAAGGCCTAAAACACTTTAAAGTTTAAATCTTATGTGTGCACGTAGGAAATGAAGTACACAAATAACTACCGAATTTGTGCACTATTTAACATGAGAAACGAATAGGGTTGGTGACCCTACTACAATTTTATTTATTATTATGTATAAAAGTCTTATATGTGATGATACTTGGTGTAGTAATTAAAAAATTCTTCATAATTGTGATTTTTTGTCGCTATTTCAGTTTGAGTATTTAAAAAATACTATATTTCATCACATTAATAGTTTTATGAAATAATAGTAGAGTAACAAAAAGGAGAGTGAAAATTGTTACAAACTAATCATGTAAAAGTAAGAAAAAAAACGTCTCGTATGTACCATTGAAAGTAGTCAAATATACGGTCATGGATATAAAAGTCAAGAAAATATTTTCTTTAACGTGATGCTTCCACAAATATTTTGGTGGGCAATATTTTGTGTTTTTTTTGAAGGTATTGATCATTACAATATTAGTTATATTATTAGTGATGTGGTTATACACTTGTACCATCTATCTATATACTACTACTAAAGCGAAAATATTTTCTTTAACGTGATGCTTCCACAAATTTTTTTTGCCACATATCATTTTTTTAGAATTTTGAGTTTTTAATAAAATTATATATTTTTTTTTGTTACCATATAACATATTAGAATAATAGAATAACTATTCTACAATACTTAATATTTTAAAAAAACTATCCTATAATTGATAATAGATAACAACTTACCATATTTATTTTTTAAATATCTATATTATACTATATATCTTAAAATTATATAATAATTATTTAATATCTTACTTTTTAATCTTACCACAATCTTCTATATATTTTAAAAATATCTTATCAATTTAAAAAAATTCCAATTTTTTTAGTAAGATGATTGGACAATTTCACATTCTAACTTTAACATATAAATATATAACTTTTATATCAATAACTTACTCACTAACCTAACAAATGTCATTTTCTTAGAATTTTAATTTTTTGATAAAATTATATATATATATTATTGGCATATAACATATTAGAATAATAGATTAACTTTTCTACAATACTTAATATTTAAAAACTATTCAATAATAGATAATAAATACTACTATTAAAACGAAAGCAGTTTCTTTCACGTGTGCTTTCTCAAAATTTTGTTGTCACATGTCTTTTTCTTAGAATTTGAGCTCGATATTTGATTTTTTAAAATAATATATGATATGGGTTCAAATTTCAAACAAAACAATAGTATTATATGAGGTGCATTAACAAGATATTTAAATATATTCTCTTATATTAAAATTTTAATATTATTTTGTTTTAAAAATAGTATTATTTAAATCATTTATTTGTAATCGACATTTTAAAAATATTTTCAAATTATTTCACCAAGCCCAAGAATAAAGTTAAAACTTATATATATATATATATATATATATATATATATATTAAATTTATACATATAAAAAGATTAAATTTTAATGGATTATCTTTCCTAAATCAAAATTTTGTTACCAAAATTTTTTAAACAAAATATCTTCAAATCATGTAATTGAATTTCGGAAACTTTTTCTAAAATAATTATGGTAACTACCTTATTATATTAGTTTTGAATACACGTGGAGGAGTATGATACACTTTCCTTTCTTTCTTTCTTTTTTTTTGAAAAAAACACAAATAAGCAATTAGGAAGGACTATCTTCTAGAGATACTCTATCCTATAGCAACCTCACGGATGAGATCATCAACTGAGACAATTGGTGACCTAAACAGCAGCTGGTCTTCAAGTGCAATCTCCGCCAGTCGATCCGCAACCCGATTGACCTCCCTAAACACGTGCCTGATCTTGACATGACAGAACCCAGCTAGAATAGACGATATATCAGTTAGCATAAGATCCAGATCACAAGGCGGTTTCCAGATCTGTTTAACTGAATTGATAAGCGGAAGGCAGTCACCTTCCACTTCAATATTACGAATTCCAAGATCATATGTTGTAACAAGTCCCTCGCTTAGCGCACATGCTTCAGCATGCAGGGCCGATATGTTACCACATCGCCCAAAGTCAGCGAAGACCTTGACAGCGTTATGATCACGGAGAATAAAACCATATGCCGCTTCTCCAGAAGCTTTCCTCGATCCGTCAAAATTAAGTTTAACAAAATTATTTTCAGGCCTATCCCATTTGATTCTTTTAGTTTTCCTATTCTTGTGCCTTTTATTTTGGTTTTCTTTTCTATTTTTGTTGTGGACAGTATTCCACTCCATAATTTGAGATTTAACTTTATTTTCAATATTTTCAGGTTTTTTGTTGTTAAAATTTTTTTGGTTCCTAGTTATCCACAAATTCCACCATGTCATGACTAATAAGATGATTTCAGTTTCCTTCAGATTCACCCACAACCAAGCAAGCTTATAAGTGATGTTATCGTTTAGTTCATTATAGTATCCAAACTACTCTTAATTTTATTACAGGTCAAAGAGTTTTTTAAGAAGCGACAGTTGAAAATAGATGTTCTGCCGATTCAAAGTTATTATCACAAAGACAGCAGTTCATAGGAACTGCTACCCTTTGTTTCTCAAGGTTTTCTTTGGTTGGAAGTCCAATGATAGATAACTTCCACATGAAATTTTTAATTTTGGGCATAATATTTAAACCCCAAATCCATTCGTTCTCATTATTCGGAAGACCACTAGCATAAATAGCTTTTAAGGCAGATTTCGTGGAGTAGTCACCACATTCAGCCGGCTCCCAATAGAGACGGTCCTGAATGAAGGTCTTTGAGAGTTGATAGGATTTTATTGCTTTAATGATTTCTGGTGGTAAGTAGTTCCCAATTTCCTCATTAATTTTATTATCATCCCATTTATTTTCATTAATGAAGTGTTTCACTACAATCTTATTATTAACGGGGATATCACTAGTGCAATACTTCATAAGGGGGTCACTCAGAATCCATCTATCATTCCAGAAATTGACAGTGTTACCGTCCCCCACATTCCATCTAAAGCCCAGTTCAAAATCTCCTCTCAATTTCATTAGCTTCTTCCATTGTCAGGACGAATTTTGTTTTAGATTGTAATTCCACAGCAGGGATCATTTAAGGTATTTTTCGTCAATAATTTTTACCCAGATTTTATCTGGTTCCTTTAAAATTTTCCAAAGAAGTTTCATTTGGAGAATCTTATTCATGTCCTCCGCTTTCCTAATACCCGTACCTCCATATTTCTTTGGTCTGTAAATTCTATCTCAACTGATCAGCGGGTGGTATCCAGGTCCTTTATTCCAAAAGAAACATTTGTTAATCTGATCTAATTCCTTGTGAACACTAGCTGGTAACATGAAACATTGCATTATGAACTTAGGTTTTGCATTAAGGTTAGCTTTGATGAGAGTGATCCTTCCTTCTTGGGACAAGGAAGAAGCTTTCCATTTGGTAAGTTGTTGTCTAGATTTGGAGATCACATCTGCAAAAAAAATTCTTATTACCTTTTCCATTATTGATCGGGAATCCAAGATATTTTTCCAGACAATCAGTGTATTTAATTCTCAAAAAGCGACCAATCTGACACTTAGACAATTCATCAACGTTCTTAGAAGTCTGGAATTCTGATTTTTGGAGGTTAATTTTTTGCCCGGAGATTCTACAATACCCATCAAGAATATTTAGAATTTTGGATCCAGCATCGATAGAGGCTTTTGTGAAGATTATTATATCATCAGCAAAGGCAAGGAACGGAATCGTGCTACCTTCTTTAGAGATAGGGAATCCAATAGTTTTTTTTGTTGGAGTTACATTCTGCTTGTATATTTCTAGCAAGGACCTCCGCATCTAAGTTGAAGAGCATAGGGGAGATCGGGTCACATTGCCTGATCCCTCTAGAGGGAAAAATTAGATCCGAGGGGTTGTCGTCAATTAGAATAGAGTAGGATGCAGTAGTCATGCATTCCATTACCAGTTCACAAACTTATTACAAAATCCGAATTTTTCAAGATCAGCTTGGATAAAAGTCCACTTCACTCTGTCATAAGTCTTTTCCATGTCCAACTTAATGGCCATAAATCCCTCCTTACCCTTCTTCATTCTAAATCCATGAAAAATTTCATGGGCAATCAGGATGTTATCCTGAATGACCCTATTTTGGACAAAGGCACTTTGAAGGGGATGAATTAATTTAGGTAGTAGTAGTTTTAACCTTTCCGCTAGGATTTTGGCAATAATTTTATAAACTGTAGAGCACAGACTGATGGGTCTAAATTCATCAGTAGAGATTGGATTTTCAGTTTTTGGTATAAGAGTAATAAATGTGTGGTTAATTTGTTTTAGTATTTTTCCGGAATGATAAAAGCTTTTGACAACTTTGCAATTGTCCTGCCCCACAATATCCCAATGTTTCTGAAAGAAACCAGCCGGCATACCATCCGGCCCGGGGGACTTTTCCCTCCCAATACTAAAGACTGCGTTTTTGATGTCACTATTTGAGAATTGTCTTGTTAAATTGGCATTCTCCTCATCCGTAACTTCCACATTAATGACTCGGAGAAATTGTTCACATAAATTTTGATTACCCATAGAGGCCTTAAAACGATTCTTGTATTCATTCACAAATTCTTTGTTGATTTCCTCTTCCTTAATTGCCCATACACCATCACTCTTTATAATATTATAGATCATCTTCCTATTTCTTCTACCAGTAGCTTTCCGGTGAATATATTTCGTATTTTTATCTCCTTTCTCGAAAGCCGTAGACTTGGCTCTTTGTCTCCAATATTTTTGTTGGTAGTCAATTAGACATTCTCTTTTTTTACTCAACCTTATTAATTTATCATTTAGGGTTTGGTTAAAAAGGTTATAAGTTAACTTTTGTAACTTCTCAATTTCTTCATCTACTTTCTTGACTTGTCTATTTACGTTTCCAAAACTACATTTACTCCAAGCTTTCAGTTTAATCTTAGTCAGGTTAAGTTTTTTACAAACTTTGAACATATTTGTGCCTAGAAAAAGCGCTCGCCACGCTTGTCTAACAATATTTTTACAGTCACCTCTTTCATTCCACATTAATTCGTATCTAAAAGGTTTATTTCTGTATTTTTTGTTAGATGGACCTAGATTAATGGAGATCAAACAGTGATCCGAAGTGGTAAATGCATGGTTCCAAGTATGAATTGATTTTTATTTGTTTATAATTTTAAATTGAGTCAACACTCTATCGAGTTTTTCAAAAGTATTATTGTCCCCATCTTTCTTTCTCCTCCAAGTGAAGTCATTTCCTCTCGACATAAGGTCCATAAGATTACACTCTTGCATTAAATTGTTAATTCTCTTGAATCTGCGATTATTCGGAAAGACACCCCCGGCTTTATCCGAAGGAGAGATGATATCATTAAGGCCGCCCATAATAAGAAAAGGCGAAATGAAACTTTTTGTAATATTAATAATGTGATTCCAGAATTCATCTTTTTTCCTTTCCAAAGGAGGGGCGTACACAAAAACAATGTTGTATGTGAAGTTAATTTCGTTGTTTGTGTGCTCGAGAACAATAAAGCATTCGCCAATCTGGATAACTTTGAAGTTTTCATTAGTCATTTTGTAATTTTTCCAAAGGAGGCATAAGCCACCCGCCAGTCCGATCGAAGGAACAAAGAGGCTTATCAAAACCACGATCCTCCAATTATTTTCATTTGGTGCACTACTCGATTTTATCTCAGCCAGAATGATCAAATCAATATGGTTATTAAGAACTGTAATCTTTAGGTCCGTCCAAAAGTTCTTTTTTCCAATTTCCCTACAATTCCAATAAGCAATCTTCATTAAAACACTATGGATGAGAAAGATTGTTCATTTATGATTTTCTTTTTTCTAGAGATTCTATGTTGGGATCCAATGCACTTGTTAACAAGAAACCTGAACTTAACCAAAATGATATAGGTAGAGAAAACTTACAAAAACAACACCAATTACATGCCAAGGTTCAATACCATACATACGTTCAATACAGAGAAACACTTTAATTACATAGGGAGCTATTGGTTTAATATCATCCCAACCCTGCTTAATCAGTCCAAACAAGGACGTCCAAGACCAAAAGTAGATCAGAAACCGGTCATTAAAGCTTATATTCTTGTTAATCATTATACTATTCACACCCCGATTATCAAACCATCAAAGACAAAAGGTCAACACAGACTCTGAAGAGATGTTGTTCGGCTTCACCCATTCAAACTGCTTTATTTCGGAAGTAGGAAAGGCAATTTCAGCGTTAAAAGAAATACTCAGAAATAAATTGTAACACCCCAAATCCGTAGGACTCAGAGTGCTACTGGGCTAGGATCTCACAATGGATCCTGACTCTAGCCTGACAACAACTTCACTGAATCTTACAACAAGGCACCAATAGATTAAAACAAAACATAAAAACTGATATATATGTACATGTCAAAAAGATGATACAGAGTACTGTTGAGTACAAAGTCAAACTGAAATCCGTACAAAAATGATAAACCCAAAATCCCACGAATACGCCCAGTGTACGGAACCCTCAGCATATCACCCCTCTGGATCACTCTGCAACTCTCCTAACCTGCAAAGGATCTACAACACGGTATAAAACTGTTAGCTAACTATACACATATATAAGAAGATGCTAGAGCACAAACACACATCAATAATATTAACACATCATCATGATATCATACATTTACCCGGTTTATTATCTTTATAAGTTAAATCACTCAATCGTATTAATAGATGTACATAAAGATATGTGACACGAGGAATATAATCCCCGCCTCTGAGTACTCTAGCCACCTGGAGTAGTATCGGCACACCTCCCGTGTACCCTATGGGAGTGGTGAGGGTCCTTCCCATATACCAGATCTGGCCTGACTACAGAGAACCTCCCAGACTCCACTACGGGATGAAAGGGAAAGATTATCACGGCCACTACAATGGGCGGTCAGTATAACATAGGTCGGTGACCATAATAACACATGCTATAAAGCATAAAACACACACACCACTCAAGCATACATCCAATATAAGGATAGTAGCTAAGTAAGTCCTATGGACTTACCTCGATCTTAGAAGTAACTCGCTACGAACAACTCTCAGAATCATCCACTCCAAACTGGAGGACAACACAGCCTATACAAGGCACACACACACACACACACACACACACACACACACACACACACACACACACACACACACACACACACACACACACACACACACATATATATATATATATATATATATATATATATATATATATATATATATATATATATATATATATCAAACTCCTATCACACAAAGGGGTTACACCTAGACCCAAGGGATCCATAAGGATCATATCCAACTCGTAACCTCAAGGCCGTAACCGGCATATCTATATCATACTCATCATAAACCGATACCTAGCATGGTACTAGTTCCCTCATACTAGGAAAGGAAAGGAGCTACCCAACTATGGGTAGTCCCGGGACAAGACGCACCTGCGTGATCAAGGGACGCAGGGGCGGAACGCAGGAAACCGCGGGCGCGGTGGCACTCAACCGCGGGGGCGGTGACAAGGGTCGCTGGCAACGCAGGCACGGCACGGGCGTTGCGGCACAAGGTCTGCAGGGGCTGTGACTTCTGGCCGCGGGGGCGGCAACATTGCAGAGGACGATTCCGCAGTTTCTCCTCGGCTCTTCCTGTGATCAATTCCCGCCTTTTCTCTTCCAAATCCACACACAAACATGTCCATACACATACTAACATCAATACCCTTAGCATACATCTAATCCTAAGCTAGAAAGATTGAATCCAAGAAGAAGAGAAGGAGAATAAGCAAGACTCACCACTACTGAAGATCCTAGGCTGCAGGGAAGATCAACACACACTAAGGCTGGCTTCCAAGCTCAGGAAACTCACAGTCATCAACCACAAAATCCACCACACACATAAATCTCAAACCAACCTCTTCCAAACCAAGAACAAGATCAAGGGAAGCAAGGGAAAACTAGGAACGAGATGGAAGCTGGAGAGGAACGTGAAGAACAAACCTTGATCAGCCAAGGGAAAGATCAAGTAAGGTGAAGAGTAAAGCACGGGTCAAAGAGTCAACAAAAACGGCTGCAGCCGCAGGAAACCGCAGGGGCGGTTCCATGAGCCGCAGGGGCGGGAACCCGCAGGGGCGGCCATCATGCCCGCGGGTGCGGCAAGGCCAAACTCGGCCAAAGGAAATCTCGGCTAAGGACGGAACTCGGTCCAAAAGAATAGGGGTCTCACATAAATAATTATACAAACAAGAGAGTCCAAAGATAGGAATAAGATTAATGATATTCCAATTAAAGATAAAGTTGAAGCAAGACACATTCCAGAACCAACTACAGCATATTAATAAGGTCTTTGCCAAGGTTACATGCTTCAAGTTGTCAAAGTTCAAAACTAAACCGAGCATACCCACAAACCACGAGCCAACAACGATCTCTGCTACGATTCTAGTCTTCTTTGGTATGACTCTAGTGCTTACTCTCAAGCAAGAGAAAGTTTGGAATCCCAAACGAATCCAGATTTTATTCATATCCCATGAGCAGGAGCTCATGACTTGTTCATAGACGAAATTTTTCCGGGAATGTTGATTCAGCAAGTAGACATAAGACATCTCAGACCTTACTTCCATTCCACAAAACTTACATTCAGATTTGAAATAAGACAAAAGATACTTGTTGTTACTCCATGGGATCAAAATGAAATAAGCATACATAAACAACACATGGTTTAGCTTCTTTTTGCTTAAAGATCTTTCCTGATGAACATATTGTTTGTCAAAACGAGTAGTTTTAATTTGTTCGGGATGGATCCATTCAAAGCTTTCCTTTGTTATCTTCATCTTCAACCAGAAAGAACTAAACATGATAATCACAATCACATGAATGGTATAAGCCAATAAAAATTGATCTGAATAATTCAACCAGAAATGACAAAGGTCATCTATTTCGAGAGTCTTGAACAGACTAGTTTTCAAAGTTTTATTCTGAATGGATACCAGAGACTTGGTCAGAATGGGTTCATACATGAATGAATCAAATTCATTCAATCGATATTCAGAACAATAGACGTTCAAGGAACAAAATAGTTGCAAGAAAGATTGACAGTAAGCCCAATCTTTAAGTTCATCCAAAAGCTGAAAAAATCAGAGATTATACAAATGCAGACAAATACCATTTTTGAAGAGAAGAAACAGCCGCTACACAGAAGCGAAGCAAGGAAATCCGATGAGGGAGAAACCGCCCGAAATCGCCAACCACCAAGGCCGACACCTCCGCGAACACCATCATCCTTAAGCTTAACGATTTCACCGATTTTTTTCCTTTTTTTCTTTTTTCTTTTGTGATTGGGGATGATTTCTATCTTGTAAGATCTTCCACACCAGAAACTTGGATCGAAAGTGATGTGATTCATCATCCCGAAACCCATTGCTAGAGGAGATGCAAGGCTTCGTGACACTAGACGTTGCTTTAGATTCGTAGACTGAGAGGGTTCTTGAACCGACGGCGGGGAGACGTCGACCAAAGGCAGCGGCAGAGAGGTGTCGACCGGAGGCAGCGGCGGCGGCAGTGACACTAGACGTTGCTTTTATCTTTTCTTTTTAAGATATCTCATTTATGGATATTTTTTGTTAACCATAATATCTCTTATTTATATTTTATTTTTTAACAAGTAAGCATGAATATATACCCAAAACACCTATTTAAGAAGATGTCATTCACCCTCCTCGAATCACCACTGCTCGATACGTATTTTTTCATTAAATAATTGGTCATTAATTTGTGTTTTTGGTTGTTATTGTTGTTGTTTGTTTTTTTTCTTATTATGACGATATATAAGCTAATTCATCACCGAAGATTTGAGTTCGCATTTTGTGTTTATGGGGCATATGAGATATCAATCATAACAATGTTGTAGTAAGCGGAAAATTAATTGTTTTAGTTGATGATGCATCATGTTTTTTTTTTTGTTTCTTAACGATTTTTTATCGCTTTCTTATATGGTTTTGATAGGATGCATATATAATTGCATATATAATTGCATATATAATTGCATATACAACCATACGATCATAGTGGACTCCGATTTGGTGATTACAATTATAGCACAAAGTCTTTGGAAAACGATTCCACCTTCGTCGTTGTGCTCGCAACACTCTTCGGTTTGTTAATGGAGACAGAGAGGTATATAGATGCTTGTATAGCTAAAAAAAATGGGGAAGAAAGATAAAAAGAAAGAGTTTGGTTTATTGATTTGTTTTTCCTACTTTTTTTGTCTTACAAAATAATTTATTTAATTGTATAAATTGTGTTAGTATTCCATAACTACATGGAGTAGCAAATTATTTAATAAGTATATTTCTTATTCTACATGGAATACCAAATTTATTTAACAAGTATACTTATTTGTAGGTGATTTCACGTTTTAAATCCCTTCAATTTTTTTTTAAAAAAAGTAATAATTTCGGTAGATCATAAAATAAAAACTATATTTTATTACCCGTAATAACTACGTTTATATATAATGAAATTGATACGATTAGATTTATCTACGTAAATAAAACTTGGTTATATTACCTACAAAAAAGATTAAAAAAAATATAGTCAGGGTGACGAAGTTGACCAAGAATATGATGAACAGCTTGATAAAATTGGTTGTGTCAAGATCAATAAGGATAAGAAAAAGAAGATAAAAAACAAGAAAAACTTTAAAGCAAGAAAATGAAGTGTGTCACGCTAAACCTAAGGTGATATTGGTTATGGAAAATGACATTGAAACACACGATGAGCTGGGAGAGAATGGCAAGGTTGAGGTTTCCGAGGCTGATTTGAAAACCGGGACTGAGACAAAGGTTACAAAGAAGAAAGAAAAGAAGGTGAAGGAAAATGTCAAATCAGATAATGCCAATGTTGAAGCGTATATAGTTCCACAATTGAGAGCATGTTCAAATATTGATTCAAATGGCAACTTGCTAATCCGTAGACGAATAAAAGGTACGGTGTTCATTTTATTGTTCTATTGTCTTTTACTTGTAATTATTGGCTGAATTTGTCAGTTCACTAGCTTGTTAATGTTTGTTTAAGGTCTATTGAATAAACTGTCAAAATCAAAGGTGGAGTCAATAACTGGAGAAATTTTTGCAGTTTTTCAGGTATGTATTCTCATGATTCTCAAATTGATTCTGATGATTTGATATTTGTGAAAATAGATACAAATTTAGTGGGATGTCTTGGTTATACAAAATATTGATATCCTATTATCTCTTCTAATTTGGAGTTGTAACGTTGGTGCTCAAATGTGTGTTGTTATTGTAGACAAACCTTTGCCTCACTGAACTGAATTGATGTGCATTTTTCCCAGTCTGTTGCACGTAGTGTTGCATTTCAAATTGTAGCAGAAGAGGTTTTGGCTAGTTGTGCAGAAGTCACACGTGACAATGAACAGTATGGACTTTATGCTTCTTTTTCTTTCACTTGACTTTATTTTGGTTAGAGGAAACCTTGGGAGCAATGTCTAGTGTTTTATATAGTTTGTTTGAACCCACTTGAAATATTTTGGATTCTGTTAAGCTTCTTGTGCTTATACTTTATGCAGCTTTTGTTGCTGGCTTGACTTGTATGGTTGGAGTTGACTTTGGTGCAAAGCTTTTGGAGTCCCTTGCCAACTCTTTCGAGGTAATATTTTCCATCATATTGAAAAACATTTGCATCCAAACTCTGTGACAGGATTATTAAACAGTTTTTTGCTGTAACTGAGGAATACAGCTCTTTTGATTATTTGAGATTTTAGCTCAAGTCCTTTGTTGTTTGCTCTTTTTTTTTTTTCTACAGAAAGAGTATACAAAAGAAAATAATCATCTTTCATTGAGGACTTTGACACTTCTACTCTCGTACTTATACTTATCTGGAGTCTGTTCAAGGTATGTCCCAATCTTGTAAATTATCATGTTTTGATGTCCATGGGATCAAGTTTGCATGATGTTTGTGCCTGCAGTGACTTTGATATATGATTTCCTAATGATGCTAACCAAGAAAATGCTGGAAATAGACGTGGATACAATACGGACGGTCTTAAAATGTAAGTCATCGTTTCAGATTTTCATACTGTTTGCTACTGTGTCATGTGAATATTTTGGAATTTGGAGAATGCATGGTGAATGACGATCATGTTATATATATAAATGACATCTTGAATGTTTGTGCTTCCTTTCTTGGATTGTTTGAAAAATAGCATACTATAATGTACAATTTTTTTCTTCTCCCATGTGATCTTTTTCCCATTCAATAGGTTGTGGGATGAAATTGAGAAGCGATGATCTTGCTACCATGAAGGAGTTTATTCTTGGTGTACAGAGCAGAGTGACGGAAATGAAAGTCTCTAAAGATTACCAACCAAATGCAACTAGCAGAAGAGCAATTCTACTCGTATAATCATCTCATCCTCTCTTCTATCTTTCATTATTTGGGTTGCTTCACTTTATTCACAATGTTAAATGCACAGGTGTCCATGCTCGAAATTATATCTGATATCAAGAATAATAAGAAAAGGAAAGAGGAGCTAACCCAATATACTGGTGTGAAGAAATGGCTACAAAAGGTTTGGTAGCTCTCTTGCATGATTCACATTTACTCCCGTTTGGTTGTCAATTCGGAAACGGAAACGGATTGGAAATGAATCTAGTCCACATATGTACCTTGCTCATGAAATTATTTTGGGTGGCATGCAAAATGCACTTGTTTCCCCTCATTTTGTTACCCTATAAGGTATTAAAACTAATCAAATTCTACTACAATTAGTTCAAACCACAAGGAATGATTCCCAAAAACTTCATGAACAAGGGTTTACGTATGGACTAGATTCGTTTTTCGTTTCCGGAGTTAAAACCAAACGGGCCCTTAGTTTCAGTGGTTCCAAATGGGAAATGATATCTTACTTAAAAAAAAGTTGTTAGTTTGACTATTAGCATATCATTTGCAGCTTAGAGTGGATGATTTTGCGATTTGTGGAATCAAATGGATCGCACTAGTGGATCCGGAAAAGAAAGGTCAATGGTGGTTGACTGGGGACCTGGCTTCTTCTACTGACAACGTTGAACTAATTGCCAATTCCAATGACAAAGAGGTCCTAGCTTGAAGCTCAGAAGATGTTGGAACTGGCAGCTTTCACAGAGAATGAACACTGATATCAGGAAAGCTATATTTTGTGTCATAATGAGCGGTGAGGATTATGTTGATGCATTTGAGAAGCTTATGAGGTTGGATTTGCAAGGGAAGCAGGTGAGTTTTGTTGCCTTTTAAGATATAAAACATCGAAGTTTTGGTGTTCCATTATTTCTCCCCCATATAGTTATTCTTTATGGAATATGTTTGCAGGATAGGGAAATAATGCGAGTACTTCTCGAGTGCTGTTTACAGGAGAAGATATTCAACAAATATTACACTGCACTTGCTAGTTGTGTCGTCATGAGAAGAATCACAAGTTCACTTTACAGGTTTGATTGTCACAAGTTCAATTCATTATAAGTGTCATTTTATAGATTTACAGGAGCAGTAATGCATATTAAAATAGAAGAAATGAAGAGAAATTTTATATTAAGCTTGATTATCTATGTTCTAAGATGCTTCCAGTACTGCGTGTGGGACTAGTTCAAGGAGCTGGATACAATGCCATTGGTGAGATCATTCCACCTGGCGAAGTTCTTGGCTGAGATGCTTGCCTCTTACACACTCTCCATGGCCTTGACGATATCTTGCAGCTCAGCCCAAGAAGAATAATGCATTTCAGGATGCTTTTCGACGCCGTGCTGGGTCTTCCAGATAATGTTGTGTGGAATATATTCACTTGTATTGCAGTGACACCCGAGCTCGAATCTCTGAGGAGTGGCATCGAGTTTTTCATCATAAAGCATGTGCTTCCATCAAATGCCAATGCTAAACACAAATTCAAGCTTGCAAAGAAGGCTCTCAACAACGCTGAAGGAGTGCTTATGTAGACACTGACGGATACGCTAGTTTTTCTTTTCTGGTGGAACTTTTAACTATTTTATGGGTAAAGCAATCTTGAATGTATGAAATTTTGAGGGAATGTATTTTATTTCGAAATATGAGAGTGTCCGCACCTTGTGCGGTGCATTCAAGTCCGGGATACAAGTGGGTCCGGTAATCTTGTAACCGGGTTTGAAGTAGCTTCTATTCCTTCATCTATACAACATAAGATGGTATGCCTATTAGTTCATCCGTACAATTGTAACGACTAATTTTGTACCTTTCAGGATTCAATTCAAAATGAAAACAGGAAGCAAACGAGCAGAAAGTGCAATCTCAATTCTCAAAGCACACTGAAGACAAGTTTCTACTTCCTAATACAATCATACAGAATTATGAAATCTTTCTAATAAATAAATATCTACTTCATCATCTTAGGACACATAACTTTTACCTTTACACTTGATTTGTACATCAGGTATGGACTGTGCATCAGCTCCAAGATTCTTTGCGGAACTAGTTGTCCCAACCACAGGTATATTAGCATATGAACATTGAGGAGCTTCCAATCCTTCCATGACATGGGTTGTTGTTGAATTTACCTACAACATGTACCTGATCACCTTGTTTGAATTTACCTGCAAAATATTTTTCGAGATATTATATGTACATTAATTATGTTAAATATTTTATAATTATACTTGATACTTTTAATATATACAATATTATATATATATATATATATATAAATTTTATCTGGGCCTTAGGGTCGGACTTTTCGGCCCGATCAGGCTTAGAGTGGTGTCCGGATCTGGCTCGGTGGCCCGTGTGTTTCGGCCCGGTCAGACTTCCTCCTGTGTTCATACCCGCTCGAGTCTAATTATTATTAGATCAATAAATATAGAGAAAATTAGATAAGGTGTCCCCTCACTAATTCAATTTAGTTTTTGTCATACCCAATAAGTTTATTAAGGATTTGTACTTTTCAAAGTATGGGAGAAAAATCAAGGATGAAAAATTAGTGAAAAGAATATATCGTCACAAACTACTACCTATTGTTAAGTTCTATATTTAATAAAAATTCAAGTTTCACACGGTCTGGACGCTACAAACCCTAAACCGATTTCCTCTCATTCTCTGTTTCTCCTGGCTACTTAGCAACGACGAGAACAACAACCGATAACCCCATTCCCTCCCTCTCTAATATGTAAGTCTCTCGCGCTCTATCTCACCCTAGCTTCGTCTTTTCCTCTCTGAGTAGTAACCTAACTATCCCGGCCGGGCGTCTTAGTCTTTGCCTTCGCTTCTCTCGGTCTCTCACGCCTTTTGTTAATTGTTTCTATAAAACCCGAAAGTAAAGAGAATGTGTCTCTATTCTCCATTTTTTGTTGACTGAATGACTGCTTGTGTAATTTGTGAGCTTGTCTCTCTATGTCCCCTTCTTGAGTCTAATAGAACATTTCATAATCTATTTGATTAAGAGGTCATTTGGTATCCATATACTGATTAAAGGTATGGTATGGTATCACCCATACCCATATCTGGTGTTTGGTTTTTAAGGGTATCGGTATCAAATTGATACCCTATATCTGAATTTCACTTGATTTTTTTTAGAGGTATTAGCTTCCTTCTTTCCCCAGATAAGTTCTTCCCTCCTTCTTTTGTCGACTGCCGCCGACCATAGCAAAGAGCCGCCACCGCTTCGGCGCTTCCTTCCTTGTTGTTCTCTCGCCGCGACCGGTGCAGGGAGCCGCTCAACAGTTCAGAGGCAGGGCGAGCACCAATAGAGCGAGCAGGCCAGATTCTGTCGGATTTTCCAGTTCGGCCGTTCACAAGATACTCCCTTGTCTCTACCGTGACCTCGGTTCCGGCGACACAAGTTCCTATTTTTCCAGTTTTCCTGTTTCTCTTTTTCAATTTTCCTTCAATCCCTACGTCACTTCATTCCATAGGTTCAAATTCGTCGTGTTTTTGGTTTTCCAATTGGGCGTTTGGACTGGCTTATGCTTAGTTCCGGCGATTAATGAACCAAATTATATGTTATTGATCATAGATGAACCGAAATTTCAGTTCTAAACTATCTGTTTGGGTTGACTGGAATTTGGTTATCTGGAATTTGTACCCAAAAGTTGTCTCAATTTGTTTTAAAACAAATTTTCGTTTTATGTAAACTGAACCAACATGCTTTTTGATTTCTGTTGCGGTTTTTGGTTTGTGTTTTGGCAGTTTGGTTTTAGGCAGATGCTCATTTTATCTGATATATTGCAACATGCTTTTCTATATGGCTTAAACCGGCTTGTGTAAATAAAATCGACGATTTGTGTAAATATATAAGGTTTATGTAAATCGAGACAAATTGTGTAAATCAAAAGATGTCTGGGTTATCACAATTTTTTGTAAAATCAAACGTTGTATTTGTGTAACACTAGTTTGTGTAAGTAAACATTAAGTGTAACTTTAAAAAAAGTAATAATAAATTATGGAGTTCAATTAGTCTGGTGCATAAGGGTGAGAGATTTGTCATCCAGAGTTTAAAAATCACTAACTATAAAAAAAATTTAAAAATAAAATAAAATAAAATAAAAACCTACTTACCCATTTCTTCTAGGAAAGAATTGGACATGTTTAATCCTCCAACGATATGCATATATCCTATGATTAGCTAACAAATCAAGTAAACAATGAAGGGAAGGAAAAGAAACCCTTACTATGGTCAAGGCCAAGAGAGAAAGTGGTCAAAAGCTACTTCAAATTATAGAAACAATTCATTGAAAAAAATTGGTCACGATTTTTTCCCAAGCAATGGATTTTTTCACTTGATAATGCATATGAACATGTTCAATTCAACGCTTACTGAAAAGCAATTCTCACGACTCAACGCAACGTTAAAACCTCCAATAAAAAAAGACATTATATACAATGTGAAATAGGCAAAATTTGAAAGAACCTACACGAAAAATTCCTATACTTAAACAAAGTCAACCCGCGATTAGCATCAAAATGTATTCAAAACTCAAAGGGGAAGCATACTGGCAAGCCTGAGCTGTTTTTCAAAAGGCAAGTAATCTTTCAAAGAAATGCTCGTCTCTAGCAACACTTGTAAAAGGAGATCAGCTACCTCATTCTCGCTATCCGCTATTCGATTTGGGCCTACGGGGATAGCAGCTTTGATGCCTGATAGAGACGTAGCCCATTCGTAAACCCGTTCTGTTAACATCCAGATGTACGAAGCTGCTGGCTCAGCAATCCCAACCCAGTTCTCGTCGTAGAGAAGGGAAGAAAGGGAGACCGGGAGATCTTGCAACACGGTGCTCGGGTCCAGGACCATCAGAGGCATGTACTTGCAGCAACTTCCAGATATTAGTGCAACGAACCGCAGTGCCTGAAAGAACAGTTTCATCAAACCACAATCAGGGTGTTACCGGAAACTTATCCAAGATAGAGACTAACAAGACTGAAATTCCAAATTTCTCGAAAACTCTTAAAGGCTGATCTATCGGCCCGGTCCTGGACCGTAATTATCGGATCCGGTCCATGATCTTACGGTTAGGTCCGAGTTTGGACAGGACCGTATTTAATCAATAAAAAAAATATTTTTAAAAAAAATCAAAACAGTCCGGACCGGACCGTAACGGTCCATGGACCATTTCATACAAGTAGTGAATCGGTCCGGTCCGTGAGATTACGGTCCCGTCCAGACCGTTTGCACAGCCCTACGCATTACAATGAACTGAAAAAAGGGGTATAGTTACATGCTTCTTATAATCTAATTCAAATTTCTGTGCGTGATAACGGAGCTGCATCGTAACAATGCATAATAATAAGACAGAACATGGACAAATGGCTTTCTTACAGTTGATGGATGCTTCGCTACACAGCTGATTTGCAGAACATCGAGAAGCCACTGCCTTTTGATGCTTCCTTCAGCACGTTGCAATGCTGTAGCAACTTCAACAAGTGCGTCCCACAAACCTGCTTACAGGAGTTCTTGATCATATCTTCAATTTCTAGATAGAGCAAATTTAAAGAGATAAAGAGGGCATACACCGACCTCTTGATTCCACATTTAATATGGAAACTTTAAGTTTAGCGAGTTCAGTCAGTGGTAGAAAACCGTTTCTTACTAGCTGTGCTCTTATGCGAATTTTCTTCTCCGCTATCAAGAAATATTCGTTTCGTTCAGCTAGATCAACCTCTGAAACCTGCCACAGAAAGGAACAATGACTAAACAGATGAAAATCAACAAATATCCGAAGTAAAAGATCACGAGGAACAACTCAACAAATAATCAAAAAAATATACAAGCAGCAAAGTGAATTGCAAAAAGATGGTGCTCATTGTACTTCAGCCAGAAAGTATTTTTCAAAGAAACTGTCACAACCAATTTTGTTTTTATATTTGTTGCACTTTTCACATCCTTCATCTTACCATCCTGTCTGTAATACATGGGATGATTCGAAATTTCATAAATTTTAATAATACTTAAAAAGGTAAAACAACATAAATTTCATGTGATACTTAAGGTTTCCATGAAGAACCAGTGACCTCTACTTCAATATTTTTCCACACACGGGAAGAACATTTCATCCTATATTTTCACTGTTCACTGTTTTATTATCCCCATTTTTAGTACCTATAAGCTGCCCTGAGCATAAAATTTATGAACGACTTCTTCAGCATTAGAGTACTCATGATATTTTTTTCTGAGTACTCTGATGATTCCAATTTTCATTAAAATGATACTGATTTGAGTGATATTACAATTTAAAGAAATTGAAATATAAAATTGAGCACATTTAATCAGATAAGGAAAAGAAAAAAAAAAAAGGACAACATGTGGACAACACGGGAATTTCCATACAGAAAAACTACCCATGTGACCCATATGTGTGTTGCACATAGGACCTCCTGTGTATGGTGCAGTTCATGCCAAAGTATCGAGCATGGGTTGCTCAAAGAATTTACTTCATATTTTCTTTCTTCTGTTGTTTATGTACATGTTTACTCAAAAATGAGGCCCATTGCACAAGGACACAAATGTTCATGTAAAAATTAATATCCCATGATTTGTATGTGGGAGTTAATATGGGTGTATCAGTGTATGTGGAAATAAGTTAAAAAAAAGGTGCATCAAGGGTAAGATTTTGATGTGACAAATAATAATTATGATTTCAATTGAAAGCATCATGTACTTCTAAAATGTAAGTGACACCAAAATAAATCATCACCTTTAAAAAGTCCAAAAGCCATGCAAGTCGACTTTTTCCCAAGCATTGAATTGATTGTATCCACTCCTCGTTGAAGAATTCCTTTTCCTTACCTACATTAGTTGATAGTTCAGGCAGCGCCCGGGAAAGTATTCCCATGCAATTCTCCATGGAAGAAATATACTCAGACGTATCAAGCAAAGTCTCATTGAGACAACTACAAAGACCCTTCCAGCATGAAATGCGTAACAAGCTCTTCTGATGAGTATCATAGCTTTGATACGAAGTAACTGAGGATGAGAAGTAGCCAGCTATATCATTGAATAATTTGCTAAGCCTATTACTGGAGAATACTCTCATCAGATCTAACAGATGAGAAAGAATGCAGGACTGCAAACTCAGATCAAGTGTTCTAAACCTCGACAAGTCAGATAGCTCATCAAGGAAACTGAGTAGAGAGTCAAACTTTTCGGCATGAGCCAGTGAAAACCGAAGACATTCTTCACGAAGGACTCCTCCGTCTTGAGCTCCATGTCTCATACAGCCTCTGACAACAGCTAACCAGTCCAAAGCTGGCAGTCTGGGAGCCCTTGATAGGCACCTCATGACAGTGGCAACTGCATTAGCATTCAAACTGCCAGCAGTCTAGATGTGCAAAAGGCAGACAAAAAAATACTTGTCAGTAATTTAAATTGTCAAAGATCAAACAGTAACTAGAACAATAACTGAATTTAGAAAGTTCCGATGGATGGTTTTGTGATTCTAACTTTTCCACGTACTTTAATGGTTTTTGAAGATTCAATTAGTGCTCCTCTACATTTGGGACTTGTGCACATGATACCCTATATCATTTTTGCTTTATTAAATGTTGAAGTGTCCTATATTTATACTACTTTTTGAGGTATTTTAGTAATACCATTTATTTGAAATCACAATGTTCAGGCATATTTGGGTAATTTTATAGGTCAAACAAGCCTAGAAATACCATCCAGAAATAATGCCCCCTAGCATATATGATTTTAGTCTTTTTCCTCTACTAACAACGTTAAATTGAACACCTTCGTTTTCTAGACAGATAATGGTACTCCCTAATCTCAGTTGTTTTCTGAACTATCATTAAATAATCCTAAGATAAAACCTACCATGTGGTCCAAGTTTATGAGCCACAAGGAGAGCTTCATAACTGCACTGTCTTCAGGAAAACTTTGAGATGTGGGGTTACGACTAGCAATGTCATTGTTGAGGTTGTCATCATAATTCTGAAGCTCTCTGGAGTGCAAACAGTGCCTAAGAAGTGAAGCTGCCCATGATGCATACTGTTGCAGCTGGTGATCTTCAGAATTTTGTGCAACAAGAAATATGTTTTGCAACATTGATGTCACGAGGGGCTCAACAGATGAACTTGAGAGTAGAGAACCCGTGATGTATGAAGACTCCTGTTCACATGTTCAGAAACAAAGATAAAGTAAAAACGAGTGCAAGAGAGTGGACCAAGTATACCTGCTTCTAAAACAGTAATTATACCTTCCTCTCGTACTCCTTCAGGAAAGCGGTTTTAGGACTGTGGAGGTTGACCAAAGTGCCCCCACCAGCACCCATCGCATTGACAACTCCAAGCATTCCACCGAAATGAATAATATGAGGATAGGTACTAGAGTAAGCTCTCTTATACAAAAACAAAAGCTCTTTTACGCATTCAACTTCTAAAACGTGAACTCCTTCAGACAAGATACAAGCAAGTAGGTTCCCAGATCCAACACATGAAGCGATGAGCAGACTTTGATGGAGAGATGTGAATACTTTTCTTGAAAGTAATACAGATAAGAGTTCTCTGTAGCTAACTACTAATTGATTCAGCTCGTTATCATGCATCAATTCCATTTTCCAGCAAAAGGAGACTACTGCAGGAAGTGCAAGACAGGCACCAACTGACAACAGAGAATCAGATTCCCTGGATGCTTGAGCAAGGGATTCGGTACAAGAAACCCATGATGTGAAAAGAGTTTTGATAGTGTGCACTATCTCGTAGGAACCAGCTTTATAAAGCACATTGACAACACTCCCAAGACCCATGATGAGCCCCGCAACGCCCCATGTATCTGCATCCACTTCTTTATGATTCTCCTCCATAAATGCAGCAGGCATATATTCATTGATATCCTTTGAACTGGAAGGGGTGTATTGAGAAAGTTTCTGTAGAAGATACGATGAACTTTGTGTAATCTGACATATCATCAAAGACAAAGCCCTAACGGACTTTCCTAGTAAGTTCATTTCCTCCCCACGGAATGACTCGTCGCCTGAAAGACTTCCTGCATCTATTACCCTCGAAAGAAGATCTTGAGATGCATATCCCAAGCCAACACCACAAGCCCCTTTAACAAGGCTGCTTTTGCTGCCCCATGCAACCTAAAAGAACATGAACCAAGAACATGTGAATTGTTAATACTTCTCCCGTCTCTGAGCAAGCAAACCAAACTCATACAGTTTAGTGACAAACAGAGATACATAAGCCTTGAATTGGTTTTTCCCCTTATAATAGTGTTTTTTCTTCAAGTAATTTCCTCAAGTAATATAAAAAATGGACAGATCAATTAATGAAAGATAAAACCGGACTGTCAAGGACATAAAATAAAAGGGCATTTTATAGTTTGCTTGAAATCTTTGGAGCAAACAAAGAAGTCATTGACGTGACTGAACTTGAATGTGATCTACAGACACAATGCGTACTCCAGCAGGTGTCAGCAATTAAAGCCCAGTAAAAAGAAAGGGGGGTATTGGAGCATGTATGCTAGTAAGTGAGAAACAAAACAATTAAAAAAAAGGCAGACAAGAAACAACTTAGGTCTACCTCGATAAGTGCATTAATACTTTGATGCTTTTGCTTGTGATCGGTTACATGTAATGAGCCTGAAATCAAGCCAATAGAAATTGCAGCTGACCACTGCCGATGCTCATGTTCAGGCTGATACAGCCAATTAAGAAGAAACTTCAACGCAGACACTTTGACAGCATGAACAGAAGGAGGCAGGACCTACAAATAACATAGTGCGAACTGGTTATGATTGTGGGAGGTGGCTGTTATGTAATACAAAGAAGAAAATCCATGCATGGTGATTGGTGAATATGACTGTTATCATTTATTTCATTTTCTCTACAAAAACATGGGGAAAAACAGAAAAATAAACAAATATAGCACTTCCCTATTCCCAAACATGCCTAATGGAATAACTGATATGGCATATCATGCTAGCAAATAAGATATACAGAGAGACACTGTTCTGGTTGATATTCCTGTCCAATGAATGCACCAACTGTACTAGAACATGGGATTGAATTTAAATGCAAACAAATTTACGATTTTCTTACCGTACAAAATGCACCCAAAGCAAGTGCGATATTTTCAGCAGATCTAGGAATTGAATTTTCTGCCATTTTGAGCAGATTCTGCATGGAAATATGATATGAACACGTTATAGAT
Source organism: Fagopyrum tataricum (assembly GCA_002319775.1). Taxonomy (NCBI): domain Eukaryota; kingdom Viridiplantae; phylum Streptophyta; class Magnoliopsida; order Caryophyllales; family Polygonaceae; genus Fagopyrum; species Fagopyrum tataricum. Next base: position 9,940,474 of record CM008280.1, read on the forward strand.
TATGACCAGATCTCAGAAGAATGATTCCAGTAAATTAGTACAAGCAAGAAAGCTGACAAGACCTTTAAAATATCATTGGCTGCTTTTGAGGTCTTATCTAAGACCGCAGATGATGTTTTTACGCCGAGGAAAGTAACATATGCCTTCAGCCAGTGTTGCATGAAAGGCTTCCATGAATCGACTGAAAGAATTGCAAGAAACATACTTCTTGACAGATGAAGTGATTCCACTACTTCCTCCATAGCATTATTATACTGAGCCACAGCATCATATTCACTCTGAATTTACAATAGCAAATACATTAGTATCAGCAGTTGACATATGCAATGAGTACGTGGCGGATTAAGCTCATACTCTGGATGGCCCTCGGTGAGCAACTTCTTTTGGAACAAATGGAAGGCATAAAAGAGCTGCACCTGGCAACTCTCGGGCAATGCTCATTTTAACTGCAAAGCAAGACCGTATTATAAAGATGAATAAATAATACAATATAAGTATAATCTCCCATTTACATTCAATAACATCCTAATAAACAGTCATTTAAGAAAGCCCAACCATGATAAAGTGACCAGGAAGCCTGAAGGAGAGAGGCTAAGGGGCACACTCCAATTGAAAGTTGAGATTTTTCATCTCCAAAGACAAATATGAGAGAAGGATTGAAACACAATACTAAGTCGGTAGTATCAGGGATCCACGCCTACTTTTTGATTAGCTGATAATATTGTATCAAGTTCCAAATATTCTTTTAAGAAATTTAATTTCCGGGGACCAGGAAGCCTGAAGGAGAGAGGCTAAGGGGCACACTCCAATTGAAAGTTGAGATTTTTCATCTCCAAAGACAAATATGAGAGAAGGATTGAAACACAATACTAAGTCGGTAGTATCAGGGATCCACGCCTACTTTTTGATTAGCTGATAATATTGTATCAAGTTCCAAATATTCTTTTAAGAAATTTAATTTCCGGGGACCAGGAAGCCTGAAGGAGAGAGGCTAAGGGGCACACTCCAATTGAAAGTTGAGATTTTTCATCTCCAAAGACAAATATGAGAGAAGGATTGAAACACAATACTAAGTCGGTAGTATCAGGGATCCATGCCTACTTTTTGATTAGCTGATAATATTGTATCAAGTTCCAAATATTCTTTTAAGAAATTTAATTTCCGGGGACAATTTACATATTTTCCCTGCTATTCTGAGGTACGGTGTTTCTTTCATGCAATTCAATAGCGATTTTTCATCTTCAAGTGTTTCCAACAAAAGTAAAAATATAACAGAAGTTCAAACACTAAAAAAATGCACAAATTAGGGAAAGAAATGGTCTAACTAAGCAGAACAATAGGGGTTCAGAGGTTGTATGATGCATCATGTAGGAATACGACGGTCTCTTGCACACTTAAATTTTCACAGCCTCGGCTGATGGAGCAAATTCTTCTTTAAGTGAAAATATTGGAACAAAGGCTGACTTAAAAATCCACTGTTTTGAAAACACAAGAGAAATTTTAGCAACCCAGTAACAGCTTTTCCCACTAATGTAATAAGATATGTTTTATTCCTCAACCACCGTCGAACTCACTGTTCAAAATAAATTTTCATTGGAAGAAAGAAATGCCTCCACATAGTTGAAGTAACTCGCGTATCTACAGAACTTGTATATTATGGCCAATGCAGTTCAAAAGACTTCATATTATAGGAATGTTAAAGGTTGATACATGGTATTTGGAGTAGAGGTGTCAATTGGCTTAGTCAGGTCTAGACCCGTTCAGAGTCAGTTCGCCCGGACCAACCGACCGAAAAAACAAACGGGTATGGACAAGAGGTGAAGCCTGACCGGTCCGAAAAACCCAGCCAGGGTACCGTCTAGGCTGGATCCAGACAGGCTTAAAATGCCCGACCAACCGACCAGAAAAACAAACGGGTATTTTGTGCAGATTTTACTGTGTAATTCCTTTTTAAGATATAGGCATAGCCAACTTCGTACCTGAGGAGGAAATGACCTGAGGAAATACATCCAGCAATTTCTCAATCTTGCTTACAGGGACTCGTTTCTCCTTAACCAACCTTCTTCTAGTCCTATAAATACAAAACTTAGTCAGTACACATTTTTAATTTCAAAAAAAAAAACTGTGTTAAACACATATGTATAAGAAATACTGAGATTTACGTGTGCTCGTGTGCTATAATCTTGTCTTCAATTTGCTCCATGGTGTTGAGAACATCAACATTGGACTCAGAAACCAGCAACTCAAAGATTCTCCTCTTGTAATCCTCAATAGCAACTTCGATTTGCATCAACTGTTAAAACATATATTGCTGAAATATCAGATGGATCAAAAAAGTTTCATGTTTCATCACAATCGAGACTTTACATATACCTCAAAATGGTACAAAGCCTCAAAAGCAGATTTTCGCACTTTTGCCCACTCAATATCCCTGTTACCACTACCAGAATTTGCAGCACCCCATAAAATTTGCAAAATGTTTTTTGAAGCTTCTGGATATGCTTCAGCATCCATAGCACCCCATCGTAAGAGTGAGCATAATCTGCAAGAAACGGGACTCATAATGAGAAAATGTAAGTTTATACAAATGATGAGACAACTCCATCTGGAAAGGGAAAGACAATGAAGGAGCAGCCAAATGAATGCTATAAGAGCAAATAAATAACATGTAAAATCGACATGACATTTTTTGTAAGCAATAAATAGAAGTATTCACTTGTCTTTTCTCTACAGAAGGGCAGAGCCACAATCCCACGTAATTATTTCAAATAGATGACAGTATACATAGCTGGATGACAGAAACCAAGCATGCGTCCACATCTATCAGTGAAGTGAACACTAAACCCAGTGACCCAGATCTGACACATACATGAAAACAAAAGAATGTAAAGATTTTCAGTGTCCAAACTAGTACACCGTCAGAAAGAAGCAAGACAAGAGTCCTGAGTACTATGGAACACTATGGCAATGATATATCACTAATGCCAAACAACAACCAGCCCTAACAAACTTAATACCCAACCAGCCACCACCAGTGGAAATGCCAAAGCGTCCTGAATTTGTAAAATCACCCTGAAGACTAGTAATACTAACATTAGTCTCAAAAACCCTAGTTGCATCTGCATACAACTCCAATGAAAGGGCGTAAACACAACATACCTAAAAATGCTGACCCACAAAATAAATGATTTTCCCTTGCATATTTATTTTCATTTTTGCCTCCAGGATAAATAATGGATAAGACACGAGCAAAATACAACCAAAAGAAATTGTGAAACAGTGATACTAAGATTATAAGGATGTGCAAACAGTCTGGACTGGAATTTACGATTTGGTCTTATATGGTCCTACCCGTAACAGAGCCTTTTTTATTTTTCAATATTTATTAAACCTGTCAATGACTCGAATTTAGTCTGGTTCGGTCCAAATACAAACCACCATATTTTAGGATTCACGCTCCATTAAAATAAAATAAAAACTAAAAGATATAATACGGTCCGGTTCTGGGTCGGAATTTGAACCGGTCCTAATGTATGCCTCTGGACCGGATCGTGACAGATCGGTCCTGGACCAACCGTAATATTTGGTCCGAGTTTACAGTCCAGGTCATTGTTTAACAGCCCTAATTATATTGCTTGAAATCGTTAAAATACTGTACAAAATGTTATCTAGCAAGAAGAAGAAGAATTAGGAAGTTCATCCTTACCCACACGCAACTAAAGGATCTGCATTGTAGTCTAGAACATTCTTTGAAATGACAACCCATGCGGTGTAAAAATCTGCAACATATAAAGCAGTTAAAGTTACAGCTAGAAAAACTCAGTTTACTGAATTGTGAATCCACTTTTGAGAGTTCGCCAGAGTCTAAATCCTATAAAAAAAATATCTGAGGCATTGACATACCAACTACATCAGCCTCGCAAAGATGGCCAAGGCTGTTAAATCCAAGGACTTGAACTACAGGATCATGGTTTTCAATACAAGCCTGATAGATTTGAAGGTAAGGGTTTTCTTTAGAACACAATGATCATTGGAAGATTAATATAAGCCAACTTCTACAAGATAAATGAGCCCCAATGAAGGTACATACTGAAACCGACAGAATGAGATCCACGCCCCTATCAGGATCATTTCTACATATGTCCCGCAAAGAAGCAGCCATGCTTACACATATTGTTCTTTCAGAGGCAAACTCACTGAACCTTTCAGGCAGTAATACACCCTGCACAGCACAGGAAGCGCAAAAAAACCACATATCAGGGTGGGCAAAGTAAAGCATATATATAAGACTGCGGGCTGGATGCTTATAGTTTCAGGCAATAATACAACCAAAACCCACCTATTGGGTGATTGTACTATGTGCAAATTCCTTAAGAACAAATTAACAATTTATTCATTAATCATTGTTATGCGCTCACTCTAACAACCTAACACAGCAATTGAAAATAAAAATTGCTCCTCGAACTCAAGAAATCTCTGAACAAGTCCTACTTTAATCACATACCCCACAGCAAAAAGCAAGTGTCGCCAAATTGTTGAGACATACAGATTCAACTTTTAAGAGTCAATTCTTCCACAAAGAGTGTGGGAACCTACTTCTAGGAGTCAGTACTTAAAGTTCATGTGATTTACTTTACTCTAAAGCTTGAGGCCTCACGTCTCATACAACTTCTGTTACAGCTTTGGAAATGTATGTTAAGCATTGAGCTAGCCACTCAAGCAGGTTAAAAAAAATTTACCCATTCCCAAAACTCAGCCAAGAATAAGGTAAGAGAATTATTAAGATGGATACCCTGCCACCTAATGGCCCATAAAAGCATAAATTTTGTTTTGGCCTTAGGTATGTCCTCTGTTCTTCAACTGGGAACTTCAGCCACTAAAAAAAATACAAGTTTGTCTCAAGAAGTAGGGCATATCCACATATGGCATAATTCTTACCTGCAACGAACCAAATGCCCTATCGTTGATCTCCCACGTCTTACACATCAGACGCATTGCTGTAGCATGTAGCACTCTACAGAAAATAACTATTAGCATTTCCATATCCAATGATTAAAAAGAACAGAAACATGCAACTCTAAACATGAAATTTACAAAGAGTAACACTTGTAGCACCTATGTATGTCTCTCAGAAAAAAGGTTCCATGTTTTGCTTGAATTTTCAAATCACAGATACTAAACACATATGCATTGAATTCATTATATAATACAGGGACGACAACTAGTCAGTGCAAAAATTGAAAATGATCATCATAAACAGGCATAAAAATCAGTAAATAGCACAAGAACCCACATGTCACCATTCCTTTTAAGCATCGGCATGAAGGTCTGAACTACAAATGGCATCATGGCATTATGAGAAGCAAGTGTTGGAAGAATTGTCATAAGCTTTAACTGAAATTGCAAGACAAAAAATCTTTTGTGAGTTCGAAGAACAGAAAGTAAAGTTGCTCAAGCAAATTGCACATATGCATTCAAATGTACTATCAGGAGAACTAACCGGCAAATCAAGGCGGCCAAGACTTTTATGTCTTAGAAAGTTACTGTAGTATAACGTGCACAGGAGTAGTGTAAATCCAAGTTTAGGTTCCATAATGCCAAATGCAGACAGAGTATCAACAGCAGAGCTTGCAAAAGATTGATGTAGAAGCAAACTGCCAACTAGTGCACTCGTCAACAGGGGTGTCTCTAGATGGAGAAGAAAAAGTTAATATTACTTGCCCTGTAAGTTACTAATTAACAAAGAAAACAATTACTTGCCCTGTAAGTTACTAATTAACAAAGTCAACCAAAAGTGCATGTCCAAAGTCAATTTACCAGTTAAAATGGACTTGAAAGGCAAAATGCTTAGAGTAGATTTCTTTGGCATCTCAGCAGTGCACAAGGCAAGTTCTCCAAGTTGGGATATCCAAGATCTTGTTCCAGTCTCTGTGTGCATGATTTTGTCATCATTGTTTGCTGATAAAAGCAATGTTTAAAAAGAAAGAACTTGAAGATAACTCCTGAAACAGAGAACCAAAAGTGATCAATATATAACATAATATAATAGTTTTGCCTTCCATAGGTGCATAATGATATAGCTTCTGAGCAAGTAATAAACCAACAGGGAAGGCATTTCTTAAACCCAATTTATTATTTGTGAACGAAATCTGCTACTATCTCTCCAACAGATGTGGCAGACCATTCCGCTATCTCCATGTTAGAATATTGTAACCTAGAGTCCAAGACTAGTCAGTACTATATGAGACAGCAAAGTTAGCATCAAATGACAAGGTTTTAGCATTGGCTGACATATTATTGCCATGTTAAGACAAAGACACGAGAAACTCCCACAAAAACTGTTTGTTGGCTTTAAGGAATATATGTGTCCCAATAACATGTGATTTCAGACCAACGGCTACTAGGTCTAATAAAATAATAACAGAACTTGTACCATACATGTGACAAGTGCCTCATTAACGAGAAGCAATCAAACTTAACATTATACATCATGGAATGCAAAGATTGATATACATTGGTATTACACAATGAATACATTGTCACTCCAAAATGTTTACAAGTAAGCAAAGAGCAAAGAGGATAATATTAAATAGAAAAGGAACACATGGATGGCAATTCCGATATCTAACCTGAAGCCATAAACGCTGTAAAAGCCTAAAGACAATCATTTCAGGCCTGCTGACAAATCGGGAACCCCCCATTCATAAATAATGATGTTCTCTGTGCAACCAAAACTTTTACAGGCAGCTTCTCCAACATCAATAGCAATTCAGCTGCTGCTCCTTGACTGATTTAGAGGTAGATGACATCAAGTTGATGAACGGAAAAATGAAAAGAAGCAGTTCAGGCATATCCAATGCAAGTCCATGGCCTGAATAAGATGAACCGGGAAGGATTATTAGTAATCTGGCAACGAAATAAAGGAAGCAACATTAAATACTTAAAACGCCTAAATTACACTCTAATTATTTTTGAGAAGAGGTCAGAATAATCATCCAACGGGGAAAAATCTATATGACATTAGAACTAAGATATAAGTATCTAATCCGAAATAAATATCGAGACATATCGTACTTTGAGTGTAGAAATATGTAAACGTATAAATTTCTACAAACCAGGCTTTCAACCACCTAAAATCTTTTCTTATATCTGGCTTAGTATAGACTATAGGAGTACAGGGATGTCTTTGTTTGTATAGGTATTAATTTTCAAATAGCAAGGACATTGATAAATTTATTCATCGTATAGACTATACTGTTTCAATATTATTTCTATGTGAAGAGTGCAAGTGTGCGTTTTATTCATCTATGTTGTTTCTACATTCTTTCTATGTGACAGTGGGGAAAGGGTTCAAATTTCACAGCAGGTTGAGAATCGATTGCCAAAAAAATCTGAGTATCATAATACCATAACTATTTAGCATTACAAAAATGGAAATTTAAGTCCAGCAGGTAATAGGGCCTTGCTGAGTTTGAATTGTCCATGGCCATGACTAAGACAAGGATTACTCTTGCATCTTACTAGCAACAATGGTCTGACACTATGCAGTAAATAATCTTGGTGAAAATTTAAAAAGAGCTAATATAAGTACTTCTGATACATTAATGGACAATCAAATGAAAAGGAACAAGTTATCATACCGAATTTAATTATCCAATTAAACAGGAGTATGAGGAGATTTAAAATGGATAATTGTTCATGTTCAAGCTCCAGCCTACTGAGTATAACAAAAAGTGAAAGCAATGGTGATAATAACTCCTGCACGGAGGGCAGGCAAGCTCTTTTTGTGCACCAAGTAATCGTCTTGAAAGTTCAATAACGGTTTCACATGCAAATGGCTTCTCGAAATTTGAACAAGGTGAAAGGAGGGCCTCGAGCAACTTGATCCCACTTAACTGTGGCCTCTATAATTGTCTAAAGATCATAATTATCAATTAGCAGCCAAAAAGAAAAAGGACTGGCAAAAGAAATAAAGTTTAAACACACAAGTGAAGTGAGTAAATAAGAGTGAAGAAATCAATCCACAACAAGAGAAGCGAGAACTCATACCATTCCATCCGGACCAGATTCCTAAAAACGACGACATGAGAATCGACGAGAAACTCTAAAAGACTGCATAAATTCTTGAAATCCTGTAAGGAAATAGAAGCTTTATGGAAAACAAAACACTTATGTATAAACAGTTATTAATTTTATTAGCTGAGAGGCTGGGGAGAAGTTCATTTACCAGAGATTAACTAACCTCATCACTTCTACACTGAAAATACCTGAGAGTACAAATCAAAAGGTTGAAAATGGGCATTGCTTCAGATGGGAACGAACAACAAAGTGATGCCAGCGAGGACACTAAAATCCTCAGAAAAGAGGCTGAAGATGAATCAGAGAAAGGTATCCTTAAGACGGAAAATTCCAAAAGTGGTTTTAAGAATGTACATGCTTCAACCATCCCAAATTGTTTACTCTGAACAACAAACAATGCAACTTGGCGTGCAAGTTCATTTTGAACCTCCGTTCGACATGAAAGAACCTGCAGTGAGACAGTAAACACAAGAACCTTAGACATAGAAACATTGAAAGTCAGAACCATATACTAACAAACCCTAAACCACATCAGCAAACCCCAAAAACATGGAAACAAAAATGGTAAAGGAGGGGAAATAAAATGTCGCGTGTATGATTCATTTATGTTTGAACCTCATAAGATGATACTGTAGGCTAATTTTTCTTTTCATTCAAACGTTTCCGTTCTAATTCTGGCATACCAACCAAACCGTGACTAAACCCCTACACCCTAAAACCCTATATAAAAACACTAAACACAATGCCAGAAAGGCACAGTATTATTGAGCATTGATCTTTTTTTCAGCGGGTCAGGGAGGAACTTCACTCCTCTACTGTTATGAAACTTTTAATGGACCATGAGATGTGTGAATAAGTGAACCTAGTATATAAACCTTACTCCTTACTCTGGGATGGAACCTTCGCCCTCGCCCTCGCTCTCCACGTCTTAGACCCGAAACGGATATAAAAGAAATTTTAAATTTAACAGGTCATCAGAGCTAATATGCTATCCGCCCCGTTTGACTAAATGAATAATGTGAACCTAGCCCAGACTAATGTGAGTAAGTTCACTTGACAAGCAACTCGTAAAAAATCCAAATCGATATTTTCTCACCCACTACTCACCTTGACAAACGGGTGGCGTTCGGTGGACTCAAATTCCCAGGCAATCCCACTGGTCCGTCTCTGCGGAACCGAAACGAACAAGAAAATAAAAATAGAATACATCGACGAAGCGGGGGTGACAACCTTCGAGGGCAGACTGGAGCTCCAATAGGGCGCGGGAGAGGTCGAGAGAGGAGCAGTTGACGAGCTTGCAGAGTTCGCGAACGGACTGATCGACGACGTCAGGGAGGAAGAATGGAGGCAGATAGTGATGGATTCTCTACCAGGATTGGAGTCAGGGCCGAGATGTGTAGGTCCGGATCGGAGCTTCTCGAATATTTGGGTGACGGCGAAGCGTTGTAGAGAAGGCTGCGGAAGCCGAATACGTCCGAGAAGAGGGGCGTAGGAGTCCATGGCGGATACAAAGCGAGCTGCTCTGTTTGGTTTTTACCTGCAAATTGCAATTGAAATCACGCCACACCGCGAGACTGGAGGAGCCGAGGAGGAGAGAGGACTGTGATAGGTACAAGTTACAACCGTCAACCGTACAACACACACGCACCAGACCCAACTTTTATTTCTTTCACCTTTCAGGTTTTTTTTAATTGTCACACAAGTTTAAAATCACAAACTAAAATTTATATTCACGTCGATAGAACATATTCTTAACGTGTATATATATATATGGATTTTATATGTGTAAAAGTTAAATCGTAAGATTTTAAGGCAAAACTCAAGAGATCGAAGGGAAGAAGGTAGAATATGATACTGCGATCAGATTGTGTGTGGATGAAGGATTAGAATGAATGAAGGGTTTCTCTAAGAAAACTCGTCTATATATATAATGTTTTTTGAATAAAATATATCCTAAAAATCTTATCTTTTAACATTAATCTTTATTAAAAAAATAACACCTTATTATATAAATAAATACACACCCTCATATTATATCAAACTTTCCTATAATAGATAACAGATAACTATTTACCATACTTACTATTTAAAAACTATCCTATAATAGATAACTATTTACCATACTTATTTTTTTTTAAACTATCCTATAATAGATAATAGATAACTATTTACCATACTTACTTTTTAAAATATCTATATTACATTATATCTTAAAATTATATAATAATTAAATAATATTTTACTTTTTAATATTAACACAATCTTCTATATATATTTTTAAAATATCCTATCATTTTTTTTTTAGAGAATTAGGACAATAATGTACTAATTTTACTATTGGTACAAAGTATGTACCCAAAATTTATACATTGTACTAAGTATGTAGGGGTTTTTTTTGATTTTTTTGATAAAAGGTAAGCAGTTCGAAGCATTAGACGACACACCCGTCTAATGGATCGAAAGACCGAAAGAAATCGGTAGACGGACAAACCGTCATGAGGAACCATAATAGAAGAACATCAAAGAAAACACAAAAGTACACCAAGTGGACCGAAAGCAACGAAATCTTCAAGGGTAAGGAGAGCGAGTCGATCATTAGATGACGAAGAGTAGAAAAGTCTGTCGTTGAAGGAAGTACACAAAACAAGAGCCTGGGGAACAACTATGGACACCTCAGATTTGGACTCGAAGTAGAGCCTTCAGGAGTCGGTCACAAATCCACGCCCTTCCAAAACAAACAACTCGAATGCACCAATAAAACTTGATCAAAAGTTCGGAATAGTCCACTGCAAAACACGGAGCACTTGACAAGCACAAAAGTTTAACTTTGAGAAAGATGTCGGGGATGGACACAAGGGATTCCTAATTGTAAGAGCTTGTTTAAATTCATATATCCGAAGGTTTTCAAAAAAAAACTTATCAAATTGTCAATTTTGATTTTGTTAATTTGATCATATATCACTTTGTTTTATGCATTGATTATGTTTGATTATTATGATTTTGTTCTAAGGACCCAATAGAAGATTTGAATTCTTTGTTTTTGGTTTCTGAAATAGAGAAACTATTTGATTTGTTTTAAATCAACAATTTTTTTATTTTTTTTGGGTCTGTTATACTGATTGGGTGAGAAGAGTTTTTGTTGTTACGGTGAAAGCTTTTGTTCATTTGAGAAAATTTCTGTTAATTTGAGTGGTAGTGGTGTACAAATGTCGGTGTTGCTACAGTGGTAGCACAAATGAGTCACTGGGAGTTTGTGGGTGTTAGCTCAAACGAGAGCATTTCCGGATTTGTTTTTAGATATTTGGTCCAACATATGTAGTTCACCAAAACAAAACTTTGGGGAAAAAATATATTTTGATTGATTTTTTTCTCCAAATAGTTAATGTAGTTCTCAAAAAAAAGATTTGACACCAATAAGTTGAATGTAGCTCTCATATATAGAGGATATAGCATCTCTTTCAATATTGTTCTCAAGAGCATAAATAGCTCGAGTTTATTCAAGGAATCAGCTAGGCTCGTATGATTGTTCAAAGAGTATACATGATCACTCCGTATTGTTAGAAAGTATATGCAACATAAGAAAACCAATACTTTACACTCTTATTCATGTTGTTCTTCCACTTAGATTAAATATCAGGTGTTAATAGATGGTTTTCGGTTACAAGTTGTTTTGGGGTCAAATCATAGCTTTGGTCAAACTAATGGTTCAAACATTCATTCATATAGATTAGTTTTGAGAGAAGTTTCAAACAAGGCCGTAGATTAGAGGTACTAGAAAAAAGTAGAAACTAAGACATTTAGAAGTAAATAAAACAACAAAAATAAATAATAAAAAGGAGATCTATTTTTGAAAAACGATTTTCGAAAGCAACTTAAAAAAGAAGAGGGATAAAGTTTACAAAGATAACCAAACAACAAAAGAAAATCAAAACCAAAAATCAATTAAAGATCACTTGACACGCACAAACCAGGAAAAACAATTCCGCTAAAAAAGAAAACAACTAAAAACCAAGAATAAAATAAGAAAAACAAAAATACAAAGAAAAAAAAAAATACACAAGCAACGAGAAGCCGAAGAAATCTGATTTCACGAATACTACGGGCTTTTTTTTTTTTTGATACAGCACGGTAAGAAATTAGGAAGACACTATCTCCTCGAGGTCTTTCTTCCTAGAGCATCCGCACCGGATGAGATCTTCAACCACCTTCATGGAAGAAGAGACAACCTAGGACGGATCCTGACCAAAATCCGCCAGTTTGTCAGCCACCAAATTAACCTCCCGAAAGATATGACGAATAACCACCTAGTTAAAGAAAACACAAGATATTAGAAATATCTGACAAAACCATGTCAAGTTCCCACGGGGTTTCCAAATATGTTTAATAGAATTGATAATTGTCAGGTTGTCCCCTTCAATCTCAATTCGATTTACCATTAGATCACATGCTTTAATAAGACCTTCTCTAAGCGCGCATGCTTCAGCATGAAGAACGAGGTATAACCCACGGTCCAAAGCCCAGGGAAACCGTCTTAGCATTCTGATCTCTAATGATGAATCCGAAGGATGATTTTCCATTTTTATTTCTTGATCCGTCAAAGTTAAGTTTGACGAAGCCACTCATAGGTTTAGACCAGCTGATATTTCTTTTCTTCCTCTTATTCTCCTTTCTCGTAGTTTCCACACAGTTCCCCTTTTTTTTTTTGATTCCTTCCAATCACTAATCTGGGTTTTGAATCAAGTGTTCGAAATTTGTTGGTTTTATTTTACTAAAAATGGCCTGATTTCTTGCATACTAGATGTTCCACCAAACTAGAGAGAGGGTGATAAGTTTCTTGCTATTTAGCTTCTCATATATCAGTTGGCAGACATTTTTAAAATTGGCCTTAGCATTATAGATTTCCGACATTACTTTCTTAACTTTTTTCGATCTTATATTTTGTTTTTAGGAAAGGGCAATCAAGGAATACTACGGGCTCTTTTTTTTTGATAATATAAGGTAAGCGGTTAGGGAGAATCATCTCCTCGAGACTCTCCTTCCTAGAGCATCCTTCCGGATGAGCTCCTCAACTCTAGACATTGACGAGCTAGCAGCCACCTGATCCAAAAAGCCCAGATCAACAAGCAAATCAGCAACCACGTTGACCTCTCTGAAGACATGCCTAATTTTAACCTGACAGAAACCAACTAAAATATTAGTAATGTCAGACAAAAAGAAGATGAAGTTCCCAGGGGATTTCCAGGTTTGCTTAATCGAATTAATAATCGAGAGATTATCTCCCTCGATCTCAATGTTTTTAATACCCTAGTCATATGCCTTAACATTAATGTCATTAAGGATAACGTTTGGGTTATAACACAATTTGCTGAACAGTTTGTCGCCAATCAAACAGTCATTTCAAAACTTCAGTGTACCTCCATCATCTATACTCCATCTAAAGCCAAGGTAAAAATCAGCTCTTAGGTTCATAAGTATTCTGTCTGGCCTCGTCGTGGTTCCATAAATAGAGTCTTTCAAGAATACTACGGGCTTTAATTTCTGCTTCACTTTCCTTGTTTTTTTTTTTTTTTTTTTTTTTTCTCGTTCTCTCCTTCTTCCTTGTCTGGCCATTGGCGATTTCAGACTACTTCCCGAGCTTTCCGCTTCTCCTAAGGCAAATATGCAGATATACGGTTTGATTATGCGTTAGAAGATCTGATTTCACCTTGCTTTCCTTCGTACGCTGATTTCTCAAAAATCTCAATCCCTAATCTACCTTTTTATCCCGCTTTCTACCTTCGAAACTGGTCTCCAATGGCGGATCTGGGCTTCAATGGTGACTCGTGCTCACGTCCATGGCGGCACATCGGTGTTTTCCCTCCTCCTCGGTGTCTTCCTCCATGGCGGCGCCTTGTTTGAGGCAACGGCAAAAATAGGCAAGGGTTATCGTCTTTCGCAATTCTTCATCTGTAGCACCTCAATTTTGCCGTCGTTTGTCTACATTAGTTCTGTTCTGGGTTCACCCGGGTTCTTGCTCTTGATTGCGTTTTTTGTGACTTTCTTTGCTTATGCTATTTGGTGAATCATAGGATGTCTGTTACAGAGAAAAATTGAGCAACTGCCATCTCACTAAACTATATGCATCCAGAAAAAATGCCCTCTATTTCCACTTCTATAACTTCCACAGGAGATTTTATTGAATTTTGACATTGGAGAACATAGTTCTTGTTCTAAACTGCTAATCAAGTCATATGTCCATGATGATATCATGTTAGATGCTCATGCTTCTCAAAGACTGCAATGTCTGCTTCTTCATCTGGTATAATTTTTGTACAGACAACCCCTAATTTTCAAAGTATGGGATTCAACTTTGACAGTGTTTATCGACTATTTGTGAATATTAGGATCGGAAGAAACTGGTTCCTATCTTATTCTGAGTGTAATTTGGTTTATGTGAAATTTGATTGTCATATAAAAGTAATATAGTTAATAATGACATGACCTGAAAAGATTGCATATTTGGGATGTGTTTTTTTCTCTCAATGAGATTGATGACTTCTCTTTTAGTTATTATTGTTGGACCACGAAGAATTCACAGCCCAAGTGCTTTCTGAAAATCTGTAGACCAACTTGAAAGTTGGCTTGAATTGTGCAGTAAATATGAACCCTAAAGGGAATGATTTCATCAGTTGTTGTAATATCAGTGGATATGTGCTGCAGGAACCAGAGGTTACTCTGATTCATGATCGAGTTAGATTCGGACACACTTCAGGAGCTAGTGTCTGTTATTCTTCATTGGATCAAGAGTCCTGATTATGAGCGAGTAAGTTTGGACACTCTTATCTGAATTCTTGATCTTTCTAAACCTTAGCAATTCTGAATATTTTCTGTTTGTTGATTCTCAGGTTGATTAGCAATTCTGAATATTTTCTGTTTGTTGATTCTAAACCTTAGCAATTCTGAATTTGTGAAAATTTGATTAATTGGGTGTGATAGGTTTATACAGCAAAAACTGGGTGGCCCATCTTTGTGTGAATATGAGAAACTTGAAGCTGAGATGATCTAATTTGCACAAAACCTATAATTTGCACAAAACCTAAAATTTTCCATATTTACCCACAATTCAACAATGTTTTTTGAAAATTTGATATTACTTGGTTATGTGTATCTGGCATTTCTGTAGTTTCAATTTGTAAGAAAATTTATAAGCTCTATAAATCAACTTATTTATGGATTGAAAATTTTAGGTTGGCTACATTACTTTGGCAAGGAGCATGGAGTCCCTCTTATCTGTTTTCCTTTATACTTTTGCATACTATATTCAGATTGAGAGCTTTGTAAATCAAGGGAAACTTGTTCCAGAGGATATTATATTTGGATTGTTAACTAAGAGGCTGGATGAGGGATGTTCCAGAGGAGAAAATGGATTCATCATAGAGGGATCCCCTGAACAAGAATGCAAGATGGAGGAGGGATGTTCTAAAGTACCCTCATGATTTTTTATGATAAGAATATGACCTTACTATGAGCCAAATAGATGTATATTTGCACCATTGAATTTGAACCTGAGTTAACTTAGCTATAAAATCTCTCTATTTTTGTTTGTTGACTACATTTGTAGTCAAGAGAATGGTTCTATGGCTGAAGATTCAGTTGACAAGCAAGTAGTTACCCGATATAATTTTTTTATGATGTTGATGTTGAGGCAGTCTCAGCTCCTGAAAATGAAGAAACCAATGATGGCAGCATTCTAGAGTGGGCAAAGGAATTGGAACCTGTGCGTAAGCTACCTACAAATGTTGGAACAAGGATAAGAAGATGTGTTTATGCTGCTTTGGAAAAGGATCCACCAGGACCATCAGAATGGGCGAAAAAGATACTAGAAAATTCAATTAGCCAAGCTGTATATAAAGGCTATGCTTCTGGGCCTACAAAGTTGGTATTCATTGATCTTATTATCTTTGTATGGAAAAGATTGAATATATGATACATTAATTGAATTAGTAAGTTAGTTATTTTGATAGTCTTATTACGGTACATATTTCATTGCTGTTGATTTTTATTCATCTTTAAAATCTAATCATCAACGCTAGGAAGCCTGCATTTATTGAGGGACATGAGGTATATTTTACGTTGGTTGCACAGAGTGTGGTTATGATCTATAAAACTAGTGGCAGAAAATTGCTTGTCTGAACCGTGAAGCAATCTAAGTATGTCTGAACCGTGGTTATAATCACAAGCAGGGTTGTTTTAGTCGCGTGGTGTAAATACCCGATTGATAATCGGATCAAAATGTATCTTTAATGGGAACCGATCGTCGGTCTCCTTACGTGCCTAGAATTTCAAAAAAAAAATGATATTAATGATACGTAATTATATTGCATATAATAAGCTATTCATATTCATCCTCTTTAGTCAAGTGTTAATAAGCTTGACCGAGCTCAAGTTTTTCGACTCATATAACTAACGTTGGGTATTAAAATCAGGTAACAACGAAGTTGGGTAACCGAAGTGAAGTTGAATATAGAACGTTGGGTATTAAAATCGGGTAACAACGAAGTTGAGTAACTGAAGTGAAGTTAGATTTAGAACGTTGGGTATTAAAATCGGGTAACAACGAAGTTGGTAACATAAGTGAATTTGGGTAACAAAGTTAGGTAACAGAGTATAACGTAAGGTAACAAGGTTGGGTAACAAGGTTGGGTAACAAGGTTGAGTAACAAGGTTGGGTAACAGAATATAACGTTGGGTTCCTTAGTTAGTGTTTCTATAAAGTTTTGCCTACCCACTTTGTTTTCTTGATAAAAAAACCTACACACTTACCAAATTCACCCCTTTTTTTTCTCCATTTTTATTAACGAGATAATTGGACGATTTCACATTCTAACTTTAACATATAAATATATAATTTTTATATCATAACTTACTCACTAACCTAACAAATGTCATTTTATTATAATTTTAATTTTTTGATAAAATTATATATATATATATATATATATATATATATATATATATATTTATATTTATATATTTATTATTACCATATAACATATTAGAATAACAGAATAACTATTCTACAATACTTAATATTTAAAAAACTATTCTATAATAGATAATAAATATCTACTCAAGTTAAGAACACAAATTTCCTTCTTTTTTTCATTTCAATTATCTTTAGTATATGCATATTTCTTTGTGAAATATGTATTCTAGCAAAATAGGGATGTAAATTTTAATTTTTAGCCAACTTAGATATTCAAATCATTTAGAAAAAATTCAACTATCTTGAGTATATACTTATTTCCTTATGAAATCTGTATTATAACAAAATAGGAATGTAAATTTTTAATTTTTAGGCAACTTAGATATTCAACTCATCTTTTGTGAAAAATTTAAAAATAAAATAATTTTTGAATTTTGACTAATTTGTGATTCAGATGGAAAAAAATTTGTAATTCGAATATTTTCGAGGATGTACGGGCCTAAAAGGATAATAACATAATCTTATTCATTTTACATAGTAGTTTGTAGTTTATAAATTCATAATACTTATTTAGATGTTATTGGAGAGCTTATTGAATTTGGAGACGTTGAATCAACTACAAATGATGGCACTGTAAGGCAACGGATTCATATCAAGTTGGAGGATCTCAGGTACAATTAGTTACCCATTTTGTGTGAACTTTAAATTAAAATTATGTTTAAGATGTAATATTATTAATCATCTTAAGTTGTACTATATGAGAGAGTTTGCGATGCAACTATCAAATCACCTCGATGGTTGCAAAGACGGAAGAGTAGCTGATACATATATAAATTTACACACTAATTTATGTTTTTACTATTTCATAAATTAATATACTTTCTATTTTGTGTGCAGGGTAGTTGATTCGTCATGGTTATTTTCCCCTTATATTGTTGGTCATGAATACAAATGTTGTTTTAATATAATCAAAATTATGAGTATGTCATACCTTATTAATTTATGTTGGTTTATATTTTTCTTCTACATAATTTATAGTACATTTCTCACTCTCACTCTTTTTTTATTTGTATCATCATCTCATATATGTTACATGTTTTGTATGATGAAAGTTTATCGTTATCGATATTTTTTTCGATCACAACCCGTACAGGGCACGGGTATCACACTAGTTTATATTCACGTCGATAGAACATCAAGATTTCAAGGCAAAAATCAAGAGATCGAATGGAAGAAGGTAGAATATGATACTGCGGCCAGAGTTGTGTGTGAATGAAGGGTTAGAATGAATGAAGGGTTTCTCTAAGAAAGTCCGTCTATATATAATGCCTTTTGGATAAGATATATCCTAAATATCTTATCTTTAGCATTAATCTTTATTAGAAAATAATACCTTATTATCTAATAAATACACACCCTCATATTATATCAAATATAATATTATAATATATATACTCTTATATATTATATCTCCTTATTAATTGATCTAGTCCATCAGCCAAATGGATGTGACCTCGTAGGACCCGATAATACTAGAAACATATTTTATCACATAAAATACGTAAGTTATAGTTGATTTCTAGCAAAACGCTATGACTACCTAGTATCATCAGATTATATATCTCTATGTATCGTCCTATAACATAATCAGTAATTGCACCTTTGGATAAAGGACACAATTCCTTCAATCTCCCACTTGTACTTTACAACAAGTGTGCAATGTTAAAACTCATTTGTCACTTAATGTCTTTACTTGACTATATGATGGAAACCATCTTTGCCATCAAGTATGTTTCTTGAACTCTTGATATCAAACTGTCAATCATGATGATTACAACTTAATCCATCTGAGCGTGCGCACGCATTTCACAGTTTTCACTCTTCAAGTGGCCGAGACACCAATCCTTTCCAAATACATCATGTGATGCATGGAATAGGAGGACATATCCAATCTTGCAAGACTATCGCTCCCACTCAAATTTTGCCAATCCCAATCACTGACTTTATAACTGTCTGTTACGGTCAGCGTTGAACAGCGTCAAAGATATACCATCACTTTAATGGTCACAATATCCCGCTCATGACTAAGGAATTCACTAATCATGAATATATTTATGACTCTGCAATCGGATCATGTGAAGTCATAAGATCGGTCTATCCGATATGAATCGTCATACACATCTTTGTAATCGATTAGACATCTCTATGTCCTTATAACACATGAAACTCGTGTTTATCAATCGATCTCACAATATAGTCTTTTTATACAGTCATTTGTATCCAAGTTAATGACTCGGACTATGGACTTCAAACAATTTTTATAATTTCAGTTCACTTAATGGTGTTTCATTCATCAAGTTGTTTCGATGAGCCCATTTGTTAACTACAAAATTGATTGGATAGTTTATTTGATATTCAATTAATAATCAAATAAGAATATGAATAACTCATATATAAATCAAACATAATGTTACGAAAAGATAAACAAAGTTTATCCATCAGGCACAAAAATTCTCAAAAGAATAACTAATGTGCTTGATCCCATTTGGCTCTAGTATGACTATCATGCTTGGGCCTACTCATGGGTTTCGTTAACGAGTCTGCAATGTTATCATCTATTTGTACTTTGCACATCCTCATGTCATAGAATTTTCAACTATTCTTTGTCTTTAGCTTGTCTAATTGGCCCGCTTCTCCATTCATAATGAAGAAGTATCCAAACTGTGATTCAAAATCATTTATGTTTGGAAACTCACATCAATATAGCCTTTGACGACCAACTCGTCATCACCTCAATTAACCAATGGATCATCCTTATTTCTTCTCAAGTACTTAAGGATGCTCTTTGCCACTAACCAACGTTCTCACCAAGACTCGATTGGTATCCACTATACATGCTCAAAGCATATGTAAAGTGTAGGTAGGTTCCCTTGTTTCAAGTTCATCATGTAGAATCTACCAAGGACCTTATCAACAAAAGTTCCTTGACTAAGGCCGATCAACATTTTAGATCTATCTCTATAGATCTTGATGTCTAAATGTACTTGACTCCTCCAAGATCCTTCAATGAGAAATACTTCTTAAGTCATTCCTTAATTGTTTTAACACCGGAATGTTGTTCCCATTGAGTAATGTAACACCCCAAATTCGTAGGACTCGAGGTGCTACTGGGTTATGATCTCACATTGGATCCTGACCCTAGCCTGACAACAAGTTCACTGAATCTTACAACAAGGCACCAATAGATTCAAACAAAACATAAAACTGATATATATATATATATATATATATATATATATATATACACATATCAAAAGGATGATACAGAGTACTGATGAGTACAAAGTCATACAAAAATCGGTACAATAATAATAACCCAAAATCCCACGATAACGCCCAGTGTACGGAACCCTCAGCAGATCACCCCTCTAGATCACTCTGCAGCTCTCCTAACCTGCAAATGATCTACAACACGGTATAAAACCGTTAGCTAACCATACTCATATATAAGAAGATGCTAGAGCACAAACACATATCAAGAATATTAACACTTCATCATGATATCACACATTTACCCGGTTTATTATCTTTAATAAGTCGAATCACTCAATCGTATAAATAGATGTATATGAAGATATGTGACACGAGGAATATAATCCTCGCCTCTGAGTACTATAGCCAGCTGGAGTAGTATCAGCACACCTCCCGTGTACCCTATGGGAGTGGTGAGGGTCCTTCCCGTATACCAGATATGGCATGACTACAGAGAACCTCCCAGACTCCACTACGGGATGAAAGGGAAAGGTTATCACGGCCACTACAATGGGCAGTCAATATACTATAAGTCGGTAATGAACCATATCGCATGCTATAAAGCATATAACAACCACCACTCAAGCATACATCCAATATAAGGATAGTAGCTAAGTAAGTCCTATGGACTTACCTCAATCTCAGAAGTCGTATCACTACGATCAGCTCTCACTCAGGTCCACTCCAAACCGGAGGACAACACGGCCTATACAAGGCATACATATATATATATATATATATCAAACTCCTATCACACAAAGGGGTCACACCTAGACCCAAGGGATCCATAAGGATCATATCCAACTCGTAAACCTCAAAGTTGTAACCGACATATCTATAACATTCTCATCATCATCCGATACCTAGCATGGTACTAGTTCCCTCATACTAGGAAATGAAAGGAGCTACCTTACTATAGGTAGTCCCGGGATAAAACGCACCTGCGTGATCAAGGGACGCAGAAGCGGAATAGGTAACCCGCAGGCGCGGCAGGGATCAGCCGCAGGCGCGGTGACACGGAACGCAGGCAAAGCGCTGGCGCTGCAGCACGGCTTCCGCAGGGGAGGCGGCTTCTAGGCGCGGGGCGGCCTCTGTGCAGAACGTAAACCCGCGGCTTCTCTTTGGCTCTTCACGTGATCCAATCACGTCTTCTCTCATCCAATTCACACACATGCAACAACATACACATTCCAACATCATCCTATGTCCAAAAAACTAATCCTAAGCTAAGGAGATGGAAACAAAGAAGAAGAGAAGGAGAAGAAGCAAGAACTCACCACTACTGAAGATCCTAGGCTGCAGGGAGAGTCACACACATCAGTAGCTGGCTTCCAAGCTCAGCATACACATCACTAGCATCATCATCAACCACAAAGCACAACTTTCAAGCAAAACTCCAAGGAGAACAAGAACAAGATCAAAGGAAGGTGAAGGAAAAGCAAGGAGGACGTGAGCACTGAGGAAGAGAAGTGAAGAAGAAACCCTTGATCAGCCAAGGTAAAGAAAGAAGTAAGCAAAGGGTAAAGCACGGGTTAATGAAGTCAACAAAACCGGCTGCAGCCGCCGGAAACCGCAGGGGCGACAGTCATGCCCGCGAGTGCGGAAAGGCCAATCTCGGTCCGAAAGAATAGAGCTCTCACATCTCACCCCCCTAAAACAAGTTTCGTCCCGAAACTTGCAAAGTCTGAAACCACTCGGACTCAAAAGCCGAGGTAAAACTCTCTATAACCTCAAACATAGGCATGAAGGAAATCATCAACTCCAGCAGCAAACTATACTATCCAGGGCCTAGAGGAAAACCATCTCTAGCCGTATCATATCCATAACAGAAAGGCATGGAGGGAGAACATCTCCAGCACTACTATGTCCATCAAAATAGCATGGAGGAAAGAACCATCTCCAGCTAAACCTATCATATCACAATAGCATGGAGGAAAGAACCATCTCCAGCTATAAACAAGAATCATATTAGCACAACAAGATCTAATAAGATCATAATCACATCAAAGCTAGTATGAAAATAAGCACATCATAGCATATAAGCATATAAGCACATAAGACTCACCAAGCTAGTACTAAGATCTACTGGGTGATCCTATTGATGCACCTATCTTGGCATAGAACTCTGGATAGTTCCTCTAGATACTATCCTCAATCTCCCGTGTAGCCTCCTCAGGTCCTCGTCTCGACCACTGTATCCTCAACATGGGAATGTCCTTCGAACGCAGGCGTCTCATACCTCGCTCTAGGACTGCAATAGGATGCTCAGCAAACGTGTGGTCCGGCTCAACCACCAAATCATCATAACTCACGATGTGTCTCGGATCTGGTATGTACTTCCTCAGCTGAGACACATGAAATACAGGGTAAACACCCTCTAATCTCGGAGGCAAGGCTAATCTGTAAGCTGCGCTCCCAACCCGATCCAGAATCTCGAACGGTCCGACATATTGGGGGCTCAACTTCCCCTTAATGCCAAAACGCCTAACACCTCGTGTCGGGGATACTCTCAGCCACACATGGGCTCCAACTCTGAACTCTAGAGGTCTACGCCTCCTATCAGCATAAGACTTATGACGGCTCTGCGTAGTCAGCATACGCTCTCTAATCAATGCTACTCGAGCCATATCATCCTGAATCTGATCAGGTGCCAAACCACTAACACTGCTCTACTCATCCCAGCATAACGGGGTACAACATCTCTGTCCATATAGTGCCTCATATGGGGCCATCCCAATAGATGCATGCCAGCTGTTGTTGTAGGAGAACTCAACAAGCGGGAGATGATCTGTCCACACTTGCCCCCAATCCAACACACAAGCTCGCAGCATATCCTCCAGGGTCTGAATGGTCCACTCTGACTGACCATCTATCTGAGGATGGAACGTAGTCGTGAAGTGCAAACTCGTCCCCAGGGCAGTCTGAATCTGCTGCCAGAATCTCGAGGTAAATTGCCCATCTTTGTCTGAGACGATCGTCCTCGGTACATCGTGGAGTCTCACTATCTGCCTAGTGTACTCCTCAGCTAATCTGCTCACCGGCCACGTCTCCCTAATAGGAATGAAACGTGTCGTCTTCGTCAATCTGTCCACTATGACCCAGATGGCATCAAAACTCCGACTCAGCCTCAGTTCAGTCACAAAATCCATGGTGACGTCCTCCCACTTCCTCTTTGGAACAAGAAGTGGATGGAGCTCACCTCCAGGTCTGAAATGCTCGATCTTGACCTGCTGGCAGGTCGCACACTATGCCACAAATCTGGCCACATCGGGCTTCAGCCCTCCCACCAATATAAACGTCTCAAGTCTTGATACATCTTACTCGTACCTGGATGTACAGAGTAAGGTGTACAGTGAGCCTCCTGTAATATCCTCTGTTTCAGCTCTGTATCAGCAGGTACACAGACGCGACCGCGGCGTCTCAAAACTCCATCTGCTCCCAGCATAAACTAGGGTGCTCATCCCGGGACATCCTCTCTCTAATCCTCCGCAAAGTCGGGCAGGTCTCCTGCTTCTGTTGAATCTCGCTCAACAGATCAGGTAGAACCTCTAAAGTACGCAGCTGGGCATCCTCATCAGGAAACTGGATGTCCAACTCTAACCAGATCAGATCTCTCTGCAACTGATGTTGAACTGTCAATCTCGCGATCGCCTGCTCTCGAGGCGTCTTCCTGCTCAGGGCGTCGGCGACAACGTTCACCTTCCCCGGATGATACAGGATCTCTAAATCAAAGTCTTTGATCAGCTCAAGCCACCTACGCTGGCGGTTATTCAATTCCCGCTGCGTGAAAATATACTTCGGACTCTTATGGTATGTGAAGATCTGACATGTAGCACCATACAGGTAATGTCTCCAGATCTTCAGTGCATGAACTACCGCTGCCAACTCCAGATCATGAGTCGGGTAGTTCTCCTCATACGTCTTCAACTGTCGAGACGCATATGCTATCACTCTGCCCCACTGCATCAAAACACATCCCAAGCCTAGCTTGGATGCATCATTGTAAACCACAAAATCCTCAGTACCCTCTGGTTGTGCCAAAATAGGAGCAGAAGTCAAACGCCTCTTCAACTCCTCAAAACTCTGCATGCACTGATCAGACCACACAAATCTGGTAGTCTTCCTCAGCAAACTCGTCAGTGGACGGGCAATCACAGAAAATCCCTCCACAAAGCGTCTGTAATAACCGGCTAGGCCAAGGAAGCTACGTACTTCCTTGACGTTCGTCGGTGTCGTCCAAGCTGCTACTGCCTCTATCTTCGCTGGATCCACCTTGATCCCCTCAGCTGAAACCACATGACCCAGGAATGCTACCTCTGGCATCCAGAACTCACACTTAGAGAACTGAGCATAAAGTTCTCTATCCCACAAAACCTGCAATACAGTCCTTAGATGTCCTACATGCTCCTCTCCACTGCGAGAGTATACCAGAATGTCATTAATGAAAACCAATACAAACTGATTCAGGAAGTCGATGAAAATATTGTTCATCAACTCCATAAAGACGGTTGGTGCATTCGTAAGCCCAAATGGCATCACTACAAACTCGTAGTGGCCATATCTGGTCCGGAATGCTATCCTGTGCAGATCCTGCTCCCTCACCCTCAGCTGGTGATATCCGGAACGTAGGTCAATCCTGGAGAACACAATCGCTTCTTGTAGTTGATCTAACAAATCATCAATACGAGGCAGTGAATACTTGTTCTTGATGGTCACCTTGTTCAGCTCTCTGTAATCTATACATAACCTCAGTGATCTGTCCTTCTTCCGTACGAAGAGGACAGGTGCTCCCCACGGGGACACGCTAGGGCGAATGAAGCCCTTCTCAGCCAGTTCCTCCAATTGCTTCTTCAGCTCCAACATCTCGACATGCGCCATCCTGTATGGGGCCTTCGAGATGGGTCTCGTACCAGGCTCTAACTCGATACTGAAATCCACACTCCTTTGAGGCGGCAAACTGGACGGCTCAACAAAAACATTAGTAAACTCACAGACAACTAGGATATCCTCTAATGTTGGACTCTCCCCCTCCTTCATGGCATAACACCAGAAGGCCTCGCAACCCTGTGCAATCAATCTAGCTGCCCGTATAGCGCTGCTAATTGTGCCTGTCTTTCCAAGGTCCCAACCTCGGAAAACCTCTATCTGACCTAACTCGGTAGAGAGGGTAACAGTCCTCCTACCTACATCTAATACTGCAGAGTGTCTATCCATCCAGTCCATACCTAGAATGACTTCTTCATGCTCTAATGGCATGACAAAGAAGTCAACTAGTAACACACGGGTCCCTACAGAAATGGGACAACCGTGAATCTCACGGGTACCTCTGACCCTACCACCATCGGGTAACCCTATAATAAAGGGCATCCCCTCAACTGTATCTAAACCAAGACGCTCTACATAGACATTAGAAATAAAAGAGTGCGTAGCACCAATATCAAATAAAACTCTAACAGGTAAACCATGAATCAGAATGGTACCTGTAGAAGTAGGTGCAGCTGGCTCCTTTGCACTCCGCAACTCAAAAACTCGGCCCTGTGGGCCTCTGGTATTAGTGGTGCCCCCACCACGACCTCTGTCTCTACTCGGCCCAGGAGCAGATCCGTGAGTCGTAGGGCGATCTGGGACCCTCTGCTGTCCCTGAATCTGCTGCTGCTGAGGTGGGCAGACCTCTGCCCACCTCCCGCTGCACTAGCAGGAGAAGAACCCTGCTGAGATGAAGCTCCGCCCTGGCAGTAGTAAACAGCTCTGTGACCTTGCCTACCACAGGTGTAGCAAGTCACTAATGGCCTCGTGCACTCGGGCTTCATATGCCCTGGATCACCACAGTTAAAACACTGACGTCCCTTCTCTGCAACCGGTGCAGATGAAGGCTGACTCTGGCGTCCTGACCACGCCAACCACTAACAGCACCACCAGTACCACTGGTCTGCCCTGTACGCTACCTCTTCTCAGACCCTCCGGTCTGAGAAGCTCTCCTCTGACTCGCCCGCTCTCGCTCATAATCGGCGGCTCTATCCTGGTAGTCCATCAAGGACTCACAATGAAATCCTGCCATATAGGCCTAGGTAGTATCCCTCAGTCGTCGGGAAAAGAGATAAACGTGCTGATCTGCAGAAGGTGCAGCTGGTCTTAGTAATGCCAACTCCTCCTGAAACCTCCTGATGGCCTCAGAGACTGGTACATCCTCAAACCCAGCCTCAAGAAAATCTCGCAGTTTCTCCCTTCTCAGTGAGGCAGGGCAGAAACGCTCTCTAATCATCGTCCTCATATGCTCATAATTGGTAACCTGACCCCGTACTGATCTCCACCAGTGTTGTGCCAAGTCCCGGAATAAAGTTTGAACCAGCTCGATCTGTCTGTTAGCTGGACATCGAATACACTCTAGAGCTAAGTCTACATGCCCGATCCAGAGCTCAACCTCCAACCCCACCTTCCCAGTGAAAGGGGGTACACCCATCTGATGGAATGCCTTCAACCAGGTATTTGGTCTAGGCCCTCTATGCTCCTCTGGTGCTCTGGCAATCTCAGTAGCAGGTACCTGTACAGTTGACACCTGAGTAACGGTGTGGGACCTCTCAGATGGTCCCTCCTGTGCCTGTAAATCTGGTGCACGTCTACCGGCTCTAGCAGCCTCCTCTACACGTCTGATATATGCTCGGAACTCTGATCCCCCATGGAGACACGATCAGACTCACCAGACTGGGCTCTCTATGCCCCCTGTCTCTCCGCTGCCCCGTTCCCAGTCTCAGGAACGACGCTCTCAGCCACCTCCTCATGTATCTCTCCCGCATGTGAACCGTCAGCAGGAGTCCTACCCTGTCCTCTACCTAGAGGGGGTTTACCTCTACCTCGCCTAGCTGCAGGTAAGGCTCTAGTCTGAACCATCTGCAAAAGACGTAAACCAAACTTAGAAGGCTATATATATATGCCATATGTATAGATATATATCAAATCAATCACAACAGAATATCTATATATATCTATACTGTCGAGATCTTCAGAGGGGCGATGTTTCACGTACACGATATCCCAAAACATTTGTACTCATTTCAAAACCAAAACATTTTGAAAAGTCATACCCCTTTCGGGTTCTATTTATTTATCTATTCGAACTTTATTGCAGATTACTAGTGCCATTGTTGTCAACCTAGGCTCTGATACCAACTTTGTAACACCCCAAATCCGTATGACTCGAGGTGCTACTGGGTTAGGATCTCACAATGGATCCTGACCCTAGCCTGACAACAAGTTCACTGAATCTTACAACAAGGCACCAATAGATTTAAACAAAACATAAAACTGATATATATATATATATATATATATATATATATATATATATATATATATATATACATATCAAAAGGATGATACAGAGTACTGATGAGTACAAAGTCATACAAAAATCGGTACAATAATAATAACCCAAAATCCCACGATAACGCCCAGTGTACGGAACCCTCAGCAGATCACCCCTCTAGATCACTCTGCAGCTCTCCTAACCTGCAAATGATCTACAACACGGTATAAAACCGTTAGCTAACCATACTCATATATAAGAAGATGCTAGAGCACAAACACATATCAAGAATATTAACACTTCATCATGATATCACACATTTACCCGGTTTATTATCTTTAATAAGTCGAATCACTCAATCGTATAAATAGATGTATATGAAGATATGTGACACGAGGAATATAATCCTCGCTTCTGAGTACTATAGCCAGCTGGAGTAGTATCAGCACACCTCCCGTGTACCCTATGGGAGTGGTGAGGGTCCTTCCCGTATACCAAATCTGGCCTGACTACAGAGAACCTCCCAGACTTCACTACGGGATGAAAGGGAAAGGTTATCACGGCCACTACAATGGGCAGTCAATATAATATAAGTCGGTAATGAACCATATCGCATGCTATAAAACATATAACAACCACCACTCAAGCATACATCCAATATAAGGATAGTAGCTAAGTAAGTCCTATGGACTTACCTCAATCTCAGAAGTCGTATCACTACGATCAGCTCTCACTCAGGCCCACTCCAAACTGGAGGACAACACGGCCTATATAAAGCATATATATATATATACCAAACTCCTATCACACAAAGGGGTCACACCTAGACCCAAGGGATCCATAAAGATCATATCCAACTCGTAAACCTCAAAGCCGTAACCGGCATATCTATAACATACTCATCATCATCCGATACCTAGCATGGTACTAGTTCCCTCATACTAGGAAAGGAAAGAAGCTACCTTACTATAGGTAGTCCCAAGACAAAACGCACCTGCGTGATCAAGGGACGCAGAAGCGGAACAGGTAACCGGCAGGCGCGGAAGGGGTCAGCCGCAGTTGCGGTGACACGGAACGCTGGCGCTGGCGCTGCGGCACGGCTTCCGCAGGGGCGGCGGCTTCTAGGCGCGGGGGCGGCCTCTGTGCAGAACGTAAACCTGCGGCTTCTCTTTGGCTCTTCACGTGATCCAATCGCGTCTTCTCTCATCCAATTCACACACATGCAACAACATACACATTCCAACATCATCCTATGTCCAAAAATCTAATCCTAAGCTAAGGAGATGAAAACAAAGAAGAAGAGAAGGAGAAGAAGCAAGAACTCACCACTACTGAAGATCCTAGGCTGCAGGGAGAGTCACACATCAGTAGCTGGCTTCCAAGCTCAGCATACACATCACTAGCATCATCATCAACCACAAAGCACAACTTTCAAGAAAACTCCAAGGAGAACAAGAACAAGATCAAAGGAAGGTGAAGGAGAAGCAAGGAGGACGTGAGCACTGAGGAAGAGAAGTGAAGAAGAAACCCTTGATCAGCCAAGGGAAAGAAAGAAGTAAGCAAAGGGTAAAGCACGGGTCAAAGGAGTCAATAAAACCGGCTGCAGCCGCCGGAAACCGCAGGGGCGGTTCCTTGAGCCGCAGGGGTGGAAACCCGCAGGGGCGGCAGTTATGCCCGCGGGTGCGGAAAGGCCAATCTCGGCTAAGGTCCAATCTCGGTCCGAAAGAATAGGGCTCTCACAAGTAATATGTCATCCACATATAGAAATTTAAAGGTTATTTTGCTCCCACTAAAATTCTTGTAAAAGCAAGACTCTTCTTCGAATTTGATGAAGTCAAACTATTTGATCACTTCATAAAATCAAAGAGTTCAACTCTTGAATGCTTACTTAAGTCCATAAATGATCTTTTTAAGTTTGCATACATTCCTAGGTTTTTCCATATCTACAAAACCCTCAGATGTATCATATATACACCCTCTTCTAAATATCCATTTAGAAAATCGGTATTGATATCTAATTGTCATATCTCATAGTCATAATATGCGGCAATCACTAGGATAATCCTAATGGATCTGATTATTACAATCAGGGAAATGTTTCATCATAGTCAATACCATGAATTTGTCTAAATCATTGGACAATAGGCCTTGCCCTATAGACAGATTACATTTTCATCCTTGTCCGTCTTTATCTTAAAGACTTATTTACAACCAATGAGTTTTACCCCACTAGGCAAATCTATCAATTCTCATACTTGATTTTCAAACATGGATTCCATTTCAGATTTCATGACTATAAAACCATTTTTCGGAGTTGGTATCCGGCATAGCTTGTTTGTAGTTTTGGGATCGCCGTTCTCTAAAAATAGAACAACGATATCAGTAGTCAACACATAGTCATCCAAATAAGTAGGTTGTCTTACCCTACTAGATCTCCATTGTGGTCCAACAATATGAGAGATTTCAGTTGTGGAATTTTCCACATCATCATGTGGTCCCACAAGTTGTCATCTACTTGAGGAATTGCATCTTGATTTTGAGGTTCTACCCTTTGGACGGAAACATCAATATAGTCAAGTTCCGCAGTGACATCATGTATGTCCTCTTCTTATTGAGTTTGTTGCTCAGCTTGAATCTCATTAAAGCTGAACATTTTTCTCCCACTTGTCTTCTTGGAAATAAATCTTTTTTCAAAAAGACACTATCCCGAACAACAAACACCTTGTTCTCATTGGGATGATGGAAATAGTATCCCCTTGTTTCTTTAGGGTAACCTACAAAGTAGCGCTTTTCTAATTTGGGTACTAACTTATCTAATAGTAAACGCTTTACATAAGCTTCGCAACCCCAGACTCTCAAAAATGACAAGACTGGAACTTTTTCACATCATAGCTCATATGGTGTCTGAGCATGCCAGAAATCTGTTTAGTGTGAACGTAACAATAGTGAGGGCATATCTCCAAAAGGATGTAGGAAGATCAACAAAACTCATCATTGAGCAGACTATGTCTAACATAGTCATGTTTTTCCTTGCTTCTTATCTTCCAAGTACTTGGGGCAGTTTCTCTTTCAATGCCCTTTTCCCTTATAGTAGAAACAATCATGTTCAACAGCGACCATCACTTTGGGAGTGTTGGTCTTAGGTTGAGCAACTTGTTTGCCCTTCCCCTTATCATGATGTTTCTTCTGATGTCCTTTCCTAAATCCCTTTGCTTTGACCATTAGAACTTCTTTCGTTGGGTCACCCATTATGTTTTGCTCAGCTGTCTTGAGCATTACATGTAGCTCGTTAAGGGACTTGTTCATGGCATTCATATGATACGTCGAACGAAAATATGCAAAGCCATCACGGAGAGAGTTGAGGATCATATCCGTTGACGTCTCCAATGTGAACTTGTTACCAAGTCTAGCCATCTTGTCAAACAAGCCTATCATGTAATATACATGTGGACCGACTAGTTTCCCTTTTTCGAGCTTGCAACTCATGATAGTTTTTAAGGTTGAATACCTTTCAAACCTAGCTTGTTCTTTGAACAAATTTCGAAGATTAGTTATCATGGTATAGACATCTTGTTCCTCAAACCTTTGTTGAAGACCAAGTTCCATTGCAGCCAACATCAAACATGTCACGTTACGTGACCTATCAGCTATTTTCTTATGGGCTTGCTTATCCAGAAGCGGTTTCAGCGATCTTGGGGATGGGTTTCTCCAAGACATCTTCTTGGTCCTCAGACTTGAGAATAATCCTCAAGTTTCTATCTCAATATAGGAAATTGGTTTGGGTTAACTTATTCTTCTCAAGAATAGTTCGGAGGGTGTATTGAGGTTGTCAGTAGACATAGTAACTACAAAACGGAATGATAACATTTTACAGATAAACATATGATTGATTTTTAAACAAAACTATAAAATTTAAGACAATCTTTAAAAAGTAAGTTTTGCACATTCTACTCAGTTATTTCAAATCCCTTTAGAGTAAAATGATTCCAAGATCCTATCTGATATGAAACTCGAGCGTACTTGGGCACTTCCTCTTGTCTCATATAATCAAGGTAAGTAAACTCTTTTACTAATTATAACTCCTTATAATTCTTGGTTTGATGGTCACATCTAATGTGAACGCATCCTTATGCCTCAAAATCCAAAACTCTTATGGTCTTTTGTTGAGTATAACCATATCAAGGCAGCATGTCCCTATTAAGCATACCCGTAATATACCTTGGTCAAAGCAGGACACCTCGTGAAGGCGAAACCTATCCAACGAAATCTCAAGGCAGGGATCGGTTATGATATGGAAAGACATTTCTCAATATTTTTTTAAGGGATGTAATTAGCATGCTCGGTTTTTCATTTTATAGGTGAACGACATAACATAAAATGACGTACACTCATGCATAGTGGGAAATTAAAACATTCAAGCAATGCCATAATTAAATGTGGTTCCTAGTATGGCCCCTAACAAGATATCATCTTCAAATCTTGTAACCTTCATGGATCTCCATCCTTCGGGCTCCTCATGGATCTCCATCCTTCAGGCTCTATATCGTCTCCGGTCTTTATGTATTACATATTTAATGAAATAAAAACAACTCTTGCAGAAATTGGAATTTACAAAAAATACATAACGATACGCAGATCTTGTACATAAAAACCATAACGATATGCAAATTGTATTTATCTACGTGGGTCATACTAGTCACCGCATGCAAGACATATCAAATATCGAATCATGCACGCATATATACATAATGTAAGAGCCTTAGTCTTTGGGAGCCAGTTTTTGCCTTAGCCGCCCCCGCGGGTCCGTGAGGCCGCCCCTGCGGCTCGTCCGTTGTTCCGCCCCTGCGGCTCAGGGAACCGCCCCTGCGGTTTCCTGCGGTTGCAGCCGGTTTTGTTGACTCTTTGACCGTGCTTTACCTTCTCTTTTCCTTCCTTCTTAAGCCTCTTCTTTGGCTCGTGAGCAAGGGTATCCACTCCTTTTCCCAGCCTTACGTCCTTCTTGCTTCCTATTTCATCTCCTTGATCTTGTGTGTGAGTTTCTCTTGAAGTTTGCAAGAGAGTTGGTTGTGTGGATTGGTGAGGTTGATGTTATGCTTTGTGCTGAGCTTAGAGGTTGTGGTGTGGTGGTGATCTTCCTTGCGGCCTAGGACGACAAGTGTGGTACGTCTTCTTCTTCTTCTCTTCTTCCTTTCTTTGATTCCATCTTCCTTAGCTTAGGATTAGAAGAATTGATCATATATTGATGTTGGAATGTGTGTGTATATGTATGTGTGTGACTTTGGAATGAAGAAGACGTGAGTTGATCACGTGAAGAGCCGAAGAGGAACCGCAGGATCACCTTCTGCACTGTCGCCGCCCCCGCGGTCCAGCAAAGCCGCCCCTGCGGGTACCTTGTCGCCGCACCCGCGCTTGGAAGCTGCCGCCCCTGCGGGAGCCTTGTCACAGCGCCTGCGCCCGTGCCTGCGGCCGAGCATTTCCGCGCCTGCGGGTTGCCTGTTCCGCCCCTGCATCTTTCCGTCACGCAGGTGCATCTTATCCCGGGTCTACCTAGAGTTGGGTAGATCCTTTCCTTTCCTAGTATGAGTGGTTTAGTGGCATGCTAGGTACGTATATAAGGATAGAATGAGGATGATCATGTTATCGTTTATGCCAGTTATGGCTTTGAGGTTTATGAGTTAGGATACGATCCTTATGGATCCCTTGGGTCTAGGTGTGACCCCTGTTATGGATGAGTTGATATATGGTTATGCCTTGTTTTAGGCAGTGTTGATCTCCAGAGTTGGAGCCGATCAGGTTTGAGACTTCCGAGATTGAGGTAAGTCCATAGGACTTACTTAGCTACCATCCCTATATTGGATGTGTGCATGAGTGGTGTGTGATATATGCTTGATAGCATGCGTAGTGATGATTACTGACCTATGGTTTAGTGACTGCCCATTGTAGGGCGTGACAACCTTCCCTTTCATCCCTCTGAGGAGTCTGGGAGGTTCTCTGCGGACAGGCCAGACTTGGTTCAGTGGGACGGGCTTTCTCCACTCCCATAGGGTATACGGAGACGGTGACCGTATCCCCACTCCAGCTGGCAACATCCCCGAGAGGCGAGAGTTATATTCCTCGTGTCACATATATTCATATTCAGATATATATATATATATATATATATATATATATATATATATATATATATATATATATACGATTGAGTGATTGGACTTTATAAAGATAATAAACCGGGTAAATGTGTGAAAGCATGATGATGTGTTATTATTCATTGATGTGTGATTGTGCTTATGCTTATCATCTATATATATGTGTATGGTTAACTAACGGTTTTATACCGTGTTGTAGACCGGTCGCTGAGGGCTCCGTACACTGGGTTTTATGCGATGGTGATGGGATATTTCATATGTACAGTTTATGTGTACTTTTGTACTCAGCGGTACTTCTGTATTACCTTCTGATATTTATATATCAGTTTTATGTTTTGGTTTTAATCTATTTGTGCCTTGTTGTAAGATCTAGTGAACTTGTTGTCAAGCTAGGGTCAGGATCCATTGTGAGATCCTAGCTCAGTAGCACCTCGAGTCCTACGGATTTGGGGTGTTATACATAACACAATTATATATATAAAATGTTATTCTTGAATAAAATTGCAAATAAATTGCATTCGAAAATAATAATAATAAAAAATTTAGTACCCTTACTAAAATCTTAGAACCAAAATAGTACGCTCACCAACACTTCGGGGACCCCAGGAAGGGAAGCACTTCACAATGGAAAGTACTAAGCCGACCTAAACCATTTTTACAGGTTTTTTTGACAAGATCGAAGGGGATTCAAAGTATCAAGTAATGGATCTAGACTAAAGATGATAAGGCCCGAAAATATTTTTATTCAAAATAAAAAAAATCGAGACAACGAATAAAACATATTTTATCCGATTTTTTAAAAAATAAAATTTTGATCAAACACTTTAATCAAATAAATATTAATAAAAAAGTGGAAACTCCTTTTCCATTGTTTTAATATGATTAAATTGTTTATGGTATTAATATCATATATTAATCATTAATTTTTAAAAAATAAAATATGCCCAATAGGAAATCAAATATCCTATAAAATATAATAAGATATCATAATATCAAATTATGGGTGAATCTTATATTCTAAGAAAAGATTTAACTAAGGTAACTTTATCTTTACCTATTAAAATATCAAATATCCTAATTAAATTATAATTTATTAAATAAAAAATTTATTTTATTTTAATTAATTATAATTAATTCATAAATTCCAACCCAAGTCACCAAAGAAACGAATCGAACGATACCTTGATGATTTTACGGGATAAAAAGATCCGGTTTATTCCTTTTATTTTCGGCCCAAGTGGAGAATCACTCAACTTTCTCGTTAAGGATGTTAGAGGGTCATGAATGCACCTTAATGTAACACCCCGAATTCTGGGAATCCGGAGCGTTACTGGTTAGGACCTCACAGTGGGTCCCGGCCTTAGTTTGACAACAATTTCACAACGGACCTTGCAACAAGGCACAAATATTAAACCAGTAAATCTTTGAAAAAGTACTCAAAGTATAAAGACGTGACCACATAACACAGCCAATCTCTAGGACAAGTAAGTCTAACAATATAAAAGTAAACTACAGAATTAAATAACCGAACTAAATAACCACAAAACCCGATCCTAGTACGGAAACCCCGGCTGGCCACTTCACTCTCGATCTCTAGGTAGAGATCTAACCTGCATCATCTAACAACACGGTATAAACCGTTAGCTACAATTCTAATACCAAAGTGTCACTAGAGCACACACACACACAAGGGCATATACAATAAATCACTCAGCATGCACACACAGATCCCGGTTTATTATCTTTTTCATTATGTGACTTGATCCATTCTATTTTCCATCTTATCTTGTAACACAAGAGTCTCCCGACTCCTGCCCCCGTCCCCGTAAACCAGTAGGGCTGGTGTATGTACCTCTTCCCGTATACCTACTGGACTGGTCGCGGGGCAATCCTCCGGCGCCATCGGCCCGGACCGACGGTTACGACACGTTATCATACACTTGTGCCTTACTTAATAATAAAGTATCATGATCTAATCCGTTCATTTTATTTCTCATAATATAGCACACACCACTCAAATGCATACTCAATATAAAACGGTAACTAAGTGAGTCCTACGAACTCACCTTAACGGTACTGGTCTCAAAGTCTCGCGATCTTGCCAGCTAAAGATCCGATTATCATGTTCATTAAATTGTTCACTCTTAGAATTATTCCAATCTTTCTTTCATTCAACTTATCGTTCTCATAATTTGTAAGAGCCTTAGCCTTTGGAGCCACTTTTGGCCTTAGCCGCCCCTGCGGCTAGTATAGAGACCCGCCCCTGCGACTCAGGGAACCGCCCCTGCGGTTTCCGACGGCTGCAGCCGGTTTTGTTGACTCCTTTGACCCTTGTTTTACCCTTTGCCTTACTTCTTTCTTTTCCTTGCTGAGCGAGGGTTTCCTTCTTCACTTTTCACTCCAGCCCTTGCACGTCCTCCTTGCTTCTCCTTCCTCCACCTAGATCTTGTGTTGTTTCTCCTTGAGTTTGGAAGAGTTGTGTGGCTTGATGTTGATGTTGATGATGGATGTGTGTATGCTGAGCTTGGAGGCCAGCTACTAAGGTGTGTGATCTCTCCCTGCAGCCTAGGACCACAAGAGTGGTAAGTGATCTTGCTTCTTCTTCTTTCTTTCCTTGATTCCATCTTCCTAGCTTAGGATTAGATGCATGTTTAAGGGTGTTGATGTTGGTATGTGTATGTATATGTATATGCTTGGTTTTGGTGAAGATAAGACGTGAGTGGATCACGAGAATAGCCGAAGAGGAATCGCGGGTTCACGTTCTGCACAGACGCCGCCCCCACGCCTGGAAGCCGCCACCCCTACGGAAGCCGTGCCGCAGCGCCCGCGCCTTGCCTGCGTTGCCTGCGTTCTTTGTCACCGCGCCCGCAGCTGAGTTCCGCCGCGCCTGCGGGTTGCCTGCTCCGCCCCTGCGTCTCTTGTGTCACGCAGGTGCGTCTTGTCCCGGATCTACCTAGAGTTAGGTAGATCCTTTCCTTTCCTAGTATGAGCAGGTTAGTAGCATGCTAGGCCTGTGTATGAGGATAGAATGATGAGGATGTGATATATCTGTATGCCGGTTATGGCTTTGAGGTTTATGAGTTATGATACGATCCTAATGGATCCCTTGGGTCTAGGTGTGACCCCTGTGATGGATATGAGTTTGATATATGTTGTGATGCCTTGTTTAGGCAGTGTTAATCTCCAGAGTTGGAGCTGTTGGATTTGAGACTTCGAGGTTGAGGTAAGTCCATATGACTTACTTAGTTGTCATCCTTATATTGGATGTGTGCATGAGTGGTGTTTGTTATATGATTTATAACATGCGTTATGATGGTCACCGACCTATGGTATAGTGATTGCCCATTGTAGGGTCATGACAGTTGTCCCTTTCATCCCTTTGGAGTCTGGGCGGTTCTCTGTGGTTGGGTCAGACTTGGTAAACGGTTGGCCACTCCCCATTCCCTTTGGGTACACGGGTGCGTGTGACCAGGGACCATTTCAGCTGCCATGAGCACCCAGAGGCGAGGGTTATATTACTCGTGTCACATACGTTCATATATATATATATACGCTTGAGTGACTGGACGTTATAAAGATAATAAACTGGGTAAATGTGTGATAGCATGATGATGTGTTTATTATTCGTTGATGTGTGATTGTGCTGATGCATCTTCTTATATATGCGTATGGTTAGCTAACGGTTTTATACCGTGTTGTAGATCCTTTGCAGGTTAGGAGAACTGCAGAGTGATCCAGAGGAGTGATCTGCTGAGGGCTCCGTACACTGGGTCGTCCTCGTGGGCTGGGATCTTTTGACCATGTATATGATTATGTTTTGTTGTACTCAACAGTACTTGTATAAACCTTTTGATATTTATATATCAGTTTCATGTTTTGTTTTAATCTATCTGTGCCTTGTTGTAAGATCAGTGAAATTGTTGTCAAACTAGGATCGGGATCCATTGTGAGATCCTAGCCCAGTAGCACCTCGAGTCCTAGGGATTTGGGGTGTTACATAATCAATACCTACTCCTTTCCCTTAGAACTATCTACCCGGGAAGCGTTATTCATCTAACCTTTCCGGTCGAACCGCACAAGTTCCGCACTCTAGTTTATTTCCACTTTCATCTATCTTGGACATGCAATAAAAATTCTCACTCATTACTCCAATTATCCACTCTGCATTTTCATTCCGGTTCTACCTTAATTCCGCATCACTTAATATTCCAATAATTCCGTTACTTATATAAACTAACTTATCATACATTATCACTTAATTATAAAATAAGTTATTATTAATTTCCATTAAACTAAATTAAATTAACACAAGGTCGGATGCGGGTCTAACCGGGAATGGTCGAGTATATGCTAACCGATTCGGTTAAAGTAAGATGGCACGGCTAGCAGTTCCGGTTCGATTCCTGTCAACCCAATGCGTAACGGTTAGTATCTCAGTTCGTATCTCGTTCACTCCGAGTCGAGATCACCGTAATAAAGAAGTAGGGGTGCTTAACCTCACAATACTCGTTTGAATACTGTTATGCCGTGATTGCCTAAGGAGCGCAGTAGAAGGATGCCGTACTACTTGTCTTCTTCTCTGGGGCGCACATACGCAGTGTCTATATCTCTCCAGTTCATACCCATTTAATTATTTCATCTTCATCCTTTCTTATTCTGATTTTAGTAGACAACAGAAGGAGCAGTTTCTAACCTTCACTGCAATGTTGGTGTGTAGAGCCAACGGAGTACTTCGCGGTGTGGAAGAAGGTGCTTGAAAGTGACGTCGAGGCAGGCGGCAGAAGCTTCCCACGGACTTGCCGGCGAGGAGTGTGGTGTGAATGTGTGATGCCTGGAGTGTCGAAAATGAGGGAGGGAGAGGGTACCCGCGACACTGGTGGCGGTGGTTGCTGCAGAGACTAGAGGCTGAAGAAATAATAGGGATCGATTGGTGCAGTTTCGGTAGCGGTGGCTGCTAGAGTATGGAGGGAAGAAGGAGAAGCGAGGGTAAGGCTCGACAGAGGACGGAGTACGGGCGGTGTTTCTGCGCGATCTCGGTGAAGAAGGCAAGGTCAAAGCTAAGCGAGCATGGAGGTGAGAGTGAATGAGGACGAACTGGTGGGAGATGGGCCAGACGGGAGTAAAAGTGATTGAGGTTTCGTCTCGTAACGGCCGAGGTTTAAGGCTCGGTTGAAGGCCATTAAAGCCGGTGAAAGGCGTTACGAAGAAGACGTACGTGACGCTGTCAGCGTGAACTGGCAACCAAACACTCGTCACTCGGTCCAACACTGGGAATGTCAACAGTAGCTATAGTCACGTGTAGCCCAAGAGAAGAGGGAGCAGCAATTGGGCCGGCTAATGGAATGGGAGGGAAGGCATGGGTCGTAGTTTACAAAGGCCCGGTCCGGTTCCTCAATTCAAGCAAGGCATCTGATATTTAAAGTGATAGAACCGGATAAGTTTGGTTCAAAAAAAAAAAAAAAAATAATTCCGGTTGAGTTACTTTATTCGGTTCGATTAAAACTTGGAAACTCGATTAAGCTCTTGACTAACTTACTCACTTGTAAATTAATCAAATTCCCGAAATTTTTTTTGGTTATTACATCAGTTCCCCTTGAAATAAGTTTTGTCCCGAAACTTAAGGTCACGTACGGCCAGTCTTAGATCTAGACTTCCGAGTCATAAATATAATATTGTTATGTACTTTCTTCTCTTTAAACTCGGTGAAACCAATACCACACGCATCCCGAGGGTAACATCGATATGTATACAATCACTCCTGGTATAAATGCGGTAAGCAAAATAAACAAATAACACATAATGGTCTCAATCTAACTCGTCGCAACGAAAACCGACACTAACTCGGTATACTGCTCTAGATACGAGCTCCTAATGCTATCCTCAGTCTCTCAGGTAACCTCGTCTATTCCCCTTTGGAACCACTATATCTCAAGCATAGGACTCTCCTTCGACCGTAGTCGTCTAATGCTCCTTTCTAAAATAGCCCCTGGATACTCCGCAAAAGTATGGTCCGGCTCAACCGTCAAGTCCTAATGAATGACCACATGTCGTGGGTCCGGTATGTATTCCCTGTGTAACACCCCGAATCCGTAGGACTCGAGACGCTACTGGGCTAGGATCTTACAATGGATCCTGACCCTAGCCTGACAACAAGTTTACTGGATCTTACAACAAGGCACAGATAGATTAAAACCAAAACATAAAACTGTAATATATAAATCAAAAGGTTTATACAATGTACCGCTGAGTACAATCAAAACATATAACTGTACATAACACAAGGTCCCATATCCCACGTAATATCCTAGTGTACGGAGCCCTCAGCGGATCACCCACTCTGGATCACGCTGCAGCTCTTCTAACCTGCAAAGGATCTACAACACGGTATAAAACCGTTAGCTAACCATACATATATATATAGAAGATGCAAGAGCACAAACACACTTCAAGAATCATAACATATAAACATGCTGACACACATTTATCCGGTTAATTATCTTTATAAAGTTCAACACTCAAATCATATAAATATCTGCATATGAATATATGTGACACGAGGAATATATATAATCCTCGCTTCTGAGTGCTATAGCTAGCTGGAGTGGTATAAGCGCACCTTCCCGTATACCATAAGGAGTGGTCAGTGCCCTTCCCGTATACCAGATCTAGCCTGACTACAGAGAACCTCCCAGACTCCACTACGGGATGAAAGGCAAGTTGTCACAACCACTACAATGGGCGGTCACTAAACCATAGGTCGGTAATAATCAATATCGCATGCTATAAAGCATATAACAAACACGATGCATGCATACATCCAATATATAAGGATGGTAGCTAAGTAAGTCCTATGGACTTACCTAAACCTCGGAGTAATCTCAACCACGATCAACTCTCAAACATGATCCACTCCAATCTGGAGGATAGCACTGCCTAATAACAAGGCATAACGAGATATCAAATCTCCTATCAATCAAAGGGGTCACACCTAGACCCAAGGGATCCATATGGATCATATCCAACTTAAAAACCTCAAGGCCATAACCGGCACCTATCAATATCATACTCATCAACATTCTATCCTCATAC
This sequence comes from Fagopyrum tataricum, assembly GCA_002319775.1. NCBI lineage: Eukaryota > Viridiplantae > Streptophyta > Magnoliopsida > Caryophyllales > Polygonaceae > Fagopyrum > Fagopyrum tataricum. The sequence continues at coordinate 9,981,371 of CM008280.1, forward strand.
CCATACCTAGCATGCTACTAACCCGCTCATACTAGGAAGGAAAGGATCCATACTACTCTAGTAGATCCGAGACAAGACGCACCCGCGTGAAAATAGGGACGCAGGGGCGAAGCAAGGCAAACCGCAGGCGCGGTGGTGCTCCAACGCAAGGGCGGTGACCGTAGCCGCAGGGGCGGCGGCGCTGAGGCGCGGGTGCAGTGACAAAGTTCCGCGGGACGGCGGCGCTGAGGCGCGGGTGCAGTGACAAAGTTCCGCGGGACGGCGTCTCGCTGGCGCAGGGGCGACGACTCTGTAGAACGTAGAGTCCCGACTTCTCTTCCACTCTTCACGTGATCAAATCACGTCTTCTCCATTCCATATCCAAACACATACATATACATACACATTCTAACATCAATATACATTCAATACATCTAATCCTAAGATAAGGAAGATGGAATCAAAGAAAGAAAGAAGAGAAGAAGAATGGAGCTTACCTACTACTGGAATAACCAAGGAAATGATCCAAACTAACACCTCAACTGGCTTCCAAGCTCAGCCACAACATCCATCATCATCATCATCATCAACAACAACCACACAAACTCTTTCAAACTCTAAGAAGAGCAAGAACAAGATCAAAGGAAGGAAAGGAGGGAAAGAAGAACGTGAGAAGCTGGAGAATGGAAATTGAAACCCTTCATCACGAGCCAAAGAAGAAGCTTAAGGAGAAAGGAAAGGAAAGAGTAAAGCAAGGTCAAAAGGTCAACAAAGCCGGCTGCAGCCGCAGGAAACCGCAGGGGCGGAAATCCTGAGCCGCAGGGGCGGATAACGCAGGAAGCCGCAGGGGCGGCTACCTGTCTCAGCTCCACAGACTAAGGCTCTTACACCCTGAGTTGGGATACATGGAATACCGGATGTACACTCTCCAAGGCAGGTGGGAGGGCTAACCGGTATGCAACCTCTCCGACCCGCTCCAGTATCTCAAAGGGTCCGACATATCAGGGCTTAACTTTCCCTTAATGCCGACATGTCTAACCCCTCGGGTCGGTGATACTCTCGTCCATACGTGTGAACCGACCCGGAACTCCAACGGTCTGCACCTCTTATTTGCATAAGACTTCTGACGACTCTGCGCTACTAACATGCGCTCTCGGATAAAGGCTACCCAAGCCATGTCATTTTGTATCTGCTCCGGAGCGACTCCTCCGGTCTCACTAGCATCTTCCCAGCATAGTGGGGTACAAAACTTCCGGTCGTATACTGCCTCATAGGGAGCCATACCAATAGACGAGTGATAGCTATTGTTGTATGAAAACTCCCCTAGAGGTAGGTGATCAGGTCATACCTGTCCCCAATCCAATACACATGCCCTAAGCATGTCCTCCAAGGTCTGGATGGTCCTCTCCGACTGACTGCGGGTGGTAAGCGGTGGTGAAATGTAAACTGGTCCCTAGAGCGGTATGCACCTGCTCCCAAAATCTCGAAGTAAACCGTCCATCTCTATCCGAGACGATGGTCCAGGGCACCCCATGCAATATCACGATCTGCCTCGTGAACTCCTTTGTTAATCGACTCACCGGCCACCTTTCCTTAATGGGAATGAAACGGGCGGTCTTGGTGAGTCGGTCCACCACAACCCAAATAGCGTCGAAACTCCGGCTCGGTCTCAACCCGGTGACAAAGTCCATCGATATATCCTCCCACTTCCATTGCGGAACTGGCAGTGGGTGGAGCTCGCCTCCTGACCGGTGATGCTCAATCTTGACCTGCTGACAGGTTGCACACTAGGATACAAACTTACTCACATCCGGTTTCAGACCGCTCCACCAGTAGGAACGTCTGATATCTCTATACATCTTACTCGCACTTGGGTGGACCGAGTAAGGAGTAGCATGAGCCTCCTATAGGATCCGCTGCCTCAGCTCCTCATCAAAGGGGACACAAACGCGCCCTTGGCGTCTCATCACTCCATCTCCTCCTACCAGAAACTGTGGTGCCTCATCCCGAGACATCCTCTCCCGGATCCTGGATATGGTAGGGCATGTATCTTGCTTCTGTCGGATCTCGGTCAGCAGATCCGGCACAAGCTCCAAAGCACCTAAGTGCCGATCAACATCTGGAAACTGAATCTTGACCTCTAGTCGGGCAAGATCCCTCTGTAGCTCGGGCTGAGCCGTCAACCGAGCTATAGCCTTCTCTTGAGGCGTCTTCCTGCTCAAAGCGTGAACGACTACATTCGTCTTTCCCGAGTGATACAGAACTTCCAGATCGAAGTCCTTAATCAGCTCTAGCCATCCTCTTTGTCGGTTATTCAACTCCCGTTGAGTGAATATGTACTTCAGACTCTTATGGTTTGTGTAGATCTGACAAGTCGTCCCATACAAGTAGTGACGCCAGATCTTAAGGGCGTGCACTACTGCTGCTAACTCCAAGTAATGAGTGGGGTAGTTGGGGCTTAAATGACATTGAAAGCCGGCACTAAAGACGCCTTGTTGACCAGGATGCACCCAGACGTCAAACGTCTCCTCACCGTCTCCCTTAACTACACGTGCAAGCTATTTCCTTCCTCCTTTTTAATTTACTCCCTCCCACTTCTCCTTTCCTAAACAACCACTCAACCCTTGTTACTTGGTGAAACATTAAACAAAGCGAGAGTCGCAACGATCCACCGGAGGTTCCACGCTCCTGCCGAAATTTCGCCTAATACTCTTAAGGAGATTCGAACACAGAGCTCCACGTACCACTTCTACACCACTTGGCGCCGCCCGATGTCGTTAACCTCGCAACTAAGCCGTTTTTCCGGTTAGACCCTAACCTGTTTTATTTCCCGTTAATATTTAATCTTGAGATATAATTATTTAATTAATTAATTTGTGATTACTTAGTTAGGAAGTAATGGATGAGATCTAGTAGATACAAAATGTGGAAATAAATGATGGATGCGGAATTAGTCAGAATGACGGAATGCTGGAATTAGAAGGTTTGAGAAGTGTTATATCGATGAAACCGGAATGAGAAATTTGAACAATTAAGCGGATTAATAACGTGAGATTAAGTATGGATTCCCGTGATAACGGAATTTTAGTGAAACAACTATGTTATCTATAAGAGGATCGACGTGAATGAACGTGTAGGTCTTGAAACCAAAGTTGTTAAAGAATGTCAGGGTATTGATACTAGATATCATACTTAATTATTTATAATGATAAGTTGAATAGTATTAAGGGGTTGAAATGGTTCTAAGGGTTGATAAATGATTGATCAAGATAATCGGATCTTTGACTGGCAAGATCGCGAGACGTTGAGACCAATATTGATAAGGTGAGTTCGTAGGACTCACTTAGCTACCTTTATAAATTATAATACTGAGTGTGCACTAGGGTAGTGTGTGTTATTCTTGTGAAATAAAATGAAGAACTAGATCACTGTCTTTAAATTTCTAAAGAGAGACACAAGTGTATGATAACGTGTCGTAACCGTCGGTCCGGGCCAATGGTGTCGGAGGATTGCCCCGCGACTAGTCCAGTAGTGTATACGGGAAGAGGTACATACACCAGTCCTACTAGTTAACGGGGACAAAGGCAAGAGTCAGGAGACTCTTGTGTTACAAGCAAAAGTTGGAAAATAGAATGACTAAATCCACCTAATGAAAGATCATAAACTGGGACATTGAGTGTGCATGCTGATTGATTTACAGTACTTCTTTATATGTGTGTATGCTTTAGTGACCTTAGTGTTAGAATTGTAGCTAACGGTTTTACCGTGTTGTTACTTGTTAGGTTTTTGCAAGATAGATCTCTACCGAGAAATCGGGAGTGGAGTGACCAACCGGTTTTCCGTACTAGGAGTTTGGGTGTTGGTTTATATAGTTCTGTTTATTTATTTTATTACATTAGAGTTTGTCTATTTAGCAGTTGGCTGATGTACGGGTCTAGAGTCTGTCGAGTTATTTACGTATCTTGAAAGAATTTGTATTTAAAATAGTTGTGCCTTGTTGCAAGATCCAATGTTATTGACGTCAACCTAAGGTCGGGACCCACTGTGAGGTCCTAGCCAGTAACATTTCGAATTCCCAGAATTCAGGGTGTTACAATTCAATCATTATTTATTAAATAAGTTATCGAATAATTTGTTTCCTAAGATAAATCAAATATATCAAGATAAGATATTTAATATATTATCTAAGAAAAATAAATATTATTCAAGATAAGATTTAATTAAGGTAATTTTATCTTTACCTAATAAGATATCAAATATCCAAATTAAATCATTATTTATGAAATAAGGTATCACATAACTTATTTCCTAAGATAAATCAAATTTATCCACATAAGATATCAAATATATTATCTAAGGAAAATAAATATTATCTCGTAGCTAAATTAACTAATCATATTAGGAAATTAACTTAACCCTAAAATGAAACCCTAGACGTCGTTGGATGAAACCCTAACCGTCAACCTGATTATTTGCCGAAAACAATTTTCGGCTTCTTCCACTTAAATTTTGTAAACGATTTAAATTATTCAATGAGGGAAAACAAAAATCAGCATTGTTATTTCATGATTCAAGCATTAAAAATCATATTTCTAATGTATATTCATCTTATATGCAAAAATTGCATGAACTAATCAATGAAATTTTGGGCATATACAAATCAAATTTGTAGTTTTAATCATGCAAATTAATTCATAAAAACAATATCTTTCATAATCAAAATTAAAACCAATCAAAACATGCATCAAAGATGGCCTTTTCAATTTCATCTAATCAATTTATGCAAGAGGCGATTGATACCATTGTTGGGATTTTGGATGTGTAAAAGCGGAATTGCAAGAAACAAGTTTTCCTGAACATCTAAACGAGGATCACATGCATAATTGATTAGACAAGTATAGGAAAAAAAGAATACCTTTTGATGCGTGAACCGCTACATTCAGGGAGAGATTTGAGAGCCTCAAACGTGACTCCTCTAGTCTTGAATGCTAGTGCAAGATTCCAAGGCAAGCTCAAGAGATTGAATAGGATAAGTTAGAATATGATATTTCGGCTAGAGTTGTGTGTGAATGAAGGGTTAGAATGAATTCAGGGTTTTCTTTAAGAAATCCCGTCTATACATAATGTCTTTTGGATAAGATATCTCCTATAAATCTTATCTTTTAGCATTAACCTTTGTAACATCCGGAATTTCTATTCCGGACTTAGAGTGTCTTGTCGACCTTTCCGCGTTAGCGGCTCAGTTTTCCCGCAGGCACAAGGTGCTGAGTGCCGGGATTTATTCCCAAAATCCCACACCAATCCTTCGTTTCCCCCTTTTTGCTTTCCGACCCCTCGTTCCTAGCTGAGGTGAGAAGAGGTCAGCTGACCCCTTGATTCCCTCTCCCTTTTGTAGCTCTTGTTCCCTCCCTCTCTCTCACTTGGCTTCATTCACGTTCATCCCTCTTCCTCTCTTCTCTCTCTTTTCTCTTCTTCCACCTTTGGAGCTCTTGCATGTGTGGACTGCAGTAGAGGAGAATCAGATCCAGTGTGGTAAACTTCTTCCTCTTCCTTCCTTCTCCTCCTTGGCTGTTTACTCTTTCTTCTTCCCTCCTTCACCCATGATCATGGATGAAGCTCTAGAGAAGCTTTTTCCTCAAATCCTTTCATGTGCTTGTTCTTAGCTCGATTAGGCCGTGGAGAGGAGTCTAAGATCAGAGGTTGGTGTTTGGAGAAGACCCAGCAAGAAGAGGAGGACATTGGAGCAAAGGATCCACAGTCGAAGACGACGTTTTGCTGCTCAAACCGCGGGGGTGGATCATCAGAGCCGCAGGGGCGGACCCAGATCACCGCAGGGGCGGCTCAGGCCACCGCAGGGGCGGCTCCAGGACGCCAGGAGCCGCAGAGGCGGCGCCAGGATCCGCAAGGGCGGCGACGGGGCTCCGCAGAGGGCGTCAACTTGACTCCGCGGCTGCGTTTTCTTCAACAGTAGGCTTCTCCTCTCCCTTCCTCTTCGTTCCTTCCTTAGTTATGTAGTTATATCGTGTTAGTAGCATGCCTAAGATGGATCTAGAGTAGCTTGATATGCCACCTAGTGGTTGAGAACCTAGGAGCCCTTAAGGCTCGATGTAGTTGATGGTTACGAGTGTGTTGAGCATGATGGACCTTCTAGGCAAGCTTGTTCCTTCTTGCCTAAGGTTTAAGATCATGTGAGGTTATAAACTGTTGTAAGTTTCTTTCATGTGTTGAGAGTTGGGTGAGTACCTTGGACCCTAGGATGCATTCCTAGCTTGAGGGTTAGGTGATCTTGCTTAGATCACTACAGTGAAGTCTAAGACTTCGTGAGCAAGCATGTGTTGATATGTATATCTTCTTGTGAGCAGGTTGTAGGCTTCCTCCCTAAGGAAGCGAGAGTGTTGTGAGTTGAGTATGGTGACGAGGTAAGTCTCCGGACTTAGCTCGTATTTTACGTATTAGCATCAATGTATGTTGGTGGTGTGTGTGTGTGTTATTGTTTATGTTATAAACAACTAAACCGGTAATAGGACCACCGACTTTATATTATTTTGGCCCAAGTGTATGATAACGGGCGGTGACATCATCTGCCTAGCTCTTGCGAGAGTCTAGGAGGTTCTCGGCGATTAGCCCGTACGGGTAGACGGTCGGATGCATCAGTACCATTCCTTGCCGGTAAGTAGGGACCGAGGCGAGACCACGGTGGTTCTCGTGTCACAAACCTAAGTTGAATTAGAACGGGATACGACTTAATAATAAAAAGATAATAAACCGGACTTGTGTGTTTTGGAGTACGTATGTGTTATGTTGATGTATGTGTGTATGTGCCTTCATCTCGTTTCTAATGCTTCGAATATGAGCTAACGGTTTTAAACCGTTTGTGTATATGCCTTGCAGGTTAGGGACGCCGCCGAGTGAGGTGGAGGAGTGGACAACCGGGGTCTCCGTACATTATAGGACGGTGACGTTTTTGGGGTTATGTCTTGTTATTGTTGGATTGTGGATTATGTTGTACGGTGTAGGTTTTCTTATCGGAGTTGTGTCGTTTTGAGGACTCGGCTGAGTTTCCAGCTTGTATCTTTACATTTCAGTTTCTCGCATACATTATAAACAGTTTGAGTTTTGCCTTTATTTGTGCCTTGTTGGAAGGTCCGGTGAAATTGTTGTCAGGCTAAGGGTCGGGACCCATTGTGAGGTCTCGCCCGTAGCATCCCGAGTCCCACGGATTTGGGGTGTTACAGATAGTTTGTATCGTTCCTAGTAATATTCAAAGTTTGTATTATTTTTGATTCAATATTGATAGTTGGTATTATTTTGGGTTATTTTTCATTTATTAATTATGTTTTTTTACACACTTTGTTACTTGTATATGTTTGAATTAATAAAACACAATATTCAAACTAATGATACCCAAATTTTAAAATAATATTATAAAAGTTTATATTTATGTAGTTATGATTATTAGAATATTTTTAGAGAAGATTGAGGTACTGAGGCTTATTTTGTTTACTAAATACAAAGTAGGCCCTTATGCATTTTGTATTAAAAATAAAGATAAAATGAGATGTTAAAGGGGTAAATACGTTTTAATTGAAGTGCATTTGTGTAACTTTGTGATATTAATTAAATGGAAACAGACAGATCTCGTAAACCGTGAGAGTCGTCCACTGCTCAAGCCTTTCTTCTCCAAATCCAAGTCGTCTTTCTTCCCTTCTCCTCTTGCACAATCAAATCTTCTGTAAAACTCAAAACAACAAAGACCCGGGGCTATCGAGAGGCGTACTATACGAGAGCAAGCAGGAGATGTAAAGACTCTGCTTCCGATTCTTCTGCAAGTTTGTCTGTGTGCAAAAGATTCCATCCAAACGCCGGCGTTTCTGGATCGACCTTCCCTTCCTTCTTGGTTTGCTTCCTTCTGCACTGACTGCCATTTCGGTACTCTATTCATCGCATCTTTCTCTTGCATTTCTCTATCGGTTCTTCCATAGTTTTGATTTTTGTCTCTGTGCTTTTCCTTCCGTCTCTACATTTTTCTACAATTTGGAGTTTTAGCAGTTGCCATTGAAGCAGAAACCCTAATTGTATCCTTAGTTTATCTATCTAGTTTTTTATTTCTTTTTTATTTGGGCAAGTATAACTTAGGAATCGCCATTCCGTGTAAATATAATAGGGGATACATATAGATGGCTTTTGATCATAACTATGTACCTAAAGATCTGAGACAAATAAACATTGAGAATCCGCCCCGCAGTTATGTCATTGTTCCTGAAAGTACCCATTTACTTTGTTCCTGCTACATTTTACAGAATTGTTGTGGGTTTGAGTCCTATAAATCCGAGTCAGGCACGGGTATTGCAGCTTGGGCCACCCGAGTCTGGTGGTTTGATAATGTACTTGAAAAATGAAAACTGATATATATGCCATTACTTTATCTTGTGTTATTTATCACTTACCAGGATAGTGCATCATCCCCAAATTCACAATGGCAACATTCCACATGGGCAGGTGTAATAAGAGAGGGGGAAAAAATGCTGAAAGAGCACTTATTTTTGGAAAATTGGATGGTTACTTTATGACTATAACCAACCAAGAAAATAAATCACTTAACCTCCTTTGATTACTGTCTAATTGTTATATCACTGAATGAAATTTCTCAATTTCATCGCTTGTCTGAAAATGAATACTTTGAACTTTTCAGGTTGAGCAAGAATTCAAACCTCCAATGTCAGAGATCGTTCAGAGGTTGGACGTAATCAATTGTATGTCAATTAGCTATTATTTGTGGAATATAGTCGTGTGCGTACAAAAACTCTTATAAGGTGCTTGTTGAATTCAACTGGAAAATCAATAGAGTTGATAATGTTATGAAAGTTAACTAGAAACTACCAATTCATCACCCATTTTGTAATGATTATCAATTAATCAATGTTTTTAATCTATCCTTGTTTGCTTTGTTTGATCCAATAGTGCATTTAGTATAGAAGACTCTGTCGATGATGAATGTGTCGTACAATGGTGCTAGTCATGCCTTAAGTATCGATCTTCTTCCAATACCTACATTATATTTATAGATCATGTATTGATCCCGTAAGTCTAGATAATCATCATTAAGTTAAATTGTGATCAAATTTTGAATGCAGCAAACTTGTTATTCCATTAGCAGGCTGGAATTGTTGATATCAGTACACATGATCAATTTGTTCCCAAAGCATACCCTGACAATGTATTTTCATTTTGACAAAAAATTAAATTTATTGAAAAGCATGTGTTCTTCATACATAATTAGATTATTTCTTACCTCAGATGAAAGCTCAAATGGTTCTGCGAAACACCATTCTTTTAGTGGTATTACTGAACTCGGGCGCCTTAAAAACGAAGGTAACAAGCCTTATGTTTGCTTTTTTGAGATTACAGGGTTGAGTTCAAGTATCTAACTTTCTGATTAATGGATGTTTTTACGGTGAATATGTTTTTTTAAAACTTGTAAGCAGTAGGACCAGCCACTCAGATTTTTTACAACACCGTATCATATCACACCTCGTTTGACTCCTACTGGAACCCCAAAAATTGCCTCTACTAGTGTCTCCCCAGAGCTTATTCTGATGTTGGATCTCCTCAGAAAACATCAAGATCTCTGTCTGAAGATTTGCCAAAGCAAGTTAACAAGTCAAGGAGATAGTTTGTAGTTTTTGGCAGGGATGCTATCTGACTAATAGCTGAATATTGTCAGGTGTTTGGCAAGACAATGTGCCGTAGTGAGAGAAGAAATTTTGTTTTTTGGCTGGAGTTCCATGGGTGAAAGTAGTGAGCACCAAGAAGTTTATGTACTGCCATAATGATATTCTTGAATGGAATGATACAGCTCGAGAAGAGTCATTTCACAATGCTAAAGAATTGTATTGGGAAAAACTTATATTTATTTGTGTAAATGTATCTACTATTCTACTTGTGTATTAACAAGTCTTTATATCAAATGTATATACTATTCAGCTTGTATAAATCAATAGGGTTTTTTTTGTAAATCGACAAGTCTTGTGTACAAAATCGAGACGCCTTGTGCAAATCGAAAGAGAGCTTGGATAATTACATTTTTTGGTAAAATCGAGCGTTATGTTTATAACTCTAAAAATAATAACAATAGATTACCAAGTTGTATACGCTGGAAGGGCATGTCATCCGGAGTTTGAAACCCATCAACCACAAGATTTTGTATTTTTGATGGATCTTGTGTATTGGGCTCGGGCCTAGGCTTTTGTATAAGGGTGGGAGGGAGTTTCTGTCATCGAGAGTTCAAAACCCATTAAACACAATATTTGTATTTCCGATAGACCTTGTGCACCTTGATTTGGGCATGGGCTTGTGTAAATCGAGTTTACAATAGAAGGGAGGGTCGTACCTTGGACTTGTGTAACTCGACAGACCTTGGACTTGTGTAACTCGATGGACCTTGGACTTGTGTAACTCGATGGACCTTGTACTTGTTTAACTCGATTGAGATTAGACTTGTGTAACTCGACCTTGTGTATTAATAATCGGTTTCAAGTATAACATTACAAAAAATAATAATATAATACACAGTTTGAAACTCAATAACTATAAGATTTATTAATATTCTGTATTGGGCTCGGGTCTAGGCTTGTGTATTGGGCTCGGGTCTAGACTTGTCTATTGGGCCCTGTCCTAGGCTTGTGTATTGGGTCCGAGCCTAGGCTTGTGTATTGGGCCCGGGCGTATGCTTGTGTATTGGGCCCGAGCTTAGGCTTGTGTATTGAGCTCGGGCATATGCTTGTATATTGGGCCCGGGCATATGTTTGTGTATTGGGTCCGGGCGTAGGCTTGTGTATTGGGCCCGATATAGGCTTGTGTATTGGGCCCTGTTCTATGCTTGTGTATTGGGCCCTATCATATGCTTGTGTATTGGGTTATGTCCTATGCTTGTGTATTGGGCCTTGTCCTATGCTTGTGTATTGGGCCTTGTCCGAAGCTTGTGTATTGGGTCATGTCTGAAGCTTGTGTATTGGGCCATGTCCAAATCTTGTGTATTGGGCCCTGTCCGCAGCTTGTGTATTGGGCCCTGTCTGAAGCTTGTGTATTGGGCCATGTCCGAAGCTTGTGTATTGGGCCCTGTCTGAAGCTTATGTATTGGGCTCTGTCCGAAGCTTGTGTATTGAGCGTAACCTTTATTAAACAATTGAGTTTTCATTAAACCAATTGGGCTTGAACTTTTATTAAAACACTTGGACCTTCATTAAACCAATTGGACTTGAGCTTTTATTAAAAAAATTGGGTCTTTCATTAAAACAATTGGGCTTGGGCTTTCATTAAACCAATTGGGCTTGGGCTTAAGTAATTTCATATTCCTAATTTGCCCTTTCATTTAATCTTTAAAGATAAGTAAATGGGGTCTAATTTGTCCATTGATATGAAAAGGAGTCTACTTAGTGCTCATAACTACAAAAAGAGCCTAGTCTCCCATTTCACCCATATTTTTATTATAATATTGTTAGCTCAAAATATTTATATTATTAGTAAATCAAGTGTTCTATTAGTTTAAACATTTTATATTATTAGTAATGCATTATCTTGAACTTATGAAAGCAATTTGTAAAATTGTATGAGTTTTTAGTACAATATAATATGAACTAACAAAACAAAATTTTAAATAAAAAAAATGCCCGTTAGAAAAAAGAAGAAGAAAGGGAATAAAATTAGAAGAAAAAAGAGTTCAAATTTTTTTTATATTATTAATTTAAAGTGTATGAATCATTAATATAATTTACACGAAATGTATAATAAAATTTAAAACATTAACTGTAAAAAAATTTCACGCCGAATCAATACTCAAGGATGTAATGACCAGATTTGGTTTCGATCCACTTTGGATACAAAAGATTATGGAGTGCGTTTCCACGCCCACATTTTCTTTCAATATTAATGGGAGTTATAGAGGAAGCGTAATTCCCTCTCGGGGTCTTAGGCAAGGAGATCCGATCTCCCCACATCTCTTCATACTTTGTGGTGAAGTGTTCTCTTGTTTGCTTCGTGTGGGGACCGAACAAAACAAATTTCATGGAGTTCAGGTACGCCGTAATGCACCCTCTATTTCACATCTCCTTTTTACTGATGATAGTTTGTTATTTGCACAAGCAAACCTCCAAGAAGGCTCTATGTTAGCTGATATAATCAGCCGCTATGAGAGAGCCTCGGGACAGAAAATTAATTATGCAAAGTCTGAGGTTTCGTTCAGCAGTAATGTGTCGGAGATTAATGGAATTCATCTTGCGGGTTTATTGGGTGTTAAAAGGGTTGTTAGGCATGGATTGTACCTGGGTCTACCTACTATCCTTGGTCACTCTAAGAAGACTTCTTTTGAAGGAATTAAGGATCGAATTGTAAGAAAGCTCCAAGGCTGGAAGGAGAGAATGCTATCACAAGCGGGAGACGCTTTTGAAGTCCGTCGTTCAAAGTATACCCACGTATATGATGAGTGTCTTCAAGATGCCTTACTCTTTGATTGAGGAAATTCATTCGATGATGGCCCGTTTTTGGTGGGGTTCGACTACAACAAGAAGGAAAATACATTGGTTGAGTTGGGATAAGCTGTGCCTTCCTAAGAATTTGGGGGAAATGGGATTTCGGAACCTACGAGTTTTCAACCAAGCACTGCTAGCCAAACAAGGATGGAAATTGGCCACCTGCCGGGAATCTTTTGTTCATAATGTGTTGAAGGCAAGGTACTTTCGCTCGGAGTGCTTTTTGACCTCCTCCCTTGGTGGTTCGCCGAGTTACTCTTGGCGGAGTATCTGGGGCGCGAAAGCATTACTTTTGGAGGGTTTGGGCTGGAGGGTTGGACACGAGAGTAGAGTTAAGGTGCGGTCTGATGCATGGATAGTTGAGGATGGGGGGAAGAAGCTGAAATGTCCGAAACAGAGGGTTGTCATGGACCTTAATCTGAGGGTGGGAGATCTTATGGAAGCTAATAATAATGGTTGGAATGGTGAGCTAATACGACAGTTGTTCGATGCTGATGATGCGAAGCTCATCCTGTCGATGCCCCGACATGACTTGACGGGGGTTGATACTTTGGTTTGGTGGCCGAACAATGATGGGAATTTCTCGGTCAAGTCCGCCTACTGGCTCGGTAGATGTAACCATATCAGGAACTGGCAGGAGCAATTACAAGGTGAGTCCCTTTCAATGTTTTCGATCCTTTGGAAGCTGAAATTACCTCCAAAAGTGCGTAATTTTGCATGGAGGTTTTGCACGGGGAGTTTGGCTGTTTTGACGGGACTTCACGAGAAGAGGGTTGTTCAAGATACTACATGCAGTAGGTGTTCTGAATTTTCTGAATCGACTTTGCACGCTACTGTCTTGTGCCCTGTTGTTAAGGATATTTGGAATGGCACGGCCATACAGATGAAAGCTTGGGACCTCATTCCTTGTACTTCTGGGGAGATAATCATGGGCCTTTTCTCTAGGTGGGGAATCGAGGTTGTTGCAGATTTTGTGACTCGTGCATGGATATCTTGGTCCAGCAGGAACTTGGCGATTTTTGAGGACAAACAACAAAACATTGTGCTGCTCAGGGACTGCTATATAAAATTGGTGGAGGATTACAACGTGAGAAGGGGAGCTTCGATCCAGAATGAACAACCTTGCGAGCAATTCTAGAAAGCGCCTCCTAGGGGGGAAATCAAGATGAATTCTAATGCCTCGATGTGCTCACGGAGAGGTATGGGGCTTGGCGTTGTGTTCAGGAATGAGCTGGGGATGATTAGAGGTGTCGTGGCGTCGAAAGTTGACGGATGTTGGCCGGTATGGTGGGCTGAGGCTTCTGCGATGCGTTTGAGTCTTCAGGAGGCTCATAAGAGAGGTTTCACTGAGCTGATAGTAGTAGAGACCGACAATCTCATTGTGGTGAATGCTCTTTCTGCTGGTTCACCCCTGCGATGCCACGGTGGCTTGATTATTGCTGATATTTCTAGGTTGATTACTTGTTTTAATTCAATTACAGTTTCTCACATCCCACGTACAAGTGTACAACAAACTCTGTGGCGAATGAAATGGCAAAAGCAGCCCTTTTTCTTAGTTCTAGAATGGTTTCGAGCGGGACTATTCCACAGAATGTAAAGGAATTGGCTTTGCTGGATTATTATTAATATAATGTCTGTTACTTTCAAAAAAAAAAAAAAAAAACTCAGTTGGTCTAATAAACGTTAGGCTACTTAAGTGTTAGACGTAAAAAGATTCAAGTTATGACAACATGTATGACAAAAGTTGATTCTCTCCCAATGGGCCACAACCGTATCGAACCGAACGCAAAGAAAAAAAAGAAATCCGCACCGAATCGAAGGCCATAATTAGATTTTTTTTGATTTCATAACTCATAAATTATTTAAAAAATTCCGCCACCCGTCCTCCTGCCGTCGTTCGCTAGTTTTACCTCTTTTACGCTTATCCTTCCTCTACTTGAATCTTCTGTATGCCTCTAGGTTGTGCACTTGACCACGATTGAGAACGTTGGAGTAAGGTGGTTTTTCAGAAAAGATTAGGTCGGTAGTAACAGTGGTGGCAGATTGGTGAATTGGTTCCGAAGGTTGTGGTAGGGAATTTTGATGTCGCTACCGGAGCTTGACGATGGAATCGTGCGGAGCATGTCAATGGCGGCCGTCTTTTCCGATTTTGTGAGCCACAATCCTTCTTTCCCTTGTTAATTTTTTGTTCGTGATTTTGCTTTCTACTTCTTTGTTTTTGGAAACTGATGAGTTAGGGTTCCAACATATTTGCAAGGACGTCTCATGGGGCTCTAGAAACGGAGTTATGTAGAATGCGATGGATTTTTAAAAAATCCAAGCTAGATATTGAGCTCATGCTCGTGTGATGTGTAGAATTTTAAATGTTACAGTCATTGCAATTTGGGGGAAATATATGTTGGGACTAAACTATCCCAAAATGCTAACATAGCCTGAGGACGAGAGTTTGTAGAATTTTAAGTGTTATAGTCATTGCAATATGGTCTCTTTTCATAATCATTGTGTTTCGACCTAGACATAATTCCAGATTACAATTTATTTGTTGATTCTTGCCTCGTTTTGCAATTTGGGGCTTTTGCTGGTAATGTAGTGCTTGCAAACTTCCCTTTTGTCCACATGCTCGCTTTGTGTCTACTCTCAGTATTGCAGGAGCTATAACCCCTCTCTAATTTTCCGAAAGTTGTTCAACCTATTTAGTGAAGCCTTTTGCATTATACATTAGAGGATGGATTTGCTAAAGTTGTGTCACTAATAAGTTGATTCTTCTAGGCTTTGGACCCAAATCCCATATCCATCTAGTCATGAATTTGCTAGTAGCCATTTTTGTTGTCTCATTATGTCTGTGGAGGTGTTGTATCATCAATTTATCTATCATCAACTTTCTTTTGATTTTTGTATTTCCTTTTGTTTGATGTTTCAAGTCAATTTATCAGTTAATATGCTCTTCAGGTCCGTCATTGGTCTATTATCTCGAATTAACTCGAATTCAGAACTTGTTATGATAAGATAACATGATGTTAAATTCCATCTTACATTTTAAATTGATTTTGATATAAGCTGTGGGTATTACTTGTGCTGACTTCCTTACAAAAGGTCTGTAGTTGTGACTTGGGCTTTGTTTGACTTGTTTATCAGGCAAATAAACATCTTGTCAGGCTTTTATAATCAATCAACGCATCACGCCAGTCAAATCCATCCTGTCCCTTAGACAATTATAAAATTTGCTAGCTGTTGCACATATAATATGTTTTAGAAATGAATGTCTGAATTGCATTATGGGCCAAAACGTTGGTTTATGTTCATTCATAATTTCATCAGATAAAGACTTCGAGTTTGCCTTGCAGGATGGAAAGATAAATGCACTTGATTTCCATCGAACAAATGATCTACTAGTTACAACTAGTGATGATGATTCTGTGCGGCTTTATGACATTGCAAATGCCAGGTGACTGCTCCTTTTAACTGACCCTCCCATCAATCTGTCTACAATTTGCTGACCAATAATATTTTGATAATGGATTGTTATGCTTTATGTCCAAGTAAGAGATCCAGGATTGAGGCTTCTAGGTGCCTTGGCTGTAACTCCTAGATTATATAAATTAAGCTGTCAACTGACAGTGCCTTTCTATGGCTTTTTAGACTGTTGAAAACTACATACCACAAAAAACATGGTGCTGATCGTATTTGCTTCACCCATCACCCAAGCTCAGTTATCTGCTCTTCAAAATATAATCTTGATTCAAGTGGAGGTTAGTATCTAATCACTTACATGCTGAATTGATGCAGTAACTAGTATATTCATAATGTCCCCGAGATTGACCATTTTATGTTGCCAGAATCCCTTCGTTATCTGTCTATGTACGACAATAGATGTCTTCGCTATTTCAAAGGACATAAGCAAAGGTTTGTAGCACCTTCTGTTTTTCCATATACACCGTCATAGCTTAGGTGAAGTATAAACACGGGATACTAATTTTGAAGAGCATGAATTCTACCATTTGCTGAAATTTGTTACAGTTTTGTATTGACTCAGCAAGTCAGCAATAAAATATGACTGCTCTATTTCCTCACCTCACTCCCCCTAGTTGTGTTGTTATGTGACTAATACTTTATCTTCTTTGTATGTAGGATTGTTTCCTTGTGCATGTCCCCAACTAATGACAGCTTCATGTCAGGTTCTCTCGATCATAGTGTAAGAATATGGGATCTTCGAGTCAATGCATGTCAGGTTGGTTTATATCCTGCCATTCGTATTGTTTGCCATTACATGAATGGTTTCTCAAGAAAGATGCCAATGTAAATAAGCAGGGCTGGCCAATGAATTATGGAGGCCCATCTAAAATATCGGATTAAAATTTAAATATTAATTTGTTTTGTAAATTTAAAATATAAAATAAAAATAAAAAATTAAATTATTAAATACATTAACATGCTATATTGATTATACGTTTCATTGAAATGCTAAAATAAATAAGATAATATATTTTTGTAAACTAAATTGATAAATTCATACCTTACCTTTATAATAACTTCTTTTTTTTTTACCTTATTTGTAAATAAACAGTTGGTTTATATTGTTTTTTAAAATATATCATGCTTATAAACCATTATAAACAATAATATTGATGCAATATTTGGCTGATATAAAGTGATTGCATAGAAATCATAATGTTTATATTTATTTTAGAATTATTTTTCAACAAAATAAAAATATGTAGGCAGGAATTGGCCCTTTCAAAAAAGGAAATTGCAATTTCCCACATGCAAGTAGTCAAGTACGTATTGTACGGGTATCATTAAATTAAAAAATGCTAGCCGCAGGAATTGAACAAGAGACCTGCAAGTCTGGAAAAAGTAGCTTTTAATTTGAAACCACTGAGACAAGTGAGTTTTGTGTAGTGTAAGCTTGAAACAAAATATTAAAAATATGCCTTAAGATTTTTTTTACTGAGGCCCCCTTCCAACTTGGAGGCCCCAAGCGGTGGCTCAACTCGCACACCCTCGGGGCCGGCCCTGTAGATAAGTCAAGGATTATATGTTCATTGAATAGTAGTTTGTTAAGTTATGTAGTAAAACCAGTTCAGTGCGAGATTGACGGAGTTATCAAATAGGAATATAGGATCAAGTTAAAAATACTTTTGAGTAATTTGATTAATTCGTATGTAACCTCAACTTTATATTGAACTTGATTTGTTTCTTAAATATTGAAAAACAATTGCAATAATAAAGCGTCCAGCAAGATTTGCAACTTTTTTTATTTTAAAATTTCATTTTCTAATCATGGTAATTTTAATAAATATAATACACATAACAATAATTAGTTCATTCAATTAGTGTGAGCAAAATTGTAACAATAAAACTTCCGGCTAAACTAAAATCTTTTGATAAATTTTTTTGTTACAATGTTTCGAAACTACATTATACTTTATTCAAAGTTTAGCTAAATGAGACCATTGTATATGTTAAAAAAAAATCAACTCAAATAATAAAGGTTTTAATAACTAATTTAGAAAAATAGTTGTATCATTAAATGAGAGGTCAACCGTCACCGCATTTACGCTCACACAAATAGACCTAACTTATTCTAAGGTTTCTAGCATATTCTTATGCTCATCTACAAATAAATTTAATAAATGAAAAAGAAAACTATTGTGAATTTGATTGTTCTAGTATATATATATATATATATATATATATATATATATATATATATATATATATATATATGTTGATTTATAATCATACAATAACTATATTCTTTAAATTGCACTATAAATTCCACATTAGGTCAAATTCGCATGAAATTAACCGTAGTCTAAATTTGGACATAAAAGTCAGATAAACATGAACTTCGACATCAAATTTTATTATTAGATTAATCTATACAGTTGATACCAAATCAAAACAAAAGTATGAAGAATATCAATTATGTAACTTTAGGCATAATGGAGTTTACCTTACTGCTTTCGTCATATATTTTAGTACCAATTAAAAATATACCAAATACATTACATTGAGATTACAGTCAGCCTAAAAAAGATCACCTAAACTTGGTCAAGTCAAGCAGTTTAAATTTTGTGTTAATATGATATAAAATTAAACAAATTTGTTTCAAAAAAATAAATATTGTTTAATATCTTAAGAAAAAACTGAAAGAATATGGATAAATAGTTGATATAATTAAACGTAATTTGATACTCTAATAAAAATTGATATAGTTGATATCAAAGCAACCGGGTAGTTATGGAGATTTAACTATTATAAAATTTGCATAATATATGTATAAAAGAATATTTTAATAAATTCCATACCTTATACGGGTAATATACCAATTGAAATGTAAAGTTGTAGCAAAAGAGTGCATTCTGATTTGTAAAAGAAAAAGAGAGATTTGCTATGAAGCATTGTGTCAGAATGTCAGCCCTCCAACCGACTCTCCGCTGCATTTGTTATTCTTCTTTTGCCTTTATTCTCTAAAATAACAGAAATAATAATTCCGATAAATTATACGAAATAAAATAATTATAGTAAAAAAAACATTCATAATGGATGAACGAAAAAAGTAGCGAGTTAAACGTAGGATATACAAAATAAAAGATTGGAATTGAGTTTTGATTAACTACGATAAATAATTGAACCATAAAAAAGATGAGATAAGAGGTTATTATTAAAGGATGATTCATTGATAATACAAAACACCTATGTAAGACTTGTAGCAAGAGTGTTGCAAAACATACGCACCGCGAGCAAAATGAGGGGCGGAGGATAAGCAGGATGCAAATACAATATGAATAAACGGTCTTCAGTAATCAGCGACTATTTAAAGAGAGAAAGTGTGACGTGAAATATTTGTTTGAAATTAATCAGTTATCTGATTATATGAAGTTGGTAAACATATCTCTTTATTTTATTTTGTTTATAAGGATTAAATTTTTGATCTTATCTACAATCTAGATAACCATTAAGATATTAACTCGGATGTGTTATATAAAAAAAGTGGCATGATGTGGCAGGATGACAGGTAAAATATTTACAAAAGAAATTATTTTTATTAATAATTAATGGCAATATTATAAATATCTTATGACATATGTGTAAATATTTAGTAAAACGTCTGGGTGACATGCTTAAGAAGTTGACATGTGGACTAAGTGTAGTCTGTTTTAGTAAGATATAATAGATATAGTATTGAACTATTATTATCCATATTTTATCAACGAGCTCCTTCAGAAATCCGGTAAAACATGCAAGTATCAAGCTTATGTACTCATTGAATATCTATCATGCTTAGTAGTGTAGTGAAATAAATATTGAGTACTGCTGGAATGCCGGTGTAGTTGGTCATCTTGCTTTGTGCAATGGATGTTTTCGCTAAGACGCACCTGAAAAGATTTTTGCCACTTTAGGTACCAAGAGTTGTTTAGCCTTGGTTAAAATAGTACTTGTCCATAATAATGCCGTTATAACATGGTGCTGCTATTCCACACTGATTTGTATAAGTTTCAGGGGATCCTACGATTGCGCGGAAGGCCAGCTGTTGCATATGATCAACAAGGCCTTGTCTTTGCTGTATCAATGGAAGGAGGTGCCGTTAAGTTGTTTGATTCACGTTCGTTTGACAAGGTTTGTTTTGCCCAGATATTATGCCTCCCCAACAGAATAATCTTTATATTAATATTGTTTTCATTTTTTGTGCTAAACCTGTAGGGCCCTTTTGATACTTTTCTTGTTGGTGGAGATACAGCTGAGGTCTGTGATATAAAATTCAGCAATGATGGCAAATCTATGCTCTTGACAACCACAACCAACAATGTATACATACTTGATGCATACGCTGGACAGAAGGTTAGGTTACTAAGTAATATTTTCCATTTTTAGAGCCTAGTGCCATCCTCCCTAGATCATCAAATCAACCTATCCGAGCTACCTTGAAGTCTATATATTAATTGTGAGAAGTTTCTTTTTATGCAGCGTTTTGGATTTAGTTTGGATCCATCTTCCAATATAGCTACAGAGGCAACTTTTACCCCAGATGGCAAATATGTGATTGCAGGTATGTAATATTTTCACTCTTTTTTTTATTGTGCTAAATGTTGAGCTTCCTACAAAAGAATACTGAAGTCATTACAGTTTGTACTAATGACCACATATTCTGTTTGGTTTTTATAAACTCGATATTTAGGCTCAGGAGATGGGAACTTGCATGCATGGAGTGTTGAGAACCAGACAGAGGTCAGCATGTCCTTCGCCTTCTTGAATTCACTTATGATTTTTCCCACTATCATGTTGGTTTATTGCCTTGCCAAGCATATCCAATTCAATTGATGACCGGGAGATTGCAATTCTTCACGGGCATCCATTGAAATGCTGTACAAGTTTCAATATAATTAACATCCCGAAGTATGAGGAAGTATTGATATTCAACTAGTTGAATCTATCTTCTGTGTTGTTCTTTGTATAGTTGCTTTGTGTCAAGACAACATTTGAGGATTTGAGTTAAGATGAAACCCCACAAGTTCTAACTTGACTGATTAGTTTGCCTGCTCTATATTGGCTCGGACCGACTAGCATTTCCTCATAGTCATAGGCCTAGAGAGATAAAAAGACAATTACAGCGGTATCATGAAGTGCTACCAGAACAATAAATTTTTTGGTTCAGTCTTTATAACAAACATTCAAATGAATGGCATTACAAAGTATGATGATCTGATCTGAATGACATTGTTTGAAATGTCGAAACAGGTAGCACAGTGGAACAGCAACATCGAAACAGTGTCGTGTTTGAAGTGGGCGCCTCGAAGGGCCATGTTTGCGGCGGCTTCCTCCGTTTTAACATTTTGGATACCAAACTTAAACTCCAACGGCAATCCTTCCCATGAAGTTAAAGCCCCAATCAACAAGTGTTGATATAGTGTTTAGCTCCGATATACCAATTAAAGTGCCAATTTTGGTCCTGTCAACAATTGCAGAAACCGAAAAGAAAGCCTCTTAAGAAGAAATTATTTCTGCTCCCTCAATGCGTATATTTGGGTTGCTTGATAGTTGATACAGGGTTTTCCATTTCAAGTCTTGATATTGAGTTCACAAAGAAACACAGAAAGTTTGCTGCTTAAGTGGTAAGTGACATAGGGGCAGTTATGGTACAATATTTATAAATTTGGCATGATTATATGACTTAAGGTAAGCATGCCCCTCTCACTGGAGACGAGCCTACCATACAATCTTGGCATAAGCTGTATGACTTGCGGTATGTACTTGACCAATGTCACTGGGGTTGAACTTGGTGTGTTCATTGACCAATTTTGCCAGACCTGAAACTTGGTATGTTCTTTTGAAATTAATTTGTGGGGTGTTTTTGGTATGTTTCTTTTTGAATGAATTTATGTGGCCGTTTGGGTTTTAGGTGGAATGGAAAGGTTAAGAGGAGTGGAAATGGGGGCCGAATAGAACGGCTAAGGTGTGGAAATGGTGTAACATTCCATTTTAGTCGCTAAATGAACATGATTTATGGGTGGAATGTAGACGGCTAAGGTGTGGAAATGATGCAATATTTCATTTTAGTCGCTGAACTAATATGATTTATGTATTGGAATGAAAACGGCTAAGAGGCAGAAATAGCGTATCATTCTAATTTGGTCCTGATTTATGGGGTAAAATTGAAATTGCTAAGGGGTACAAATTGTGTAACATTTTATTATAATCGCTAAATGAACATGAATTTTGATTGATTTGAAATATTTCATTATACACCATTATATTTTAGTCATATTTTTTATTTATTTGAAATATTATGTTTTCGAGAATAATTTATATGCACCATTCTATTTTAGTCATGACTTATGATTGATTGAAACATTCCGTTTTTGGGATGATTTCCATACACCATTATATTTTAGTCATATTTTTTATATTGATTTGAGGTATTCCATATTCGGAATGTATATGATTGATATGAAAGACTCCATTTGCAAGAATAATTTTGAGAATGATTTTTATTTGATTGATTTGAAATATTCCGTTTGCAACAATGATTAATAATTTGTGTTTATTTGATTGATTTTAAATATTATGTTATTCAGAATGTTTGTGATTGATTTGAAATATATTCCATTGCAAGAATGATTTTTAGAATGATTGGGTTGTAATATTTACACCCTAAAATACCCAATCATTGAGTACCTTTTAATTTTTAATTTTTTTCCCTACTTTATGTAAAATTATAGATTTTAGGCAGAATTTTATATATAGCACAAAGTTACTCAAACTAACACACTTGATTTAACTATGACTTTATGTGGTACTTGCTACCATAATCTACTAACTATAATATAAATAATAAACTTTCTATGATCACAAACCCATCATGTTCCGTAATAGAAATTTAAATGAGAGAGTTTTGACCGTTACCTGAATGTAATATCACTGGACCTCTGGTGTTCTTGTAGCTTCTGACTTTCTAGGGGTTGTTAATCCTCAACCAATACTACCTTCGCCCAAGCACAACACATCTATGTTTCGTTTCCTACCTCAGACCGTAGTCTCTCACTCAAATCTCTCTTTTATGAGGATGGAGGAAATGTAATCAAGAAAATTTATTCATAACATAGCTTTCAATTAAGTAGCTTTCTCTTATAAACAAACTTTTATTGAATTTAAAAGAGGATTACAAGCACTCAAGCACATTGGAAATTAAAGACTCGACTCACTTCAAACACTTCTAGCTGGAAAGATCCATCGAAATGTTTTGATCTTAGAGAGAGAATGAACCAATTCTCTTTTTTCTCAAAATCGTTTCTCTTTCTAGTATTCGGTGTTTCTCCCTCTTAGACTATATGGATTTCGATGCGTTACAATGACTCACAAGGGGTCTATTTATAGAGCCGGAGAGGCATTGGATGTCTTTGCTCTATTACCATTTTACCCCCGACATTTATTAGTGACTCTGACTCACTCACATGGTCAACAGTGCCAACGTTCATAATTCAAAAAAGAAAAGAAAAGGTTAAAAGAAAGTGATAAACTATGACCCAACACTCACGAGATTCCTTCAGGCTTGTGACGATGATGTTTCTGACTAATCCATGCAATATTGATGTTATACATTCCTTCTTCTCTGATATTGCTTTCGTATTCCACTCCTTCCCAATTCTTGACCCTGTTGAACACATAGTTTTGAAAGTCAGAAGCTACAATAGGTGTCCAACTCCTTCCCAATTCTTGACCCTGTTGAACACATAGTTTGAAATTTTGTAAAATGTTTTCTTAGTGGACTTCATAGTGATGGAAGACCTAGCTCCGAATAGACCGTAAAACATCCCATAATCCCAAGCATATAGAATGTCATCTTCTCTAGTTTGGTTTGATGGTAACTTAGTGCCTTCATCCCTGATCTATTGAATCCATTTAGCAAGGTGCTCCACTCATGGTATATATCATAGTATGGACATTTAATTCCACTCATCACATTAGAATATCAGTTGGGAAACTCTTTGTACATTCAATAGCCTCTCATCTTTTCTTGAACATCAAAAGGAAGGCAAAGCATAAACTTAACTATCTCCAATTCCAAAATTATGCGAGGCATTTTGTCGTAGGATAGGATCAACCCATCTCGAGATCTTTTTCGGAAAATTTTAGCATAAGATTAACACAACAATAGCTAAGAGGAGAAACCCATCTTAGATGATAATATGTTTCTTCTTTATATTTCTGTTTGTCTACCTCCTCTACTGGCATCAAGAGGGCAGATTGTACCATTTCGTCCAACTCGTCTTTCTCGATTGTCCATGGAGATTGATATAATTTTCCAATTGCAGTTTTTCTTTTTGGCCTATTGGAAGATGTCATCGATTGCTTGGGAAGACTCATACGCAAGCTCTCGAGTTAGGTTGTATGCCAAAGAGTTCTTTGATCCCTGCACATGTTGAATGTCAAAGGAATATTGATTAAGCGTAAGTTGTCATCACATGAGTCTCCCTTGCGTTTTCATGTTACTCAGACTATTACGAACAAAACCTAATATTCCAATCATTTGCAATCAATTTTGATAGTGAAATGTTTTCGAGCAAGAAAAATTATAAATTTATCTATCCCTTATAGGATAGCAAGTATTTCTTTCTCCATAGTGGTGTAATTGCATTCGGACTTATTGAAACTTCCACTACTATACTTGCAAAGTTTTTTTTTTAAAAAAATTTTTAAGATAGCACCCCAATGGTATTTGCTTGCATCGGTTTCAAGTACTAGATCCAGTAGATCATCATCTACATTGGGTAATGTTAATACTAGTAAACTCTTACAACGTTTTTTAAGATCTTGAACTATCTTAGTGTCCAGATTGGTCCAACTCCAAGTTTGTTCCTTTTTTAGCTTAACTTGTAGAGGTTTTCTAAGTTTAGCTAAATCCTTGATAAAGTTTGAAGCATATGTGAGACATTCTAGAAAACTCTCTAGTTGTTTTCTATCTTCTATTTTACCTGGAAAATTTTCTATCTTTTCTAGGACATGCTATTGCAATACTATTTCTCAAACTTTTATTTTTAATCCAATAAACTCTATTTCTTGTTTTGCATATATGCACTTCTTTTGTCCTAAGATGATGTCATGACTTATGCATTCTTGTGTTACAACCTTAAGGTTGTGCATACGTTGTTCTAGTGTTTTAGAGAAAATTAAGATATCATCTATATAGATCAGACAACAATGTTTCAGTTTTCAAATCAATATAAATATACTAAAGTAGAGTACATTAATGTTGACGTGGCGTGCTGTGGTGCGAATATTTGAAATGGAGCTCTCTCATTAATCGCCACAAAATCTTTATTTTTAAATTACTTTTAACCATCAAATCTTTTATTTTTTAATTATATTATTTTTTGGAACCATTTCACGTTACTTTTTATTCTATGAACGATTAGATATTTTTTTAGATTTCGATCTTTTTTAATGATTTTGTTATAATATTTATTAAAGAATTTTCTATTTTTTAAGAATACTTTTTTTTTGGTAACTATTTTTTAAGAATACTATATGAAACACTTTTTTCCTTATTTTCTTTAAGGATTATAAGCCCACTCGATTTACGTTAAATATTTTCAAGAATTTGGCTATCCCACATCGACTATATGTAAGGTTGATGATTTGAAAACTTCTATAAATAGAGGTTTTGAAGATTGAACAAATCATACATTTCTTAAATTTTTGACTAAGGTCAAGTATAATTTTTATTCATATTGTCGTTGACTTACTGTTTTGTGGGTCGTTGACTATGTGAATTTTCTTCTTTTTTTGATTTACCGTTATATGGGTCGTTGACCTAATGTATGTTGGGTCGTTGACTTATTGTATGTTGGATCGTTGACCTAATGTACGTGGGTCGTTGACCTACTATTTTGATGTATGTGGGTCGTTGATATTATGTATATGTAAGTCGTTTACCTATTGATATGTGGGTTGTTGACCTATCAATCATCAATCAATATAAATATACTAAATCAATCAACATAAATATATAAAAATAGAGTGTAAGACTACTGACATGGTGCGTTGTGATGCGAGTATTTTGAAATACATCTCTCTCATTAAATTTCACGTTACTTTTTTATTCTCGAAACGATTAGATGTATTTTTTAGATTTCGATCTTTTTACTGACTTTGTTATAATATTTATTATAGAATTTTATTTTTTTAAGGATTAAAAGCCCAATCTATTTACGTTAAATATTTTTAGGAATTTTATTTTGCCACATTGACTATGTGCAAGGTTGATGGTTTGAGAACTTCTATATTTAGAGTATTTGATAATTGAATAAATCATACATTTCTTGGACTTTTGACTAAGTTCAAATATAATTTTTATTCATATTGCTGTTGACCTACTGTTTTATGGGTCGTTGACCTATTATTTTGTGGGTCATTGAATATGTGAATTTTCTTTCGTTGACCTAATTTATGTAGGTTGTTGACCTAATTTATGTAGGTTGTTGATCTAATGTATGTGTGAATCATTTATCTATTGTATTCGGGTTGTTGACCTACTGATATGTGAGTTGTTGACTTATCAATCATCAATCAATATAAATATACTAAATCAATCAATATATATATATATATATATATATATATATATATATATATATATATATATATATATATATATATATATATATCTATATATATATATATATATCTATATATATATTAAAGTAGAGTGTATGATTGCTGAGTGGCGCGTTGTGGTGCGAGTATTTTGAAATATAACTCTTTCAATTAAAAGCTACGAAAATCTTTTTTCTAACAAATACCCGTGCACGGCACGGGTCCTAAACTAGTATCTTATACATTCTTCTTTGAAATAATTGAGGTGCATTTTTTAGTCCAAATGGCATAACTAACCATTCATAATGTCATTGAGGTGCACTAAATGGTGTTAACGGAATACTATATTTATCCATCTTAACTTGTCAATATCCACTTTTGTAGTCCATTTTAGAGAACTAAGTGGGTCCTTGGATTCTATTAATAAAATTGTTTTATTAGGGATATAATAGTCATCAAAGACAATATTATCGTTTAACTTTTTATAGTTAATCACCCTTCTAGCTTTACCTCTTTTTTCTTCAGCATGATTTCTAACCATAAATGCATGACTAGAATGAAGACTCTTACTTTCTCGAATCAGATTTTTCTTAACTAACTCATCTATTTGTTCTTAAATTCTTGTTGGTCTTTATAGGTGTAAGCCATCTGCTTAACTCTAATGACCATATTCGGTTCTTTTAGCTTTGTTGTAGCAAATGATTTATCCTTGTCCCAAAATTTAAAGGGTTTTCAGAATATAACTCTTTGCACAATGCTTTTTGTTGATCAAAGATTTGTTCCTTAAGAGTTACTTCATTTATAGCAAGTGCAAATTCTTTTTGAGTAGGAACAATATATTCCTCACCGCGCTTATTGCACGTAAATTCAATAGTTTGATGAGTATAGGCTTCTTTCATCTTTTTTACCCAAGTTTTTTCTCCATTAATCGTAAATATCATTTCATCTAGGCTTTGAGTGCATGGAGAATATAATCTCTGAAAGTTATTTCCTATCATCATGTCATGTGATGTTTCCTTTGTAGCCCAAAGTATAGGAATTATATTAAACATGGATAACCTCCTATCATCATGGGTAAATCCTGAATAACCTCATAATGTGTCATGATACTATTATCAACTATCCTAACCTGAATTGGTTTAGATTCAGTTTTCCATATAAATGCAGGAAATAAAACTTTCTTTCCATAGAAAACAGAACAACCAGTTGTAACATCCGGAATTTTTATTCCGGACTTAGAGCATTTTGTAGATCTTCCCGTAATCACGAGGTGCCGAGTGCCGGGATTTATTCCTAAATCCCGAGCCGACTATGTGTTATTCCCTTTTTCCGCTTTCCGACCCTTCGTTCCGGGCTGAGGTGACAAGAGGTCATTTCCGACCCCTCGTTCCAAGCTGAGGTGACAAGAGGTCAGCTGACCCCTTGATCTCCTCTCCCCTTTGGCAGCCCTTGTCCCCTCTCTCTCTCTCTCCTCTCTTTTCTCTTTCACGTTACTCTTTCCTCTCTTCCTCTCTTCTCTCTCTTTGCTCTTCTTTCTTCTTGGGACCTCTTGCATGTGTGGACTACAGTAGAGGGAATCCATATCAAGTGTGGTAAGCTTCTTCATCTTCCTTCCTTCTCCTTCATTGTTGTTTTCCCTTTCTTCTTCCCTCCTTCATCCATGGCCATGGATGAAGCTCTTGAGAAGCTTTTTCCTCAAATCCTTGCATGCATGTGTTCTTAGCTTGTTTAGGTCGTAGAGAGGAGTCTAAGATCAGTGGTTGGTGTTTGGAGAAGACCCAGCAAGGAGAGGAGGGCATTGGAGCCAAGGATCCACGGTCGAAGACGAAGAAGACGAGCTTCTACAACGTGACCGCAGGGGCGGATCAACAGAGCCGCGGGGGCGGATCCAGGACACCGCAGGGGCGGCTCAAGCCACCGTAGAGGCGGAGCCAGGCGGCACCAGGAGCCGCAGGGGCGGCGCCAGGAGGCCGCAGGGGCGTCAGCTTGACTCTGCGGCTGCGTTTTCTTCGACAATAGGTTCCTCTTCTCCCTTCCTCTTCGTTCCTTCCTTAGTTATGTAGTTGTATCATGTTAGTAGCATGCCTAGGATTGCCTAGAGTAGCTTGAGAATGCCACCTAGTGGTTGAGAACCTAGGAACCCTTAAGGCTCGATGTAATCGATGGTTACGAGTGTGTTGAGCATGATGGACCTTCTAGGCTAGCTTGTTCCTTCTTAGCTGAGGTTTAAGATCATGTGAGGTTATAAACTGTTGTGAGTTGCTTTCATGTGCTGAGAGTGTGGTGAGTACCTTGGACCCTAGGATGCATTCCTAGCTTGAGGGTTAAGTGATCTTGCTTAGATCACTAGAGTGAAGTCTAAGACTTCTTGAGCGTGAGCATGTGTTGATATGTATATTCTCTTGTGAGCAGGTTGTGGGCTTCCTCCCTAAGGAAGCGAGAGTGTTGTGAGTTGAGTGTGATGACAAGGTAAGTCTCCGGACTTACTTAGCTCGTATTTTACGTATTAGCATCGATGTGTGTTGGTGGTGTGTGTGTGTGTTATTGTTTATGTTATAAACAACTAAACCGGTAAATAGGAGCACTGACTTTATATTATTTTGGCCCAAGTGTATGATAACGGGCGGTGACATCATCTGCCTAGCTCTTGCGAGAGTCTAGGAGGTTCTCGGCGACCAGCCCGGGCGGGTAGACGGTCGGATGCATCAGTACCATTCCTTGCCGGTAAGTAGGGATCGAGGCGAGACCAAGGTGGTTCTCGTGTCACAAACCTAAGTTGAATTAGAACGGGATACGACTTAATAATAATAAAGAGATAATAAACCGGACTTGTGTGTTTTGGAGTATGTATGTGTTATGTGATATATGTGATATATGTGTGTATGTGCCTTCACCTCTTTTCTAATGCTTCGAATATGAGCTAACGGTTTTAAACCGTTGTGTAGATGCCTTGCAGGTTAGGGACGCAGCCGAGTGAGGTGGAGGAGTGGACAGTCGGGGTCTCCGTACATTATAGGACGGGAACGTTTTTTTTGGGGTTATGTCTTTGTGTTGTGGATTGGGTTGTACGGTTTAAGTTTTCTTATCGGAGTTGTGTCGTTTTGAGGACTCGGCTGAGTTTCCACCTTGTATCCTTTCATTTCAGTTTCTCACATACATTATAAACGATTTGAGTTTTGCCTTTATTTGTGCCTTGTTGGAAAGGTCTGGTGAAATTGTTGTCAGACTAAGGGCCGGGACCCATTGTGAGGTCTCGCCCGTAGCATCCCCAGTCCCGCGGATTCGGGGTGTTACACACTATCAACAAATGAACACAAATCATAAATATTGAAACAATCGATGCATAAGGTGATAGGAATGTAGATGCTATTTGGATTAGTAATCCTTAAGCATACTTCTATTTGCAAATTAAGCTCTTTATCATCTTCAAAGACAGGTTGACTAATTTTTTTTGTTTTATAACCTATTAATCTTTTAGAGCTTAAAGCTTCTCCTTGTGGTTGCGATATATTGAGTTGACTACTAGTTCTCGGACCTTCTAGATTTGGTCTATAGTTAGATCCAATGCTTTCCAGATCTATATTATGTCTAGCATGTTTCCTAATAGTTTTCTCAAATTATTAACTTCTAGTTTTCTTTTTAAGGCTGCTAATATGTTATCAATTTCATCTACTTTAAAGGAAGGTTTTTCTCTAAAATCTCTAGTTGGAACACTTATTTGATTTTGTGGAGGCAAATTGAAATGAGGATTTCGCCTGTAACTCTGACTTCTGGACGGACTTCTATTTATGGGAGGTAGATGATATTTCATATGAATTCTCCCTTCTTCATCAATAGTTAAAATTCTTCCCTCGTTAGGAGTCGAAGGATTTTCAAAGGCATTGATTCATACAGTCTTTAAACTTATTTGGTTTGGCTTTACCTTGACTGGTACTGTTTTTTGTCTTGGGTCAACTACTTCATATTTATTTGCTTCTACCATTTGAGTTTTAGCAGGTGGGTTGGTAGTATTTTCCAGTTTATAAATGACCTTTCATTTCAGCTGTAGGAGACAAGTTCCTTTGTGCATACTAATTCCTTCAGTTAGTAACTTTAATTTCAGAATTTATGCGCAAACTGATCTTCAAGACTTACATAATAATTTGGTCTATACACCCAAGATATTGATCCTTGACTTAGATTTCATATTACCCAATAATAGTTTGGTTACTAAATTTTTTGTGCCTAGTGTCATAGACAAAATTAATGCAATGCACATTCTTACCAAAGTCTTGTAATGGAGTAATGATTACCCGAATTACACAAACATAAGTGTACTTATGTCTTATGTCTTTTGTCTTTGTTGTGTTTTTGGAATTTTTTTCCAATTAATTAGGTTTATTTCAGTAGCTTGATTTTTATAATTTTTTAACTACGATATCTCCAGCCATTTTTTCACATACGAACTTCGAGAATACTGGTGTAATAACCGAAAATTTTCTTTGTTATTTTTATTGCTTTATATTATCCCGGAAACCCGACCCGAATTACCGAGACGAAATTAGAGTAAACCGGCCCAAGCTACCATGTCTCCCTCCGGCCCATCTGTGTAACATCTAGAAATTTGTCATCCCGCATCATTTGAATGGGTATTTGTGATTGGCTTATAAGGATGGGTTGTCACCCAGTCAATAAGAATTCTTCTTTTCCAGTGGTAGAGTGAGGACAAATAACTCTGGAGTTAAGCGTGCTCGTGCGGGAGCAATTTCAGGATGAGTTACGAGTGTACTTGTCCTAGTAAGCGGACACTCGGCTCGGTGAAGGGGAATTGAATGCCTGCCAATTTATCTTCAATTCTACCCCGTAGTCCAAGCTTACTTAGATGTTGACAATGGACAATAGGCTCCAAGCCTTCTTCACATATGGTAAGATAGTCCAAATACGATGTTTGAAGGCGGTCCATCATTATACTTGGGCATCGAAATGCCGCTTCTAGCTGTTCAACCTCCCATAGAGTCGACAAATGCTTTAGTGTATGAAACTTTATCCTCTCTATACTAGATTTGTTTGATCTTCAAACCCTCTATTTATACATGTTCTCAAACGCGGCTCAGTGGACGTTCCTTGGCTTAACGTGGACGTCAGGAGTTTAAACATGCTCGTGAGGGAGCAATTTCAAGATGGTGACCTCCTGGGAAGTTTTTGCGCGTGTGTGGTTGGCATGGGGACAACGTCCCTAAGACACCGGGCCAATAAATTGTAGAACCTATAGAAGAAGTAGGTTGTTCTCTCCAACATCGCTATTAACTAAATTGTATGTCTCCAACGTCTCTATTAACAACTAATTGTTCTCCGCCTCTCCGGTATTACGATTAATTCTGGTAGTACAATTTTGACCTGCATGCATCTTCGTTGTCTGACACTATGAACGGAGAAGAGCTTATTTTTTGTATATAAGTGTTAGATATGTCATTTTTGTACATTGTTGATGTTTGAAAATGATTTAGGTATTTTATTTGGCATAGAGATATGCAAGGGAATGAGTGAGTGTGATTATCTACTGCAGGATTGGAACAGGTGGTTACTATATATGGTATTATGTTCAATATTGCAGGACTAGAAACATGTGACATCCCGGAAAATTGTCATACAACATTGTAAGAGCCTTAGTCTTTCGGACCGAGATTGGACCTTAGCCGAGATTGGCTTTGGCCGAGATTGGTCTTTCCGCACCTGCGGGTTTCCGCCCTTGCGGCTCAGGGAACCGCCCCTGCGGTTTCCGGCGGCTGCAGCCAGTTTTGTTGACTCTTTTGACCCGTGCTTTACCTTTCCCTTACTTCTTACCTTGCTGAGCAAGGGTTTCACTTCACTTCCTATTCCACTCCAGCCCTTCTTACGTCCTTCTTGCTTCTTCATCTCTTCCCTTGATCTTTCTTGAGAATCTCTTGGAGTTTGCTAGAGTTTGGTGTGGCTTGGTGTTGCTGGATATTGTGTGTATGTTTGCTGAGCTTTAGAGGCCAGCTGAGAGTAGGTTATGTACTTCCTTGGATGATCACAGCTGTGGAGGTGAGCTCCTTGCTCTTCCTTCCTTTCTTTCTTTCTTGTTCTTCCTTCCTTAGTTTAGGATTAGTTGTTTTGATCATAGAGTGATGTTGGAATATGTATGTTATTGCATATGTGTGATTTTGGAATGGAATAGACGTGATTTGATCACATGAAGAGCCAAAGAGAAGCCGCGGGTTCACGTTCTGCACAGACGCCGCCCCCGCGCCTAGAAGCCGCCGCCCCTGCGGAAGCCGTGCCGCAGCGCCAGCGCCTTGTCTGCGTCCCGTGTCACCGCGCCTGCGGGTTACCTGTTCCGCTCCTGCGTCCCTTGATCACGCAAGTGCATCTTGTCCCGGGACTACCCATAGTTGGGTAGCTCCTTTCCTTTCCTTGTATGAGGGAACTAGTACCATGCTAGGTATCGGATGTTGATGAGTATGATATAGATATGCCGGTTAGGGCTTTGAGATTTAGGAGTTGGATATGATCCTTATGGATCCCTTGGGTCTAGGTGTGACCCCTTTGTGTGATAGGAGTTTGATATATATATGTATGCCTTGTATAGGCCGTGTTGTCCTCCAGTTTGGAGTGGACCTGAGTGAGAGCTGATCGTAGTGATACGACTTCTGAGATTGAGGTAAGTCCATAGGACTTACTTAGCTACTATCATTATATTGGATGTATGCTTGAGTGGTGTGTGTTATATGCTTTATAGCATGCGATATGGTTCATTACCGACCTATGTTATATTGACCGCCCATTGTAGTGGTTGTTACAACTTACCTTTCATCCCGTAGTGGAGTCTGGGAAGTTCTCTGTAAGCTAGTTAGACCTGGTATACGGGAAGGGCACCTACCACTCCATATGGTATACGGGAAAGTGCGCTGATATCACTCCAGCTAGCTATTGCACGCAGAGGCGAGGGTTATATACATACCTCGTGTCACGTATATTCATATACATCTATTATACGATTGAGTGTTTGGATTTATTAAAGATAATAAACCGGGTAAATGTGTGATATCATGATGATGTGTTAATATTATTGATATGTGTTTGTGCTCTAGCATCTTCTTATATGTGTGTATGGTTAGCTAACGGTTTTATACCGTGTTGTAGATCCTTTGTAGGTTAGGGGAGCAGCAGAGTGATCCAGAGGGGTGATCTGTTGAGGGTTCCGTACACTGGGCGATAGCGTGGGATTTTGGGTTATTTATATTGTACGGATTTCTGTTTGACTTTGTACTCAGCAGTACTTTGTATCATCCTTTTGATATGTATATATATATATATATATCAGTTTTATGTTTTGTTTTAATCTATTGGTGCCTTGTTGTAAGATTCAGTGAACTTGTTGTCAGGCTAGGGTCAGGATCCATTGTGAGATCCTAAGTAGCACCTCGAGTCCTACGGATTTGGGGTGTTACAAACATCGTGGTAGAGTGAGGACAAATAACTCTGGAGTTAAGTGTGCTCGTGCGGGAGAAATTTCAGGATGGGTGACCTCTTGGAAAGTTTTTGCACGAGCGTGGTTGGCATTGGGACAGTGTCCCTAAGACCTTGGGTCTTACAGATGGTATCAGAGGTAACCTTGAGTTACGAGTGTGCTTGCCCTAGTAGGCGGTCACTCAGCTTAGTGGACGGTCACTCAGGAAATACCCCATGCTTATCTTTGCTTGTCCCCAAGCAAATAACAAATTCAAGGCAAGATAGCCTGAATCATCTAAGCTAAACAAAAGCAAAAACTCTTTTTGGTAGTGCTTCTATTCATGATCACTTTCAGAGTGTAGCCACAAGGCTAAAGACATATTTCGATTAAGGTCAAGTAAGATAGGCAAGATATAGGATAATCACACCTTGTAAGGAATCCAAAATCATCATTTAAACTACCAATGTTTAAAATTCATGAAAAATCCAAGTTTAGGCCATGAAGTCAATTACATGTATGCAAAGATCAATAGGACTTAACAAATAAAGGCCAAGAAACGTGATAAAGGTAGGATGTGTATAGGTAATGTGGTGGAAATCCGGGAAAGAGGACAACACAACATTTTTCTTTCTTTCTTCTTTCTCGACAAACATCCTTTCTTTTCTTGCTTTTTTTTCTTTTTTTTCCTTTTTCTTTTGAGTGAAGGGCATAGGTGCACAATAGCCAAAACCTTGGTGTTCAGTTTCCTTCACGTACCTTACACCAAAGTGCACATACCAAATCAACTCTAGGTAATGTTTTTAAAACTCATCCGACTTTGGCAAGACACAAACACCCGATTATGTGAATGGTGCCGAGTTACTCATCTTCATAGCCAACAAAACCCATAGAAAGCTTTTGCTTTCAATTCACATATCACAAATCAAACAACTTCTTCACATATTGCACATAATTCACTTTTCACAATTAAGCATACACCTTCAAACTTCACTTTCCTCTAATTCCTGGATGGGTCATAAGGGGCAAATAAATTCAATGTTTGAGGTGCTGAAAATGGTAAAGAAGAGAAGAAGAAGAATTCGAATTGCCTAAGTCATTTCTGTGCAATGTAAAAGAACTCATGATATAGCTTCAACTTTTCAAGATCAATCCGATTAAACAAGGTAATCCAAATAAATCATATAGATTACAAACAAGGCATTCAAATCCCATAGTTGCCATTAATTCAATTAAAGCTCAAAATAAACATCGATAGCCAAATAAACATACACAATTTCCTCATTAAGGTCACATCAATCCTAGAAGCACAAAAAATTTTTGAAATTTTCTGATTTTTTTGAATTTTCATATAAAATGCAGTACAAATAAAAGAAACATGCTGAAAGGTATTGCAAGCATCCTACCCTATACTTAAATCTCACATTGTCCCTAATGTGAATAATAAATAAGAAGTAAAAACAATACTCACAATGTAAGAATGAAGAAGGCATCCGGCGTGTTTCCTCCTCGACTTACTTCGTTTCTCGTCTTTCATAGCAATTTCCTCGCCTTAAGCTCGTTCTGAGTGTTGCTTCCCATATCTTCTTTTTTTTTACCACGACACCTAGGTCCTGCAAAGACCCAACAAGAACGCGCAAAAACGCAAAAGCAAAAAGCAAAAATAAAAATAAAAAGACGAAAAGACTCTTACCTCGGGTTGCCTCCCGAGAAGCGCTTGGTTTAAGGTCTCTAGCCGGACCTAACTCCTTTAAAGCATCAAGTGAGATGGATAGGTGAAAGTTTTTCCACCGGAAGTTCCGGTGTATACCTCTTCAACCTATGTCCATTCACTTTAAAAATACCGGAGTTTTCACCCCATACTTCGACAGCTCCGTGGGGGAAAATCTTCTTCACAACATAAGGTCCCGTCCATCGTGACCTTAACTTTCCTGGAAAAAGTCGGAGCCTAGAATTAAAGAGAAGAACAAGATCACCTTCTTTGAAGTTCTTTGGCAATATGTGCTTGTCATGCCACTTCTTTGTTCTTTCCTTGTAGATCCGTGCATTCTCATATGTATTCATCCGGATCTCCTCCAGCTCGTTGATATCCAACAACCTCTTTTCTCCGGCTTCTTTTATGTCAAAGTTTAGCCATTTCACGGCCCAATATGCTCTATGCTCCAACTCTACAGGCAAATGACATGATTTCCCATAAACAAGTTGATAAGGAGTAGTACCTATGGGAGTCTTGTATGCCGTCCTATAAGCCCAGAGTGCATCATCAAGCTTCATTGCCCAATCTTTCCTTGAGCGAGACACTGTCTTCTCTAGGATCCCCTTGATTTCTCTATTCGATATTTCCACTTGGTCACTAGTTTGGGGATGATATGGGGTTACAACCTTGTGAGTTACCCCATAATTGGACAAAAGTGACTCAAAGTTTCTGGCTGTGAAATGCTTCCCTCCATCACTAATAATGACGCGTGGTGTGCCAAATCTAGGGAAGATAGTTCGGTTGAAAATTTTAATCACAACTTTAGCGTCATTTGTGGGTGAGGCTATAGCTTCAACCCATCTAGATACATAATCAACCGCTAAAAGAATGTAAAGGTTCCCGCATGAGGATGGGAAAGGTCCCATGAAGTCAACACCCCATACATCAAAAATCTCAACTTCTTGGATGTTGTTCAAAGGCATCTCATTCCTCCTAGATATGTTGCCCGTCCTTTGGCATGAATCACAAGCAGTGACGAATATCTGCACATCTCTGAAAAGATTAGGCCAAAAGAATCCAGATTGCAATACCTTGGCGCTAGTCTTGTGAGCACTAGCATGTCCTCCACAGGGCAATGAATGACAATGTCGGATGATACTCTCAATCTCGTCGTCTGGGACGCATCTCCTGAGGATTCCCTCGGGTCCTCTCTTGAATAGTAGTGGTTCATTCCAGTAGTAATGTCTCACATCCTTGTAGAATTTCTTCCGTTGGGAATGAGATAAACCTGAAGGAATTTCACCACAAACTAAATAATTAACAATGTCAGCAAACCAAGGTTCCTTTTCACCTGAAATTTGGAGGATATATTTCTCCATCATGTGGAGATGTTCATCCGGAAATGCATCGTCAATAGGGATGTCTCCCCTTCCATAAGTTCTGGAGGTAATCTGCTAAGATGATCAGCTACAGAGTTTTCGGACCCCTTCTTATCTCTAATCTCTAGATCAAATTCTTGAAGGAGAAGAATCCACCGGATAAGACGTGGCTTTGCATCCTTCTTGGTGAGAAGGTACCGAATCGCAGCATGATCCGTGTACACAATCACCTTAGCTCCTACAAGATAGGAACGGAACTTCTCAAATGCGTAGACGACGGCTAGGAGCTCCTTTTCAGTAGCTGCATAATTCAGCTGAGCTCCATCAAGCGTCTTGCTAGCATCGTAAATAGCATGAGTAAGTCCTTTCTTCTTATGTCCTAACACCGCTCCCACTGCGAAGTTGCTTGCATCACACATCACCTCGAATGGAAGAGACCAATCGGGAGGTTGCATGATTGGAGCAGTGATGAGAGCTTCCTTCAACCTGTAAAAAGCATCAAGGCATTCCTTCGAGAAAACAAACTGAACATCCTTGATTAGTAGGTTAGTCAAAGGTTTAGCAATTTTAGAGAAATCTTTTATAAATCTCCGGTAAAAACCGGCATGTCCTAGAAAACTTCTTACCCCTTTGACTGATGATGGTGGAGGTGGCTTCTCAATAGTCTCAATCTTGGCCTTATCAACCTCAATTACACGGTTAGATATCAAGTGACCTAACACAATACCTTCCCTAACCATGAAATGGCATTTCTCCCAATTGAGAACAAGATTACAATCCTTACATCTTTGTAAAACCAAAGACAGGTTAGCCAAACATTCATCAAAAGAGGATCCATAAACAGAAAAATCATCCATAAAGACTTCCATGATGTTTTCAATATATTCAGAAAAAATAGACATCATGCATCTTTGGAAAGTAGAAGGAGCATTACATAAACCGAAAGGCATTCTCCTATAAGCAAAAGTACCCCAAGGACAAGTAAAAGTGGTTTTCTCTTGGTCATCCGGATGGATGGGGATCTGGAAAAAACCACTATACCCATCTAGGTAGCAAAAGTAAGAGTGTTGGGCTAGCCTTTCTAACATTTGGTTAATGAAGGGTACAGGAAAGTGATCTTTCCTAGTAGCATGATTCAACTTCCTATAATCAATGCACATCCTCCATCCTGCCACATTTCTAGTCGGGATCAACTCATTCTTTTCATTAGTTATGACAGTCATCCCACCTTTCTTAGGTACAACATGTACCGGACTAACCCACTTACTATCCGAGATGGGGAATATAATTCCCGCATCAAGCAACTTAAGGATCTCCTTCTTAACTACCTCTTTCATGTTAGGATTCAATCTCCTTTGAGGTTCTCTAGAAGGCCTATGTCCATCATCTAACAAGATCCTATGCATGCACATAGAAGGATTAATCCCTATGAGGTCATCTATAGTGTGTAGCCCAAAGCTTTTCTATGCATCTTAAGCTCTTTCAATAACTTCTCGAGTTCAAGTTCATTCAAGCTAGCACTAACAATGACGGGATAAGATGAGTTAGAACCAAGAAAGGCGTACCTTAGGTGTGTCGGAAGAGGCTTCATCTCGACCTTAGGAGGCTCCGGTTCTTCTTCAGAAATCTCGGCCAACTCTTCCTGGTGGAGATGAAGGATCTCGGCCCGAGCTGAGTTGAATCTCGGCCGAGCTAGGGAAAATCTCGGCCGAGATAGGGTAAATCTCGGCCGAGATTTTTCGGTCTCGGCCGAGATGCCCTGATCTTCTGAAACTGAAACTTTCTGTTGCCAAATCTCGGCCGAGATTTCTTGGATCTCGGCCGAGATGTCATCTGCTTCTGTCAGTTCTTCGAATCTTGATTCCTCGTTGATGGGGAGAGGACTCAAAGATCGGACTTCTTCAAACAGTTCATCTTTTGGCTCTACTGTCATGATGCTCATGGTCAAAACCTGCTCAAGAGGGTCAGAACATAGAATTGAATTTATAATCTCCCAATCATTTTCATCATCTTCTAGGATGTTGTACATATCCTCTTCAAACAAGGGTTCCTTAATCAAAGGAGGGAGTTTAAATTCCACAACTTCCTTATCAATTCTAAATGTAAGGGTAGCATCCATACAATCAACTAAACATCCAGAGGTAGCAAGAAAAGGTCTCCCTAAAATGATAGGAACAGGACAGTCAGCAGGAATATCCAAAACAACAAAGTCAATAGGGATAAAGAACTTCTCTAATTGGATTGGAACATCCTCAATGATTCCCACAGGACGTGTGGTGGTTTTGTCTGCCATGCAAAGAGTCATCTTTACTGGCTTTGGTTCTCCAAGTCCAACCTTCCTGCATAAAACGAGTGGGATAATACTTACACTAGCTCCAAGATCGCAAAGTGCTTTGTACGTTCCATCTCCAAATTTGATTGGGACACAGAAAGATCCGGGATCACTCAATTTTGGTGGCATTTTCCACTGTTCCTCTGGATGAGGTCAGTAGATCTCTGGGTCATTCTGACTTCTCCATATTCCTCTAGCTTCCTCTTGTTGGAGAGGATTTCTTTCAAGAACTTTCCATAGGCAGGCATCCCTAAAATAGCATCAACAAAGGGATGTTAATATACAATTTATTTAAAAGGTCAAGGAACTTACCAAAGTGCTTGTCCAATTGAGCTCTAGCACGGAATTTAGGAAAAGAAAGTGGTGGCTTGTATGGAGGAGGAGGGATGTAGACATTCTCTTTTTCCTTAGGCTCCTCTTCCATTGGTTGCTTTCCTTTATCCAAAACCTTCGGTTGTGGATCATTTGTCTCCAATCCACTTCTTGTAGTGATTGCCATGACTTGCCCCTTGGGATTATTTTTAATTTTTCCAGGAAGTCTTCCTAGATCTCTTTGAGCGTCTTCGGCCTTCTTGAACACTTGAGTTTCCAAAACCTTTTGGGCTTTGGTTACACTAGTGATTGTACTCTCTAGATTTTCCATCCTAGCCATCAATTGCTCAAACATTGCTTCAAATCTATCCTTTGGTTGAGCGGGTTCAGCTGGCTTGGACGGCTGGCCTGCATTGCTAGAAGAAGCTTGAGGGTTCAAAGCACCCTCAGGATTAGAATAAGAAAACCCAGGATGATAGCGTAAATCAAAACAAAAGAACGAGGTTGGAAAAGAAGGGAAGAAAGATCAAATGAGGTTTGGAGGGTTTCTGTAAAGTTCGCAATCAAATAACAGATTTGATCGAAAACCAAGTAAAACAGATAAACGAAAGTATATCAATAAAGAAAATGCGGATTCCAAGGATTCAAGGTCATCGTTATTACGCACGGACTCGGAAAATTTCTCAAAAGATCTATGGTTACAAACTTCAGGGAAGAACGTTTCTAAACTGATAGTCTATTACCGGTTAAGTCTCAAGACTATCTAGTTCCAAACCAACTACCTATTACCGGGTAAGTCTCAAGGTAGAGAGGTAGGAAATTCTAAACAAACCAAATTCCGAACTAAGGGAAAGGTAAATCATTACCGGGTAAGTCTCAGGTATTACCCTACTTAGGACAGAATTTAAGCACACTCAACCCAATAGAGGTTTCCACCTCTATTACCTATGGTCGAACATTCAAGTATCCAAACGGAACATTACCGGGTAGGTCTCAATTCCGGTTTAGGTTACTAGCTAGAGAATTCTAACTAGGTTTAAGAACAAGTCAACCAAAGGATTTCAAAGCTACTAAAACCAAGCAATAAGCACAATTCCATCATAGTCCGAGTAATAACGAATCCCAATTCACCTCGGATCCACACGAGTTTAGCCAACAAGCGACATTTCAAACGCAATCATCAATCCACTCAATTCAATGGAAGAATCAATCATCAATACAAGCAAATTCAATGGAAGAATCAATTATCAATCCAATCAAGTCAATCAATTCAAGAGATTCAAGAGATTATGCATAAACAAGAACTAAAATAGAGATTAAAGAAGAAA
The DNA here is from genome assembly GCA_002319775.1 of Fagopyrum tataricum. Lineage (NCBI taxonomy): Eukaryota > Viridiplantae > Streptophyta > Magnoliopsida > Caryophyllales > Polygonaceae > Fagopyrum > Fagopyrum tataricum. The sequence continues at coordinate 10,022,471 of CM008280.1, forward strand.
CTCAGCTTTATTGATAGAGGATTAGCAAAACGTCAAATTCCCCAATATTCGCGAAGTTTCTCCAAGCTTCAACAAGTTCAACAATGGCCAACAATGGCCTAGGGCAAAGGGAGAAGAAAGGGGAAGAGGCTCTCTCCAAAGGAGCTCGAAATTTGAAATGAAACGGGAACCCCCGGAAATCATTTAGGGCTTTCCTTTTATATCCCGCAACCGGATGCCCTAAAACGAATCCGAAAATTAACGAAATAAAACGGCGAACAGGAATCTCGGTCGGAAATCTCGGCCGAGATCGGGTCAGTCGGGACCGAGATTTGGCAACAGAACCTTCAGCGCGTCAGGACTTCGGAAATCTCGGCCGAGATCGAGAAATCTCGGCCGAGATCGAGAAATCTCGGCCGAGATCGGGCCATCTCGGCCGAGATCGGGCCATCTCGGCCGAGATCGGGCCATCTCGGCCGAGATCGGGCCATCTCGGCCGAGCTCGGGAAATCTCGGCCGAGCCAGGATGAATCTCGGCCGAGCCAAGATGAATCTCGGTCGAGCCATGTGAAATCTCGGCCGAGATTTTGACCATCTCGGTCTGGTCTGACCGAGATCGGTCCATCTTGGTCCGAGACGCAGTCTTCTTCGTTCCTTCGCGCCTTTAGCTCAATTCCTCGCGTCTTTAGCTCGATTCCTCGCCTTTCCCGTGCACGTATCTCGCTCCAATGTGTCCACTTCGAGGCTTGATCCTCAAATACATCGTTTTAGCTCCAAAATGTGTCAAATCACCTACAAAGCCACAAATAGCATGTGTAGACATCTATTCTTGCAAAGTAGAACTAAACAAGCATAAATGGCACAAACTAAGGCTAAAACATGAATGCGGAAAGGGGAAATCTAACTAAATGCATGAGTGTAACAGGTCGATAAATCATGTTATCAACGGTCCTTGGTCTGACATGGACGTCAAGAGTTTAAGTGGGGGAGATTATAACATCCGGGAAAATTTTCATTCCACATCATTTGAATGGGGATTTGTGATTAACTTATAAAGATGGGTTTCTACCCATGTCAATAATAATTCTTATTTTCCAATTATAGAGTGAAGACAAATAACTCTGGAGTTAAGCGTGCTCGTGTAGAAATAATTTCACACGCATGTATGAACTCACATATGACTTTATGTAAATTTATGTGTTATGTTTCAATGTTTCATGTACTTAATTCTTATAAAACTAAGGTTAGGTTCATGTTCTATTATTCTTATAAATGAAGACTTTGTAATGTTAGTTTAAATAAGTTGTGAAGAACATTTGAATAAGGCTGTGTTTGGCAACACATATACACTAGTGCATAATAGTGATTATGAGTGTTTCAAGTTATAATTTTGTTTGGATGGCCGAAAAAACACTATGGTTTCCGTTTCTACGGAAACCATATACACTAGTGCATAATAGTAAAAGCATGATGATGTGTTATGATTCCTGATGTGTGTTTGTGCTCTTGCATCTCTATATATATGTGTAAGGTTAGCTAACGGTTTTATACCGTGTTGTAGATCCTTTGCAGGTTAGGGGAGCTGTAGAGTGATCCAGAGGGGTGATCTGCTGAGGGTTCCGTACACTGGGCGATAGCGTGGGATTTTGGGTTATTTATATTGTACGGATTTCTGTTTGACTTTGTACTCAGCAGTACTTTGTATCATCCTTTTGATATGTATATATATATATATCAGTTTTATGTTTTGTTTTAATCTATTGGTGCCTTATTGTAAGATTCAGTGAACTTGTTGTCAGGCTAGGGTCAGGATCCATTGTGAGATCCTAACCCAGTAGCACCTCGAGTCCTACGGATTTGGGGTGTTACAAAGTTGGTATCAGAGTCCAAGTTGACAACAATGGCACTTGTAATCTGCAATAAAGTTCAAATAGATAAATAAACAGAACCCGAAAGGGGTCTGACTTTTCAAAAGGTTTTTGTTTTGAAATGTACAAATGTTTTGGGATACCGTGTACGTGAGTCATCGCCCCTCTGAAGATCTCGACATTATAGATATATATAGATATTCTGTTGTGATTGATTTGATATATATCTATACTTATGGCATATATATAGCCTTCTAAGTTAGGTTTACGTCTTCTGCAGATGGTTCAGACTAGAGTCTTACCTGCAGCTAGACGAGGTAGAGGTAGACCCCCTCTAGGTAGAGGACGGGGTAGGACTCCTGCTGACGGTTCACATGTAGCGGGAGAGATACATGAGGAGGTTGCTGAGAGCGTCGTTCCTGAGACTGGGAACGGTGCAGCTGAGAGACAAGGGGCACAAAGAGCCCAGTCTGGTGAGTCTGATCGTGTCTCCATGGGGAGATCAGAGTTCCGAGCTTATATCCGACGAGTAGAGGAGGCTGCCAGAGCCGGTAGACGTGCCCCAGATTTACAGGCACAGGAGGGACCATCTAAGAGGTCTCACACCGTTACTCAGGTGCCAGCTGTACCGGTACCTGCTACTGAGATTGCCAGAGCACCAGAGGAGCATAGAGGGCCTAGACCAGACACTTGGTTGAAGGTTTTTCATCAGATGGGTGTACCCTCTTTCACTGGGAAGGTGGGGTTAGAGGTTGAGCTCTGGATAGGGCATGTAGACTCAGCTCTGGATTCTATTCGATGTCCAGCTGACAGACAGATCGAGATGGTTCAGACTTTATTCCGAGACTTGGCACAACACTGGTGGAGATCAGTACGGGGTCAGGTTACCAGTTATGAGCATATGAGGACGATGATTAGAGAGTGTTTCTGCCCTGCCTCACTGAGGAGGGAGAAACTGCGAGATTTTGTTGAGGCTGGGTTTGAGGATATACCAGTCTTTGAGGCCATCAGGAGGTTTCAGGAGGAGCTGGCATTACTGGGACCAGCTTCACCTTCTGCAGATCAGCACGTCTATCTCTTTTCCCGACGACTGAGGGATACTACCCGGACCTATATGGCGGGTTTCCACTGTGAGTCTCTGATGGATTATTAGGACAGAGCTTCCGACTATGAGAGGGAGCGAGCTGGACAGAGGAGAGCTTCTCGGACCGGAGGGTCTGAGAAGAGGCAGCGTACAGGGCAGACTAGTGGTACTGGTGGTGCTGCTAGTGGTTGGCGTGGTCAGAGACGCCAGAGTCAGCCCTCATCTGCACCGGTTGCAGAGAAGGGACTCCAGTGTTTTAACTGTAGTGATCCGGGGCATATGAGGCCCGAGTGCACGAGGCCATTAATGACTTGCTACACCTGTGGTAGGCAAGGTCACAAAGCTGTTTACTGCCGCCAGGGCGGAGCTTCATCTTAGCAGGGTTCTTCCCCTTCCAATGCAGCGGGAGGTGGGCAAAGGCCACCTCAGCAACAGCAGATTCAGGGACAACAGAGGGTCTCATATCGCCCTACGACTCAGGGATCTGCTCCTGGGCCGAGTAGAGGCAGAGCTCGTGGTGGGGGCACCACTGATACCAGAGGCCCACAGGGTCGTGTTTTTGAGTTGAGGAGTGCAGAGGAGCCAGCTGCACCTACTGCTACAGGTACCATTCTGATTCATGGTTTACCTGTTAGAGTTTTATTTGATACTGGTGTTACGCACTCTTTTATTTCTGATGTCTGTGTAGAGCGTCTTGGCTTAGATACAGTTGAGGGGATGCCCTTTATTATAGGGTTACCCGATGGTGGTAGGGTCATAGGTACCCGTGAGATTCATGGTTGTCCCATTTCTGTAGGGACCCGTGTGTTACTAGTTGACTTCTTTGTCATGCCATTAGAGCATGAAGAAGTCATTCTGAGTATGGACTGGATGGATAGACACTCTGCAGTTTTAGATGTAGGTAGGAGGACTGTTACCCTCTCTACCGAGTTAGGCCAGATAGAGGTTTTCCGAGGTTGGGACCTTGGAAAGACAGGCACAGTTGTTAGCGCTATACAAGCAACTAGATTGATTGCACAGGGTTGCGAGGCCTTCTGGTGTTATGACATGAAGGAGGGGGAGAGTCCAGCATTAGAGGATATCCCAGTTGTCTGTGATTTCATTGATGTTTTTGCTGAGCCGTCCAGTTTGCCGCCTCAGAGGAGTGTGGACTTCAGTATTGAGTTGGAGCCTGGTACGAGACCGATCTCGAAGGCCCCATACCGGATGGCGCCTGTCGAGATGTCAGAGCTGAAGAAGCAACTCGAGGAGTTGGCTGAGAAGGGCTTCATTCGCCCTAGAGTGTCCCCATGGGGAGCACTTGTCCTCTTCGTACGGAAGAAGGACGGATCACTGAGGTTATGTATAGATTACAAAGAGTTGAACAAGGTGACCATCAAGAACAAGTAGTCACTGCCTCGTATTGATGATTTGTTAGATCAGCTACAGGGAGCGATTGTGTTCTCCAAGATTGATCTGCGTTCAAGATATCACCAGCTGAGGGTGAGAGAGCACGATGTGCACATGATAGCATTCCGGACCAGATATGGCCACTACGAGTTTTTAGTGATGCCATTTGGGCTTACGAATGCCCCAGCCGTCTTTATAGAGTTGATGAACAGTATTTTCATCAACTTCCTGGATCAGTTTGTGGTGGTTTTCATTGATGATATTCTAGTATACTCTCGCAGTGGAGAGGAGCATGCAGGACATCTGAGGATTGTATTGCAGGTTTTGCGGGATAGAGAACTTTATGCTAAGTTCTCTAAGTGTGAGTTCTGGATGCCAGAGGTAGCATTCCTGGGTCATGTGGTTTCAGCTGAAGGGATCAAGGTGGATCCAGCGAAGATTGAGGCAGTAGCAGCATGGACTACAGAACGTCAAGGAAGTACGTAGCTTCCTTGGCCTAGCCGGTTATTACAGACGCTTTGTGGAGGGATTTTCTGTGATTGCCCGTCCACTGACGAGTTTGCTGAGGAAGACTACCAGATTTGTGTGGTCTGATTAGTGCATGCAGAGTTTTGAGGAGTTGAAAAGGCGTTTGACTTCTGCTCCTATTTTGGCACAGCCAGAGGGTACTGAGGATTTTGTGGTATACAGTGATGCATCCAAGCTAGGCTTGGGATGTGTTTTGATGCAGCGAGGCAGAGTTATTGCTTATGCGTCTCGACAGCTGAAGACGTATGAGGAGAACTACCCGACTCATGATCTGGAGTTGGCAGCGGTAGTTCATGCACTGAAGATCTGGAGACATTACCTATATGGTGCTACATGTCAGATCTTCACAGACCATAAGAGTCTGAAGTACATTTTCACGCAGCGGGAATTGAATAACCGCCAGCGTAGGTGGCTTGAGCTGATCGAGGACTTTGATTTAGAGATTTTGTACCATCCAGAGAAGGTGAACGTTGTCGCCGACGCCCTGAGCAGGAAGACGCCTCGAGAGCAGGTGATTGCGAGGCACAATTCAGCATCAACTGCAGAGAGACTTGATCTGGTTAGAGTTGGACATCCAGTTTCCTGATGAGGATGCCCAACTGCGTACTTTAGAGGTTCTTCTTGATCTGTTGGGAGAGATCCAACAGAAGCAGGAGACTTGCCCGACACTGCTGAGGAAACGAGATAGGATTTCTCGGGATGAGGCACCACAGTTCCTGCTAGGAGCAGATGGAGTTTACAGACGCTGCGGTCGCGTCTGTGTACCTGCTGATACAGAGCTGAGGCAGAGAATTTTTACAGGAGACTCACTGTACACCTTACTCTGTACATCCAGGTACGAGTAAGATGTATCAGGACTTGAGACGTTTATATTGGTGGGAAGGGCTGAAGCCCGATGTGGCCAGATTTGTGGCATAGTGTGCGACCTGCCAGCAGGTCAAGATAGAGCATTTCAGACCTGGAGGTGAGCTCCATCCACTTCCTGTTCCACAGAGGAAGTGGAAGGACGTCACCATGGATTTTGTGACTGGACTGAGGCTAAGCCGGAGTTTTGATGTCATTTGGGTCATAGTAGACAGATTGACGAAGACGGCACGATTCATTCCTATTAGGGAGACGTGGCCGGTGAGCAGATTAGCTGAGGAGTACACTAGGCAGATAGTGATACTCCATGGTGTACCGAGGACGATCGTCTCAGACAAAGATGGACAATTTACCTCGAGGTTTTGGCAGCAGATTCAGACTGCCTTGGGGATGAGTTTGCACTTCACGACTGCGTTCCATCCTCAGACAGATGGTCAGTCAGAGAAGACCATTCAGACGCTGGAGGATATGCTGCGAGCTTGTGTGTTGGATTAGGGACAAGTGTGGACGGATCATCTCCCACTTGTTGAGTTCTCATACAACAACAGATGGCATGCATCTATTGGGATGGCCCCATATGAGGCACTGTATGGACAAAGATGTCGTACCCCGTTATGCTGGGATGAGCAGAGCAGTGTCAGTGGTTTGGCACCTGATCACATTCAGGATGATATGGCTCGAGTAGCATTGATTAGAGGGCGTATGCTGACTGCGCAGAGCCGTCAGAAGTCTTATGCTGATAGGAGGCGTAGACCTCTAGAGTTCAGAGTTGGAGCCCATGTGTGGCTGAGAGTGTCCCCGACACGAGGTGTTAGGCGTTTTGGCATTAAGGGGAAGTTGAGTCCCCGATATGTTGGACCGTTTGAGATTCTGGATCGGGTTGGGAGCGCAGCTTACAGATTAGCCTTGCCTCCGAGATTAGAGGGTGTTCACCCTGTATTTCATGTGTCTCAGCTGAGGGAGTACATACCAAATCCGTGACACATTGTGAGCTATGATGATTTGGTGTTTGAGCCGGACCACACGTTTATTGAGCATCCTATTGCAGTCCTAGAACGAGGTATGAGACGCCTGCGTTCGAAGGACATTCCTATGCTGAGGATACAGTGGTCGAGACGAGGACCTGATGAGGCTACATGGGAGACTGAGGATAGTATCCAGAGGAACTATCCCGAGTTCTATGCTGAGTTAGATGCACCAGTAGGATCACCGAGTAGGTCTTAGTACTACCTTGGTGAGTGTTATGTGCTTATATGCTTATATGCTATGATGTGTTTATTTCATACTAGCTTTGATGTGATTATGATCTTATTAGATCTTGTTGTGCTAGTATGATTCTTGTTTAAAGCTGGAGATGATTCTTTCCTCCATGCTATTGTGATATGATAGGTTTAGCTGGAGATGGTTCTTTCCTCCATGCTATTTTGATGGACATAGTAGTGCTGGAGATGTTCTTCCTCCATGCCTTTCTGTTATGGATATGATACGGCTAGAGATGTGATTCCTCTATGCCTTGTGATATGTTTATGGTTTGGCTAGAGATGCTTTTCCTCTATGCCCTGGATAGTATAGTTTGTTGCTGGAGTTGATGAGTTCCTCCATGCTGATGTTTGAGGTTATAGAGAGTTTTACCTCGGCTTTTGAGTCCGAGTGGTTTCAAGACTTTGCAAGTTTCGGGACGAAACTTGTTTTTAGGGGGGTGAGATGTAAGAGCCTTAGTCTTTCGGACCGAGATTGGACCTTGGCCGAGATTGGTCTTTCCGCACCCGCGGACATGATTGCCGCCCCTGCGGCTCAGGGAACCGCCCCTGCGGTTTCCGGCGGCTGCAGCCGGTTTTGTTGACTCCTTTTACCCGTGCTTTACCTTTCCCTTACTTCTTACCTTGCTGAGCAAGGGTTTCACTTCACTTCCTATTCCACTCCAGCCCTTGTTACGTCCTTCTTGCTTCTTCATCCCTTCCCTTGATCTTTCTTGAGAATCTCTTGGAGTTTGCTAGAGTTTGGTGTGGCTTGGTGTTGCTGGATATTGTGTGTATGTTTGCTGAGCTTCATAGTCCAGCTGAGAGTAGGTTATGTACTTCCTTGGATGATCACAGCTGTGGAGGTGAGCTCCTTGCTCTTCCTTCCTTTCTTTCTTTCTTGTTATTCCTTCCTTAGCTTAGGATTAGTTGTTTTGATCATAGAGTGATGTTGGAATGTGTATGTTATTGCATGTGTGTGATTTTGGAATGGAGTAGACGTGATTTGATCACGTGAAGAGCCAAAGAGAAGCTGCGGGTTCACGTTCTGCACAGACGCCGCCCCCGCGCCTAGAAGTCGCCGCCCCTGCGGCTGATCCCTGCCGCGCCTGCGGGTTACCTGTTCCGCTCATGCGTCCCTTGATCACGCAGGTGCGTCTTGTCCCGGGACAACCCATAGTTTCCTTTCCTTTCCTAGTATGAGGGAACTAGTACCATGCTAGGTATCGGATGTTGATGAGTATGATATAGATATGTCGGTTAGGGCTTTGAGATTTACGAGTTGGATATGATCCTTATGGATCCCTTGGGTCTAGGTGTGACCCCTTCGTGTGATAGGAGTTTGATATATATATATATATGTATGCCTTGTATAGGCCGTGTTGTCCTCAAGTTTGGAGTGGACCTGAGTGAGAGCTTATCGTAGTGATACGACTTCTGAGATTGAGGTAAGTCCATAGGACTTACTTAACTACTATCCTTATATTGGATGTATGCTTGAGTGGTGTGTGTTATATGCTTTATAGCATGCGATATGGTTCATTACCGACCTATGTTATATTGACCGCCCATTGTAGTGGCTGTGACAACTTACCTTTCATCCCGTAGTGGAGTTTGGGAAGTTCTCTGTAAGCTAGTTAGACCTGGTATACGGGAAGGGCACCTACCACTCCATATGGTATACGGGAAAGTGCGCTGATACCACTCCAGCTAGCTATTGCACGCAGAGGCGATTGGTATATACATACCTCGTGTCGCGTATATTCATATACATCTATTATACGATTGAGTGTTTGGATTTATTAAAGATAATAAACCAGGTAAATGTGTGATATCATGATGATGTGTTAGTATTATTGATATGTGTTTGTGCTCTAGCATCTTCTTATATATGTGTATGGTTAGCTAACGGTTTTATACCGTGTTGTAGATCCTTTGCAGGTTAGGGGAGCTGCAGAGTGATCCAGAGGGGTGATCTGCTGGGGGTTCCGTACACTGGGCGATAGCGTGGGATTTTGGGTTATTTATATTATACGGATTTCTGTTTGACTTTGTACTCAGCAGTACTTTGTATCATCCTTTTGATATGTATATATATATATATATATATATATATATCAGTTTTATGTTTTGAAATTTCAGGATGGGTGACCTCTTGGAAAGTTTTTGCACGAGCATGGTTGGCATGGGGACAGTGTCCCTAAGACCTTGGGTCTTACAGATGGTATCAGAGGTAACCTTGAGTTACGAGTGTGCTTGCCCTAGTAGGCGATCACTCAGCTCAGTGGACGGTCCTTGGTCTGACATGGACGTCAAGAGTTTAAGTGGGGGAGATTATAACATCCAAGAAAATTTTCATTCCTTATTATTTAAATGGGAATTTGTGATTAACTTATAAAGATGGGTTTCTACCCATGTCAATAAGAATTCTTATTTTCCAATGATAGAGTGAGGACAAATAACTCTGGAGTTAAGCGTGCTCGTGTAGAAATAAATTCACATGCATGTATGAACTCACATATGACTTTATGTAAATTTATGTGTTATGTTTCAATGTTTCATGTACTTAATTCTTATAAAACCAAGGTTAGGTTCATGTTCTATTATTCTTATAAGTGAAGACTTTGTAATGTTAGTTTAAATAAGTTGTGAAGAACATTTGAATAAGGTTGTGTTTGGCAACACATACACTAGTGCATAATAGTGATTATGAGTGTTTCAAGTTATAATTGTGTTTGGATGGCCGAAAAAACACTATAGTTTCCGTGTCTACGGAGTGTATTTGAATCTGCAAAAAAATTACAATTTCCGTTTTTTAGGAGTGTCTTTGAGAAGAAAAATTCTGAAATGTCCCTACTGTTATTTTAAATTACGAAGAAAACCAGGTATTAATAGACCTCTCTCCTCTCTCTCATGTATTGCCGGATAGCCACGACTCCCTTTCTTCATCGACGAACACAGCCACGACTCCCTTTCTTATCGATTTGTCGACGAAACTCTCATCGATTATTCATTCCAGTGCTAATTTTTGACTCGTCCTCCATGTAAGTTCAATTGCTTTCCCTAGTATACCTGTTTCATCTATTCTCTTCCCTATTGCCTCATATGTTCTGCCCTAAAATCGATTTGTCGACTGGTTGTGTGGTCTTTTTCGGTTCAACCTGTGTTGTGCCGTGTTACGTTGTGATTTGGTTATTATATTCATCATAGGGGTTATGGTTTGGTTCAATGGTTTGTAGGAGAGATTGATGAGGAAATGTTCCTGATATGCAGTGAGAAAAAGGGGTCCATGGTCATAATCAATTTGGGGATATGGTATATGTATTTTGTTTTGTCATCGAGTGAACAAAATTTGCATATGGATAAAACAATATTGTGGTTTTATTTTTATTTGTTTCCAAATAAAAATATATAAGTGAAGGATTTTGTATATCAAGGGTTTGGTTTAACTTGAGGTTAATCAAATTGTAAGTATAAGGGTGTCTTTGTGAAAGAAAACATAATGTATGGAATGTTTTGTGCAATTTTCAAATGTAGAGATAGTTTTGTGATGAGTAGCTTAGGGCTATCATGTGATGTTGAACCTTTCACTGAAATGCAAGCAGCAGTTGTGATGAGTAGCTTAACTGAAGGGCTATCATGGTTTTGTATTAATGCAATTAGGTTGGAGGGGTGGGGTCCCTTACACATAAAACACCCACCTTAGTTATTTAATTAATTCTAAGCAGAGTGATTAACAGCTCAAGAAGAGGCACTGGAAGTAGACAAGTAGTAGCTAGCAGGTTCAGTAAGAAGCAAAGTGATTAAAGAAACTAAGAAAAAATCTTGAGATGAAAAAACATGAGATATGCAATAAGTCTAGTGTGGTGGGTTGGTGACTAGTGGGTGAAAGGGTTCATTATATCTGCTGAAATAATTCAACTGTTGTTGTTCTTCTGCTAATTGCTTCTTTGTATTCACCAAACAAACAAAAACTTCTATTTCAATTCTCATTCTTGCATTTGCATTTCTTTCTTCTGTTAGCTTAGCTTCTTGATAACTTACCTGATTTTGCTGCCAAAAAGCTACAAAGAAGTAAAAAGTCCATTTTATGGACTTGAAATAATTGATTTTGGAAGAAGTTTGGTCGTGGAGAAGTAAATTGAGCAAACAGAGACTACTCAGCCAAGTGTAGTGTTGATGAAAGAACAAAATTTATTATATATGCAACCCTTCTTGGGATTAAAGTAAGATACATATTTCTATATTTTTTATTTCTTATATTGTATGAAGTTTATTGCATTATTTTAGCCTGAACTTTTTCATATTAATGTGAGCTAGATAGGCACTCGGTCATGTTCTTTGCTTCAGGCCATGAAAAAAATTACAAATTCATTAGAATTGTCTTGTATCAAGATGACAAAAACAATAAAAGGGAAGGAGAAAAGCTAACTACTCCTATATATTAATGCTAACGTAATCAAAGAGCCTTTGACCGATCCAAGATTACTATTATATGCATTAGAATAGAATCAACTATAGTTATTAAAGTATTGTTTCCTATGCTTTGTCCCACCTACTGCAGTTGAGCAAGCTGATGAAATGGTAAGGAGAGAGCTAATCCTGTCATAGGTGAGTTTGAAGAAGATGAGATGAAAGAGCTCTTGAAGGATGGGACAAAATAACAAATATGTAGAGGATTGATAACATGATTTATCGACCTGTTATACTCATGTATTTAGTTAGATTTCCTCTTTCCGCATTCATATTTTAGCCTTAGTTTGTGTCATTTATGCTTGTTTAGTTCTACTTTGTAAGAATAGATGTCTACACACACTATTTGTGGCTTTGTAGGTAATTTGGCACAATTTGGAGCTAAAACGACGTATTTGAGGATCAAGCCTCGAAGTGGACGCATTGGAGCGAGCTACGTGCACGGGAAAGGCGAGGAATCGAGCTAAAGACGCGAGGAATCGAGCTAAAGGCGTGAAGGAAAGAAGAAGACCGCATCTTGGACCGAGATGGACCGATCTCGGCCAGACCAGGCCGAGATGGTCCATGATCTCGGCCGAGATTTGGCCTAGCTCAGCCGAGATTTGGCCTAGCTCGGCCGAGATGGCCTTGGCTCGGCCGAGATCACACATGGCTCGGCCGAGATTTCCCTAGCTCGGCTGAGATGGTCCGAGCTCGGCCGATATTTCTCGATCTCGGCCGAGATTCCCGATGTTCTAACGCGTTGAAGTTTCTGTTGCTGAATCTCGGTCCCGACTGGCCCGATCTTGGCCGAGATTTCTGCCCGAGATTTCTTGTTCGGCGATTTTATCTTATTTTTGGATCGGTTTTGGCCCAACCCATCCTTTGTAAGGTTGTTGCCTATAAAAGGGAAGCTCTAGGTTATTTCTAAGGGTCCGAATTAGTCCGTTTCTTTTAGGGTTAGGTTACCCCATAGGGGGAGCCGCCTCCCTTCCTTTCCCTTCTTCCTCTCCATTGTTCTTCTCTAGTTTAGATTGAAGTTTCATACTTTCACATTCAGTTTTGTTTGGAAGACCTTGTTGGATTCAAGATTGAAGGTTTCCATTTATTCAAGTTAAGTTCTTTTTATTTCCCTTTGTTATTTATTTATTTGTCTTTCTTTGATATGATTGTTATTAGCTAGAACCTTGTGGTTCCAAGGTTGACAGGGATTTGTTTATGCCTTTGATTATGATGGAATGTTGTGCTTTACGTTTTGGCTTTGACTTGCTAGAAATCCTTTTGGTTGGCTTGGACTTGAATCTAGTTAGATTCCTTCTAGCTAGTAACCTAAGTTAGAATTGAGACTTACCCGGTGATATTCCTTCATAGATACATGAGAGACTGATCATAGGTACTAAAGGTTTATCCTTTATTGGTTGAATGTGCTTAGATTCCTTGCTAAGTAGAATAATACCTGAGACTTACCCGGTAATGGTTTACCTTTCCCTTAGTTTGTAGTCTGGTTTGTTCAAAATTTCCTACCTCTCTACCTTGAGACTTACCCGGTAATAGGTAGTTGGTTTGGAACTAGATATTCTTGAGACTTACCCGGTAATAGACTGTCAGCCTAGAAATGTTCATCTCTGTGGCTTTTCTACCATATATCTTTTTGAGTCTTCCTGAATCTATATGTATAAACAATGATCTTGAACCCTTGTAATCCATTTTCTTTCCTTTAACTTGATTATCTTTGTTTTTCCTTTTTGTTTGTTTGTTTTGACTTTCAATCAATAAGTGACAATTGATTGCGAGTCCTTAAAACCTTTTCAAACCCTTTTTGATTTCTTTCCTTTATCTTTTCCAACCTCCTTCTTATTCTAGATCTATACATTGTGGGTTCATTGTTATTTAGGAAATTATTACAGGTTAAAAATATAAAATTATCCCTTCCTTGTTTTACTAACTTATAGGTCTTTATCATTATTGATAAAGGTTTATAGGGGTGTAAAAACAGCGAACAAGGATCTTAAAGAAGAACATAGAGAAGTGTAAGAGCTTGTCCATACTACTATGTTCTATTATCCAGGAGAAGAACTATTTAAAGACAAAATATATACACAAAGGACCACTAAATCAGAAAGTAGGCTAGTTAACATAGCCTTATACTTATCTTATGCTTATATCGTATGAAGTTTATTGCATTATTTGTTGTTTGCAACTTTTGTTAACATGTGAACATTTATATGTGCCAACGATGTTTTTGCAATTCTTGATAATTTTCTTCGCCCCCGTTTGACATGATATTCAAACTTCTTGTTGTGGACCTGCAAGTATATAAATAAATAAGTAGATGATTATCATGGGCATAAGAAGATGATAAAACACGCATATCCTTAAAAAAAGGTCAAACAAGGACAATGACATAACGTTAATATGAAATACAAATGTCAGACAAGGACAATGTAACACGCATATCCTTAAAGAAAATAACAAAACGTTAACACGAAATACAAAGAGTTTCATTTCTATCATCACTCAACGGTTATCAAACTCTCATTTCAACCACTTCACTCTTTTCTCGTCATCCACCAGTTTAACCAAGAGTCTCATATCCTGCACCACTCTTCCCCTTGTTGTTCATTTCACCTTGAAAAATTGCAATCATTCTCTCACTTTGTTCTCTTGAGTGTGCTAGATATTCTTCTAACTTAGAAGAGCCGCTTGATTGTCTTCTTTTTCTCTTCACTGGAGCCTTCTCATGTGTAACTCTAGTCACCGGAGTTGGGGTAGGATTTGTTGTCTCAAATAGCAGATCGGCGAAGTCATCTCGTATTCCAGAGTGGCTAGATACTCTTTCATCATTGCAACTATCAACAAATGTGCGAAAGAACTCATCATCCCCTCCATCGTCATCTACTCCTACATTCTCATCAGGTGCAAGTGACACATGCTCAGGACTTGTTTCAGGAGCCATGGTAGATGACATGGCGAGTCGCCCTGTTGCTACATTTCTAGAAAAAAGTGAACGCAATATCTCTTCATACTCAGCATCCATTCCTTTATTCCTATATTTCTTACAATTCACATCTTCCTGCAACATTAACAAATACATCAGTATGGTACACGTTTTTTCAATTAATTCTGGTAAAGGAAATGAGTAGAAGTACCTTAATCTTTCTATCCCACCATTCATTAGAAGCCGTGATTATACGAGTACTATCGTTCCAGCCAAGACCAGTCGCTGAATTCATAAGCAAATTTCATGCCTTGTACTCTTTTTTCATTGCCTCGTACTTATTTCTACAAACATCCTTCACACCACTCTTTCCGCACATAGTACTAAAACTAGCAGTTATGTCTTTTCAATTTACCATTTTTCTTTTGGTAATCGAGAAGAATCTTCACAAGAATTCTCACAAGTTCATCATTCCAAGCAAAGTTTGGACCTCTAGAACGACTCTGAGAAACATTATTCTCCATCTAATCTAAACGACAACAATAATAAGTATAATTAGTTGTCCAAAATTTAATAAGACCTTGTTCTCATGATACATATCCATCTCTAAAATATTAAGTTGATTCTACAATGAACCTGTGTAAATTTTTGAATAATTGGTAAAGCAAGATTAAATGTTTTGTTAAGTATTAAACTTCGAAGACATTCGAGAGATGTTGGTTGTTTCCTCGATCCTTAACTAATTAGCATACGGCTTCATTACAAGACACGTGCTACTAATCATGTGATTTATGGATCAAATTGCTAAACGTGTGTTGTGCAGAATGAGCACTAAGGATGTGTTTGGATGTTTGTAGCTTATTGCACACAATGCTTGTAAACAGTATTGCATTTCAAAGTCATATGCGTGACATCATAACAAGCCATACTTGTAAATGTTGAAAACCAAACAGTGGGGATTAGTTATCCAAATCAAGCCAAAGTCTCAAGATCGTTGGCTTGAAAGCAGTTGACTCTGTTGAAAGAGTAAGTGATACTAATTCTTGTTATTAGCATCAATTACACAAATGATATTTATGTCAATTTTGCAGGGGGAATGGAATCATATGAAATTTAACTCTGTTGTACATGCTTTAGCTTCCACAATATGTTTGATGACTAATTTTGACATTTTGTTGTATTTTCGGTACATTTTTTTAATGGTAGAATCACCCTAGGTGGTGAATGTTAAACAAATTGAGGTAATGGGTGATTTCGGCTAAAGTCTGCAAAAGAGAAATGTTTTGTGTGATTTAGCTATTTTTTCTTGCAGGACCTTGTAGAGTTGCAAATCATCAACATCATATTTCAGTCAAGGCTTGCTATGTTTAAGGCAGAGGAGAAATAATAGTTTAAGGAGGCAAGCTAGTAGACTGAACAAACCAACGAACCAACGAACCAACGAACAGCAAAACAAGGAATTAGCAACATAGAGTGAATACTTCTTAGAATATTATGAACCAACAACGAGCATTCATCACCCAAATCTATGAACAAACCAACGAACATCAAGGAAGACGACGGCCGGTGAAGATGACTGAAAATAGAGAAGGTTACCTAGCGAGTGAAGTACTGGTGAATCTGCAGCGAAGACGCCGGCCGGTGAAGATTTGGTGAATCTGCAACGAAGAGCGGCGGCAAGGTGAATGCGGCCGGTGAAGTTGAGCGGCGGCAAGAAGAGCGGCGGCAAGATGAGCGGCGCGCAGACCAGGCCGCTGAGAACGGCTGCTCCAAGTTCGAAGCGTTTGTCGTGAGCCTCGTGACAATTGCTGCTTCCCTCACGATTATTGTATAACTGGTAACTTTTGTAAATTAAATAAAAACCGGGGGCAAAATGGTATTTTTGGAAAAAAAACACACTCTCAAAATACACTAATGCGTACCAAACACCTACCAGTGTTTCTATAAACAATACTCTAACAAAACACTTTACACTCCTACAATACACTATAATACACACAGTATGGGTTTTTTTTTTGGTGTCAAACACAGCCTAAGAGTTTAAAGTACAATTGTTTCTTCCTCTTCAATATCCACCTTCTCCATTCATTCTCCAAAAAATTTCTATCAAATTGGTATAAGAGGTAGAGATGGCGAATACGAGTTTTTCGTTCCATTTCTCTCGTCTCATAAAAGAAAATTATGAGAATTGGTGCATACGCATGAGTTCATACATGCATGTTAGTTTAAATAAGTTGTGAAGAAGGTTTGAGTAAGAGTTTAAAGTACAATTGTCTCGGGACATATAACACTTATTTTGACCAAAATAAGGGCATGTTTACTTGCAGATTGGTTTATTTTCGGGTTTATAAACTAAATGAATTTATTTGGGTTTATAGTTTATTTTCGAGTTTATTTCTCAATGAGTTTATATCAATAAATCATATAAGGTTGTTTACTTTGAGGTTATTTTTTGGGTTTATTTTTGTTCAAAATACACTTATGTCCTTATAAAAATCGAACAATAATGGGGAATTCATAGGGATGAACAAGGAATATAGGGTTGGAAAAGCACAAGGCCAAAATCAGGTTTTAAACAAAAATAAATCCATCCAAGCAAAAATAACCTTGGTTTGATAAGTTTATTTTTAAGTGGTTTATAAACCGAATAAACCCATAGAGAAATAAATCAATCCCCAAGTAAACACGCACAAAAATTAAATTCAGGATTTATAAACTAAATGAAATAGAAATAAACTACAAGTAAACAAGCCCTAAGTGTTATATTTTTGGGCCTCTCGAAATCCTCCATAAGTTTGTTTGTTTCCGATACAGTCTCGGGACAAATAATTTTGACCAAAATAAGCCTCTCGTACCCTAGTTGTAAGAGGCTTAATTTTTTGAAAATTTTCAATCTCGTTTAATTTTTGTTGGCCTCGAAAATTTTCAATCTCGTTTATTTTATTGGCCTCGAAAATATATTTTAATTTTGTTATCTCGCACCACGCAAATGTGCCTTATTTTTTAGGGTGCCAATTATTTTTTTTAGTTTTGTTCTCTTGCACCACGCACATGTGACTTATTTTTAGGGTGCTATTATCAATTTTAAATGGGTCTTATTATAGGGTGTCAATTATTTTTTTTTTAACTTTAATCTCTCGTACAATATACATGTGGCTTATTTTTAGGGTGTCATTATCAATTTTAAAGGGGTCCGAATAAGATTTTATTTGTTAATTTTGTTCTCTCGCACCACACACATATGACTTATTTTTAGGGTGACATTATCAATTTTAATGTGGCTTATTTTTAGGGTGTCATTATTAATTTTAAAGGAGTCAACCACGCACATGTGAATAATTTTTAGGGTGTCATTATGAATATTAAAGGACACCACCACATGTGGATTATTTTTAGGGCGTCATTATCAATTTAAAGGGGTCCATAAGAGTAAAAGGCATCACGCACACGTGGACTATTTTTAAGGTAGAATCATCAATTTAAAGGTCCATAAGAACCTTGTATTTTAGTGGCTAGAATAAGATAAATTTTGATTGTTTTGAGTAGGGTTGGGCACAAATCCCGCAAATTCCGGTCCCGTTCCGATCCCGGTGATTTTCATTCAAAAATTTTAAACCTCGTCCCGTCCCACTAAAAATATTACGGGACGGGATATAGGTCTTACCTTCCTCGTCCGCAAGACCCGTCTCGTCCCGTATAAATTAAAATTTAAACATAAATTAAATAATAAAATATATAAACATAAGGAGTAGTGAGTCTAGTGACCATCGTGTAATTCTGTTCTTATAAAATTAACAATTGTCCAAATCAATCTACAAAGGGCAAATGAGAAGTAAACTTAGTTGTGGCATTGTCTAAGGAGTATGAATTATTATGTAGTTATGTTCTTATATTTTATTTTGGATGTTTAGGCTTAAACAAGTTAATTATGTTTTGTAAACCTTATTACGACATTTGCTTTCGTTTTAAGATATCAACGAATATTTGATTTCGTAAATTGTTTTAAACCGAAAAAGCGAAAACAAATTTTATATAAATCACGCGGGATTGGTCTCATTCCGTCCCGGTCACAACCGGGATAAGGTCCAATATTTTTTAGTAAAAAAAACTCAAGGCCCCCGGTCCCATATATTGGCCCGTCTCGGTCCCGTATATAATGACCGGGATGGGACGTATGATACGACTTTAATACCATATATAATGGTCGGGATGGGACGTGTGAGATGGCCTTAATCTGTCCCGTCCCATACCAAGCCTAGTTTTGAGAATGATTCCAAGTATTTCTATGCACCATTCCCTTTTTAACAAATATAAGTTCTTAAATCTTAACAAGAATTTTGATTGTTTTGGGAATGATTCCAAGTATTTTATACACCATTCCCTTATTAAGAAATCCAAGTTCTTAACAAATCCAAACGGACCATAATCTAATCTAACTTTTAAACCAAGTTTAATATTTATACTCATAATCAAGTCTCGAATTGCCTGCCACCAAGCTCAAACTTTTTTCTCACTTTTTCCGAGCTCAAAGATGATTAGGAACATCTACTCGCTCATACTCGTTTGAATTTTTTTTCGCCGATCCAAGCTTCGACACTCATACTCTGTTTCAACGATCTGAACGCCATTAGTTCGAGCCGACTCAAATGGAAAATTGTAAACTGACTGAATCTAGCTAGACACGTCTTATTGAGTTGGTTGCAAAAAACACTAGACAAGCTATGAACTAAGACTGAAATCCAAACAGAGAAAAACACTGAAATTCATAGCTTACAAAGATTCCAACCTGAAAATCGACACAAGCATGATGATGATAATCATCGATTAAACTAATTATCTCCCTCATACATAATCTGAAACAGCATAACAACCATGATGCACACGATCGTACTTACATACACTCAAGCCCTACCGCCACTCTCGTGTGCCTTCTGCTGGATCGTGCGGCCAGCCTCCTCGGTCTTCTGCCCCGCGTAAGCCGCCGCCTCCGCCGCCTTCCTCTTGGCATCCGGCAGTTCCGATCGGATGCAATCGAATGCCCTCGACAACGAACACATCCCCGTCACTCCAAAAGCCCCCGACGCCAGAAAAGCCGCGACGGCCAGCGTGGTGGCTAGGAAGGCCGGCACCAACACCGGGCTGAAGATGACGAATAGTGGGGCGGCCACCGCCAGCCCGATTAGGGTTCCGACGAGTGTGAGGCCCGCTAGTCCCAGGAGGGTCCCGCTCACTGGGAGGAGAGTGGCCACTGCTACAACTTGGGACGCCGACGGCCCGTTTCCGTCGTGGTGGTGGCCGAGGCGGCTGGTGGTGATGCCGCTGCCTGGTTGCGGGTGGACGTGGATCTGGTGAGGACGATCGCGATTGTAGTCGGCCATGGTAGTGGTAATTAAGCTCTACTGATTCTTCTACTGCAAGATTTGTGTTGTACTGTGAAGAGTTGATTGAGAGTGGGATGGGAGGGGGAGGGGGGTTTTGAGAGGAATGGAAACGTGAGAAAAGAGAGGAGATGTGCCAGGTGTCTGCCACGTGTATCGTGTAGGCATCTGCATGACAAACAGGTTTCAACTTCTAAGCTGCTCATCTTCCTATAAAGCGATGACTTGCCATTTTCCAGTTACTTGTATTTTTTCCCCTTTTCATTTCGTATTAAAATAGCTCTAATTTGTGAGTTGTCTTTTCCACACAAATTCAACATTTTTCTAAATTGATTCGTGTTTGATAAATACTGCAACTTGCAAGCACTATCCCTACGACCAAAAAACTTTTTTTAAAATAAAATTACTTATTTGATATTTAGACTTCGGTTAAAATCGCTAAAAATTATTTTCGGAAATAAAATGGTTCTTAATCAATTAAAAATGGTTATAAGTTAAAGAGTATTTTTTTTTCACGTGAAAGTAATATAATTATTTTTATTTTATTCTTCAAAACAAAATGATTTTGTTTCCATAAATCGTACTTTTATACCTTTGCTAAAGATGCATTCTATTATATGAAACTACATAGGTATGGACTAAGCAATTTTCACTAGAGGAATAAGAAGTCAATAGATAGGTTTAATGAAACAAGCGAAAAAAATTAGGCAATGCAAGCGTAAAGAAAATAGCTAATATCTCTCTGAATATTTGGTACTACAAGAACCAAAAGTTTTTTTAGTTAAATCAAATCTACATCGGTGAAAGATAGATAATATCTCTTGGAGTTGTTGGTAGCACAAGAACCAAAGGTTTTTTAGTTAAATGAAATCCAGCTCGGTGAAAAATAGCTAATATCTCTCAGAGTATTTGGTAGCACAAGAACCAAAGGTTTTTTAGTTAAATGAAATCCAGCTCGGTAAAAAATAGCTAATATCTCTCAGAGTATTTGGTAGTAAAAGAACCAAAGGTTAGTTTGAATTAAATGAAATCTACCTTGGTGAAAGATAGCTTATTTATTGGAGCATTTAGTACTATCAGAACTAAAAGTTTTTAGTTAAATAAAATCTACCTCGATAAAAGATAGCTAATATTTTTCGGAGCATTTGGTACCTTAAGAACTAATAGCCTTTTTTCAGTTAAATAAAATCTAAAGATATGATAGAAATTGTAATAAGACAACAAAACCATTACATATACTTTATTTATTGTCAAGACTTAAGTAGTCAATCAATTATTAATTTCACCAATTCTACATTTATAGTCATTCATAATTCAAATTTATATTATTTGAACAATTATTAATTCCACAAAATCTCTTTCTTAAATAAAATCTTATTATAAGAATATCGTGATTCAAATTCAATTTTAATTAATTTATGAAATTAATATCTTTTGATTTTTATTGCTTAATTTTAATTGTTCAAGAAATAACTCTAACATATTCAAATTTTTTTCTAAAATACTCTAACAAATATTTTTCCACATTTAATTCTAATAGTTGTCTAATCCACAAATTTATTTATATTAAAACATTTTAAAATTTTTGTAATAAAAATATATTTTTAAAAAATAGCATGCAAGGCCCAACACATGTTAAATTAGTATACTAAAATAATGCAAAGTCCAACGTTGATGTCTTTGAAAACTCAACCAAAACCGATAGAGATGTTCAAACACCAACAAGAAAAATAAACCAAATAGCTAAGCCAAAGGAATTTATTTTAAACTTAACTTTGACATCTCTAAGATTAATAATGGGCATACAACCATCATTTGTATAATAAACCTTCAAAGGAAGTTTTGACTAATGGTCATGGTATCTAAACCTATCGATACTAACTCCACTATTTCTGCAAAAACCGTGAATTTACACAATCTAATGAGTCACAAAGAGAATGGGATACAAAAGTTGAAAATATGAGGTAATAATAAACTAGGTGTTACTAACGCACTCAAAGAGATGGTCTTCTGTGAAAAACTGACATGATCATCTAAATACTTTTGACTCTAATGTCAATGTAAGCAATTATATCATCAATGGCGCAATTTTCATTGCAAACCCAATCAAAAGATGCCAAAAAACAGCAGTGATGAACTTCCCATGACTATAATCTGAATTTGATTCATGAAAATCAAATTTCAGGTGTTTATCTGCTATACATTCCTATTTCCCAACATTCAAGGTCCTGCAAAACAAGGTTTTCCAATTCCCACAAATCCTCCTGCATAGTCAAGAATAACTTGCAAATTGTGTATACTAAATGGCCAGAAGGTCATGACTTGGCTGCTGAAAAAAAATGAGATTTATGTGCATTGTGGTCTTTTCCTGAATAGGATGCTTTCAAGAAGCTCCTAAGAAGTAATCTCGGATTGTTTTTTTCTTGATGGATGTAGTAGAAGGGAATAAAACAGAAGAAGGGCTTCTTAACGCTGATTCCGGGGTTTTGTCAATGTTTTTCTTGATGAACAAACTTGACTGCTTTCTCTTGTGAGATTCTGGAGTGTTTATCCATGGCATTTCTGCAGGCTGAGGTGGATTTTCATTACAAGGACCAGAACTGCTTGAACTTTTGCTGGGACTTTCTATAACATTATTCTTTTCAATATCTGTGTTCAGCTTTCTGACTTCAGAGCTTGGGAGTGCCATTACTCGTCTCCTGCTGAAAGACCTTGGTGGTGGTAAACAACTGCTTCGGGTGCTCCAAAACCGAACCTAAACACATAAATGAACTTAAGAAAGTCTAGAAATTTGGAAAATAATGCCTTTGAATAGATTTGGTGTTTGCTTACTGTGAAGTCATCTGAAGAAGTGGCGAATTTTTCAGAATCATGTAGGCACCTGCACAAGCAATAAACCTTGAGAACTATTACAATGGTAATTTAAGTTAAAATTCTAATGTATTTTTACTTGGAGATAATTTCCTTACCAATCAACTGAAGTAACTTCTCCATCATGGTTTTCCAACACAACAGGATCGGCATCAGGTTTGCCCACCTGGTTCCATTAAAACATTTATAAGTGAATGATTATAAATTTAAAATTTGTAAATATATTTTAGCAAGTATGTTATCCAAGTGGGGAAAGAGAGTTAGATTCTAACCTTCCATATGTAGGCATTTCCATCACTGGATCCACTAAGTATGTGTGATGCATCAGGACTGATGACAGACTGAAAATTGTATGTTTGAATTATTATATGAAGCAAGACAGGAATTGAAATCTCACAAATATATAAATATATATATATAGATATAGATATCATCAGTTAGACTATATATTTATATGCTTACCTTTACAAAAAAGGATTCTATTTGGGCCCCCAAGAAGGAACTTACAGGGCCCTTGTCTACCTGAAGCACGTTATACAAGTATATCCTGAAACAAATAAGATATTAGTTGAAGAACAAGATCATAAAGAGAATCAAGGAGCAAGACTGCCAGGTACCTATTGTCTCTGCATGAGGCTGAGAGAAGCACTCCGTTTAGATCTTGGGAGAGGCTAGTTATACCATGCAATCCTCCTTTCTGGAGTACAATTACAGATGTTGTATGAGAGACAGGAAATTTATATGGTACCAGCATTTATTAAGCCTGGTAATGTGACAGAAATTAATTTACAAAAATCCTTTCAACACTGGTTTTGATTAAATAGACTCATTGCAACCATCGTGTATAGTTTTAACTTTGAAGTGATGAAAGTTGTCCTGTTCTTAATATCTCGGGTCTTTTATGCTCATTGATCAGAAAAGACATGTATAAAATTGAGTATAGCTATTAAGTAGTTCTGATAAATATTTTTTACTAACCGGTGCGTTTGCAGACTCTGGATATTGGCATGTTTGAGTTACTTGGGATTTGAGGTTTCTCACATCCCAAAACTTTACAATGCTGGATTGAACAAATACATTAAAACAGAACCATGTTAACACAACAGAAAATATGAATATTTTTAATAGTGCAATTTAACTGTTTTTCGTTTCTGTAGATGTATCAGTACCTGTCAACTGCTCCTGCCGTAGCAATTGAAACTTCATCTTTGAGGTAAAGCACTGACGTGATGCTCATAGAGGCAGCCTAAGAAGACAAAATTTAGTAATGGCACACCAGAAAGATCTGAAAGAAGGCTGATCCAGCCTACAAACCTTTCCATTCCTAACTCGCTTTCGCTTTGCTGAGGCATGCGCTCCTATGACCACTTCAGTTGAGCTATTTAAGCATTAATGTTCCATTACAAACATGAAACAATCAATGAGAACACATGATGACATGATTACACCACCATAAATTTTTTTGGGGGAAAAAACAGATTAAACTTACTTTATTCTACTCTGATCGTGGCCAGGGTTACATCTTATATCCCATATTGCAAAGGACCCATCTCTTGAGCCAGAAACAACTAGATCTGTTAAACATACAAGCAATTGGGACAAAGTTACTAATATAGTAATATGGGAATCATTAGCATCAGAATGCATGAAGCAAGAGTGAAACAGCAAACAGCCTACCAGAATTTGTAGGATGTGAACACATAGATTTTACACTTCCTTTGTGCCCTGTAAATACTCCGGTACATTTATTATTCTGCACATCCCACATTTTCATCTGCCAGCAGAAGTAAAATAATAAGCCATAGTAAATTTGTTTGCATAATTGCACACAATTTTCTGCATTTTTACAGTTTATTGGCTCATTTGACCATCTACTTTATCCCTATTAATTCAAACCCGTATATGATTGTGCTTCATAACTGACAATTTAGAGCTATAAGCATACTATGATAAGCCCCAATTTCTATCTGATCAAGGACATGGACAAAACTTTTTCAGTAACTCAGTGAACTAGTTATTTATCAATCAGAAAATCAAACTTCCATCTTTAGAGTGAAGCTACTTACAGTCTGATCACCTGAAGCTGTCAGAATATTGTTATCATCCTGCACAGGAATCCAACGTAGCTCTTGTAAAGACAAAGTAAATGCACTAAAGGCAAAATTAAACATATCTAAACAAAATCAAGTAGAACTAGTCATCATTATCGGCAGAAAAAAAAAATCAGATACATAGTCTAAGAAAATTCAAAATTATGCAAGCCGTGTAGTTCCTCATAAGAACAGATATGCACAAATGATAGGATCTGTCTATTTTAGTCGAAAAATAATTTCAAGAATTCTATGGCATTAAATCCTATTTCCTCTACCACGTGTATTAGACCAATATCCTTAAACATTTACTGAAGAGCCCAGCTCCCACTAAACATACAGACTTGTAAGTTCCTGTCTTTTGACCACTTCTATTGTCATCTTCAAATGACAAGCTTGAAGCTTATAAAGATACTGCATTTGATTATTTGAACTATGATAGACTTAGACATCGCATCAAAATTTCATTAGGAAAAAAGTAGGAACTGATGGGAAAAAAACCCTACAAAATTAACCAGACACAAGAAATTGGAAGTTTGGCTAACCTTGATCCAGCAAATGTCAAAAACAGCATTGTCATGAGCACACCAATTCAAAACCCTAGCTCTTTCTGAAACAAGAGTATACAAAAAACAATTGTCCAATTATATCAGTATCTGAAAAAGAACCCTAGGAAGAAATCTCTTTTCCTAAAAAAAAAAAGGTCAAGCTGGGAAGAACAAACAAGGCAAACCTGCATTTTCTTGGGAAGTCACGGTGGGGGAGAACTGATAACGCGTGTTGAACAAGCTCACGAATCCTTCCTCGTCCGATACGGCCAGAATATGCGAGTTCTTAAGCGTCTGAAATCATTGAACATCCCATCAATGGTCAATTCTACAGATCGAAAACCAAAGCAGCTGTTGAATTTCGGTATACCTTGCAAAAGGAAACGGCGAGAGGTGGAACCAAATCGCTTGCTTGTCCCACAGTGACAGCTTGGCTGGTAGGCTCAGATAGATCGGAGAATTCATCGCAGAAAAAAGGTCTCTTTCTAGCTGGATAGCCAAATCGCAAAAGTGAGCACGAAATGTGAAAGAAGCATATAAGGGGAGGGATGAGAGAAGGTTTTACCTTGCCAGCCATTGAGCTCTCTGGATCTGATGTCATGAAAAATGGACTGGGAATTGAAAGTCGCCATATCAGAGCACAAAACAGAAACGAGGGAAGAGATAGAGGTGGAGGATGAAGAAGAAGAAGAAGAAGTTGAACCTGTGTTGGATCTGAAAAAGTGATATTTGGAGAGGGCTATTGCTGGGGTTGGCGGTGGCGGAGGGCGGGCTGCTTGGAGTGGCGGGAAATATTGGAAACTTTTGAACTGGCGCCTCATTTCCACTCCCGTTTTGGTCCAAAACTTTTGGGACAACCAAAACAACCGGTTTGGCTGAACCGGACCTCTACTCCGTCTGTAAACAAAAACAACCGGTTTGATATTTTTCCACAAATTAAAACTTAGTTATGATTTTAGGTACGAAACTTATTTTTTGAAAACATAAAGTTTTTTAGGTGCTTTCCAAACGACAAACTTTATATTGTTCAAAAATGCAATCGTTATTATCTTTAATTAAGTTTTATTAATTCCTAAAATCATAAAGAAATTTTTATTTCTTATTATTTTGAATAAGTAAAATCCATTTATATTATATGTATATATAGAGTTGGGTTCAATGAAAAATGAGTTTTAGGGTTAAAAGTATAAAGGATCCACGACCATTTGACCATTTGATATGTAAGGTGTTATATCGGCAAAGTGTAGCTAGTGAGTCTCGAAGTCGTGATCAAGTGAAGACCGGTTATGTGTTGGCTTTCACATGATGTTAGGGTTGTTGGCATACTAAGGGAGTTGCCTGACTTGTCCCAATACTCGGAGAAGTCTAGTCTCGAGTCATCTGTTGGTTCATATAAGACTAGACGGTAGCTCACCTAAACCATAATTTAATTATCCTCTCCTCGCCGAAGATCTCCTTCTCCCTCCCCCAGGGTTGCTTTCATGTATGAATGTACCTTCAACAATAGAAAGAGAGATCGGATTGAAGGAAAACTTCGTACCATTTGCATGGACCACGGAGGCGATATTGGATCTCTAGACCTTTGTGTGTTTGTTCGTTGTTTTTGTTTTTTCTACTCTTTGGGTTCTTTGGGAAGAAGAGTTACAGCAGGGCGGTAGTCCTCCACATATGATTGGGAAGAAGAGTTACAGCAGGGCGGTAGTCCTCCACAATTTCGATTTTAGAGTTACATCCGCTGTAACTCTTCTTCCCAATCCATCTGTCTCATGTAGGGATGGCAATTTCATCTGAATCCGACGGATACCCGCTCACCCGATCCATCGTGAAAGGGTGAAAATCCGATATAAAGCGGGTGACGGGTGAAACGGGTGGTGGGTCGGGTAGGATTCGGGTGGACATTTCATCCACCCATCAACCGATCCATCATCCATCCACCCACCCGACCCGCTATGAAATTTAATTAATATTTTTATTTCCTTTTAATTTATATTTTTTAACTTGGTATATAAACCACACTAACAAACCCTATTTCATTGAACATGTTGCCAAATCTATATACTCTACTAAAGTAGAGAACATCTATAGCTGACGTGGCGTGCTGTGAGAGCAGTATTTTGAAATGAATCTCTCACAATTAACGCCCTAATTTCTTTTTAAAAAAAAATACGTTAATTATTTTGTTCCCCCGATTTTTTAAAAATCTTATCGGTATATTTAGCAGCCACATTTTTATTATTCTTTCTCTAGAAGTTTCGTTTTTACATTAACTACATCTAACTACGTTTATTTTGTTATTTCCCCCGATTTTTTGAAGATCTTATCCGTATATTTATCAGTCACGCTTTTAGCAATCTTTTTCGAGAAGTTTCGTTTTTATGTTAACTCATCTATATATATTAACTTATTCTCATAGTATTTCAATTAAATACTAAATTGTTCTTCTTTGTTCTTTAGTGAATAAACTCTATTACTTTGTTCTTTAGTGCAGAAACTCTATTCTGCAAGTACCAGGTACCACTGGATCGATCTCTCACTCCTTGTACGACCATTTCACGATTGGTTAGTTTTATGTGAATTGATTTATTTATATGTTTTTTGTGGCTATGATGTAATTTTGTCTGAGTAATACCTATTTACATTCTGATTTTGATGGACTAATATCAACTTATGATTTCATGGTTCTTGTACGTTCTATTTACCATTCTATTTACCGTTGATTCATTGTTTGATGATTTTCAGTTTCCTTCTGATTTTGTGGTTAAACTATCATTTATTATGTGGTCAAAGCACATCTTTATTCGCATCACACTGATACATGTTTGTATAGTAAGATAGATTGCATAGTACAGTTGAAGCCAAGAGACAGAAGTTCCTAACATCGTTCAAATTCAGACCAAAAAGTTGAAATGAATCGTCTCAATCAATGGTGAACCCTAAAATAGAAATTGTGGAGGACATCCGAACGATTTTTTGTCTGAAGAACATGAAGACATGGGAAGGATTGAAGAAGAGGAAGATTGTTTCATTCTCGATTTCGGTCCTTTTGAGCCAATACAATTCGTGAAACTGTCTCTTGATTTTGCTGAAGATGATACTCGTCTTGCAGTCGTCGGTGAGAAGAGTCAAGAGTGGCAAGGTGATTCAAATTCCAAAACCCTAATTTGTCTTCCAATCTTGTACGTGCTTATTTTTCATTGATTGGTTTTCATTTGAAATCATTTTTTGAATCATTCTATTACTTTTCTCTGAATCTAAATTGCTGACAAACTGTATATTGATATTTGATGATGGTTTTGAATGGTGGTTGAAGGTGGCTTGCAGAGATTACCCACATCCAAGACATGTATGTGAAAACACACCCGTTTGAAAAGATTTATCGTGAGAAGTATTATGAACAGGTAATCATCTATGTATTATAGGTTGGTTGGACATAGATAAGTAGTTGTTCATATTTATCATCTACTTAAAATTACAATTTTGCAGTGTTACTATATAGTGTGTAATAAGCCATCCCCATGTGAGTAATGGAAAGAGCTTCTAGAAGTATTATGATCTGAAGCATTGCAGTGCAACTCATAGGATTGATCTCAATTTGAAGACTGCTCCTCATGTTCCTACTATGGGAGGAAGAATCCGAGGCGCTGGAATTATCCGATCGACAATCATTTCAAAGTGCAATTAAGTTTGATTCATGCCTTATTTTGTAAAAAGAATATATCTAAGGGGAAAAAATTGCATTAGCAGAAGCTTGAAACCCTCTTTTGCCTCATGTGGTTTAATAAGTTTGCTGATATTTTTCCTGTTGAGACTTTCAGGCATCGACAACCTCACCTTCTATCCATCAGATAACACGCTGGAGATGCCAAGTAGATTCGATGAAGCTAATCCAAGCAGAGGCGACGTCTGTTTTTGTTTTACACAAGGCAATAGATCTCAACAACTCCTTTTCCTACATGAACGGATAGAATTTGAAACTGCATGTATCTGAGGTAGATGTGTAGAGGGTTGATGTAGTCATACTTTGGATTCAAAATGGTACAAAATTTCAGTGCTTGCTTTATCAAAATGTTGTCTTTCTTCCCTAGCAATGTGAAGACGGTGGTTATCAACAACTAACAAAGCATTGACCTGTACTGTTGGATCAATCATAGAATAAAAATTCCAGTCAAGGAAATATAATCAAATCCATTCATACCTACACTTGTGGGGATAGAGATTAACCATCTTGAGATGAACTTATGCATCCTTAAAACAATTATTGTAGTTGTACATACATACCTCTTTCAGCTGAGCTTCAAGTTCATCCTTCCGTTGTTGATGTTTTTCAATTTCAGCTAGCAAATCCTAGAAAAACATACGGTATGATTTCTCATTTCATATTTATTAATACAGTTGTAGGCTTCTTATCGAGGACAATTCTTTGATGGATATCACTCCATGTGTGTAAATTAGCTACTCTTTGTTGATCTATTGAAGTTTGAAAGTTTCTTTTTCAACAATATATTATAATTTATAATTTAAGATTGATCTTAATCTCCTAATTTTTACGTCTTCTCTACAAATCAGGTAACACTAATTACCCTTTTCATAATTTATTAGCTTATGATCACTTATTTAAACAAAATTTATAAAAGTTTTTATTGACCCACTTATTTAAACAAAATTTATGAAATATATAAATATAATTACTGAAAAATCTTTTGATCCTATTTCAAATTTATGTTCTATAATTATTTTTAACTAACAAGATTTATTTCATCTAACTGATTGGATGATACAATCTTATTGGTTATCATGATAAAACCAATCAAATATATAATAGTTAATGGGTATTATTGAAACTGTAGATTATATCAAACGATATTTAGTTTAAACTTATTTCAAACAATATACTTATTTTAAAACATAAGTTATATCACAATTTCTTGAAGATTAAAACCCAGTTCATATGATTTTTTTTTTACAATGTATTAAAAAATAATATTTCTTTTAAGCAAATACACTAACTACTATCAATAAGTACACAATTTTATGTGTCCGGATTTAAACCCTTTTTAATTTAGTTGTATCATCGATCAATTAGTCTGGACATTGTAATCACGAACTATCAAGCGGCAACAAGCTTAACCACTTGCTAAAATAATGCTCCATTTTTTTTATTGCGTCTCTGATTTTCACCGCATACTGAGCCCATGACCTCTTCTTTATACACTTCACTATTTAAATTTGAAGATAGTTTTTTTTTTTTTTTTTGTGAATTCAAACTATCGTTCAAATTTATTTATTAAACACATGTTGTTGTGAACTTATTGTTAAATAAATCGAAAATTTTGAAATTACCGCTATCAATTTTTTTAAAAATAAACTAAAAATCTTTAAATGAAACAATCGATTTTTATTTGTTTAATTTCGTTAAATATTATTTTTCAGTGTGAAACTTAATATCAGATCTTAATATAAAAATCTTATACTAATATTTGTATCATGTATATCCACTAAATTTAAACTTCCAACTTATCATTTAATGAATTTATAAATCTTTATCACCAAAAAAATAAATTTATAAATCTTTCACTATCAATAAAAAAAATACTTACCCAAAATAATGATAACAAAATATTGTTAAATTTTATATTTTTTAAAAAAAACAACACAATAGAAATTATTTTGAAATAAGCACAAAAATATTTTGTATATATATTGTATGACACGCAATTATTATTTTAAAAAATACCCGCAGACGGTGCGGGAACTAAACTAGTGAGTTTTTGATTGCCGCCGCAGTACCTCCCAACCCTAATATTCAATTCATCGTTCTCCTCCGCTCAACCCTAGTTTCAGACTTCTCCTCCGCCTCTTCGTTCTCCTCCGTCCAACCCTGAACGATAATCTTCATTCTCCTCCTTTTCTAGTATTCTATTTAATGTTGAAGCAAATCCAAAGGACCAAAACAACTCTTCGGTTGGTGTCCTTATTTCTTGTAGATCTTGCTTAGGTGAGTTTGAATATTCTCCCTCCTTTTCTACTCGTGTCCTTGCAATTGCAGGTTTCGTCATTCCTATTTGTATGTTTACTGCAGGGAAGCTCAAACTCTTTGTTTATTGGTAACTTCGACGCCGCTGATCCCCGCCTTCTCTGCTTCACACCATGGCCAAGCACTACCGCCCTGCTGTAACTCTTCTTCTTCCCAATCCACTGTCTCATGGTTTCCCTCTGATTTCTGTTTCTGTATTGTTAATGGTAAATTCACTCCGTAGGGCAAGAAGAAGGAAGGAAATGCTGCCAAGTATGTTACTCGCACTCAGGCTATCAAGCAACTCCAAGTTAGCCTCCCTCTTTTCAGGTCACTCCTATACTTCACCCCCTGTGCCAACAATACCTGCAAATATACATATATTTGTTATCAGAAATTGGCTTGTGTTCGTAACAAACAAAGTACCTTACGATAGAAAAGATTAATTGTTCATATTTCTAGGTCTTCGTCTTTAGGTCAATATTTTAATGTAATAGTTGCTATGAATCATTGTGTTATCCGACTGACTAACGAAGCTGGAATACAAATCGTAACCATTTCTAGTTCTTCGTGTTTAGTTAAGATTTTTATGTTATAGGTGGAATTTGAGCTGGTCTTCGTCTATATGACGACCATACAGTGTGTATCTGATATGTCTATGTTACAAGGTTACTGAATGAATTTCTGTTACAGGATGCACTTTTTGGTTACATTCAATGCTTTTTTAAGTGTATCAAATACTTTAGTCTAAGTCAAGCTTATTTCTATTTACCTATGGGTTATTTTAACTTTATAATGGAGTTTAGTCTTAAAACTGAATTTTGTAATTAGGATATTGACATATTTTTATGTTTTACTTTGTGTCATGGTTTTACCGTTTTCTGACACTAATGTTCTATATACAACCACCTACAGGAGACTCTGTATTCTCAAGGGAATATATCCGCGGGAGCCAAAGAAGAAGTTCAAAGGAACTCATCAGACTTATTACCATGTCAAAGATGTATCGTTCCTTCGACATGAACCACTTGTAGAAACCTTCAGAGACATAAGGGTACATGAAAAGAAGGTTAAGAAGGCTGTTGCCAAGAAGAATAAAGATCTTGCAAAAAGCTTGCTGACTCGCAAACCAGGCTATACCTTGGATAGACTCATTAAGGAGAGGTAGGTTTACACATTATCTTTTAGATTGTTAAATTTGTAACTCAAGCCACATTTGAAAGGGTTTTAATTTTACATCTGTGGCAAAATAGGTATCCAAGACTTGAAGATGCACTCGGTGATTTAGATGATTGCCTCTCAATGGTGCACCTGTTTGCTGCACTTCCTGCATCAGAACAAGATAAGATTGGAGTAGAGCGCATCCATAATTGTCGGAGGTTTGTGGATTAAACATATGTTTGTATATTTGTTGAACTTTGCAAGTTTGAAACCCGCTTCTCCTTCCTCTATCATTTGGTGTGTCCAGGTTGTGCCATGAATGGCAGGCTTATGTTTCTCGAACTCACAAACTGCGTAAAACTTTCATTTCAGTGAAGGGCTTGTATTATGAGGTAACTTGATCTCGTTGTACTATTTCATTAGTATGAGATACTCTGCCTTTTTAATGCATATTCTCAAATTCTTCTTGATTTTGTGGCATGAACGTGCTGATAATCGTCTTTACAGGTGGAGGTCAGAGGGCAAAAGATAAGATGGTTAACCCCACACAAGCTGCAGCAAGTTGTGACAGATGATATTGATTTTGGTATTATGCTGATCTTTCTGGAATTCTATGAGGTAATCATGCTAAAATACTAGCTTGTATTGTATAATCCTGGCTGTTTTTATACTTATGTATTTTTTTTAATATTAATCAAGCCATTTCCTGCAGACCCTGCTTGGATTTGTCAACTTGAAACTTTATCGTTTCCTAAATGTGGAGTATCCACCAATTCTTGATCCTCGTCTAGAAGCTTTAGCAGAAGGCATGGACCCTATCCGTCTATCCAGTTTGATCTATAAGTACAATATTTCTGTACTCCAAGAATTCCGGTGTTTTCTAATGCAATCTATGTGGTTTTGCAGAACTATACGCTCTCTCAAGGTTCCTTTCTGCTAAATCAGCAGCGTCCGTCACTGGACAGCAAATCGGATCTGCAGAGAGTGACAGCAACACCGCAGATCAAAAGCAAAATGAGTCTGAGCTTCGACTTGCCCAACTTCAGCATCAACTCCCTTCTCATGAACATGGTTCACTGACGAGTCTTGTTGAAGTTGTTGAGGATGACGATGATGATGAAACCAAAGAATGCAAGTCACTTTTTAAGAATATGAAGTTCTTCTTGAACCGTGAGGTTAGTCTTTTGTATTTACAACTCATTTGTTATCTGCCTTTTGTTTTATAATTTATTTCTATCAATGAGTAGGCATTTATTCTGCCAGATGGTGAACTTATCAATCAGTTTCCTAAACACCAATTGTTAAAAGCGTAGAATTAAATGGAAAAACCTCTATTTCAACCCTGGACAATATTTTTGTTTATAAGAGAATGATATAAAACTGATGCAAACCTTCGATTTCCACAATTATTTCTTAGTTGATTCAAACTTTCCATGGTTGAATGGTTCTTTTGGAAGTCAAATAAGTGAGATTTTCTTTCACAATTATTTTTCAAAAATTATTTCTGGTGCTACATGTTAGAACAGGGAAACGATTATGTATGAGCCAAGGAAAATTTAAAAGGTTTCCAATGTATGGCGGCTGTATTTTTTACCTATAGAATTTGGACCCAAATTAATTTGGAGAAGAAATTTGGTGGTACTTGATTCTTCGAGGCTCGATATTGTGTTTTGATCTTTTGTTTTGAGATCTAACAACCAAAATCTTTTGATTAGATATTCAACTACCAAATTTATGAACTTCAGTGAATGAATGCTAAAACATAAGACATTAGATCCTTATATAACCTTCTATGTTAATCAGTCCTAGTAGGACTAGACTTATTAAAAGTTAAGCTAATTATTATTAGTAATAAAACATTATAAATTATGCTTATTGCGTCTAGCATAAGTCAGTAAAGGATAATCCCTATTGGCCGGCCTAGTACAGAGGGTCTGAATCCTATCAAAATCCATATTTAGAGAACTTTTGGAAAGTTTGCTGGGGAATTTCTGTCAAGTATTTTCGCGGCGTTGAAAAAAGTTCAAAATTACTTCCAGATGATATTTTTATTTAGCTACAGGAAGCATTTGTGTGAAAATTTTCGTGAATCCTTAAAAATATAGTAACAGTGAAAGGAAGCCCACAATTTACCTCATTTTCCAACAAAAAGCAAATTTGTTATCATAAATTTGATAAGAATCTGAACTTCATTTCAACAAATGGTTTATTACTGTTAATATTTTTCAAGAATGAGATTACTAAAGTAACTCGGGTTCCCTGGAGGATTACAAAAGATTTATCACCGTTGCTAGCCTTAATATTGTTGTGATCCCCTTGATTAAATTGTGTTTGACCTTCAGGTACCCAGGGAGTCTTTGCTCTTTGTCATTCCTGCATTTGGGGGCATGGTTTCTTGGGAGGGGGAGGGCGCTCCATTCCCTGAGACAGATGAAACCATTACTTATCAGGTAAACATTATATGCAGAAGATAAATACCATCAAATTTGTACTTTTTTTTTTTTTTTTGTATTCCTGAGACAGATAGAACCCTAACTCACCAGGTAAACATTATTTGCAGAAGATAAATACAATCAAATTTGTGCAATGTCTTTGTATGTTAACCTCTTCTAGCAGTTCATGTTACTATTGGTGCACACTCATTTGCTTAAGAAACAATAATGAATTTCTGTTTTATGTGTTGAAAACTGTTTTGTTTTTATCTATTCTCCAGATTGTTGATCGCCCTACAGTTGCAAACCAGATTCCCTCTAGGGACTATGTTCAGCCTCAGTGGGTTTATGATTGTGTGAACACACGGATTATACTGCCGACAGAAGAGTATCTTATAGGCAGGTATTAACCAGGAACATGATCATAACTGTCTTTCAATTCCCCTTCTGTAAATACTGTTGAGAGGAATGGCTAAAGGCAATGGTATATATTTGTGTCTCTCGTGCCATAATTGTTCAAGATCATGCCTAAAGTTATATTCCTTTCGTTTGACAGTTGTTGCTCATAATTGGTCAACAGATACTTTATATTTTAGCTATTATGGTCTCTGCTCTTGTAATTTTCTGTAGAATGTTAGTATTGGTTTTCAAGGGATGTAAAAAATGTAGATTAAAGGACAATGGTATATATTTACTAACAGTAATGATTTAAAACAGGATGTGCCCTCCCCACTTGTCACCCTTTGTTGACAATGAAGCAGAAGGCTACGTTCCTGAGCGAGCAGAGAAAATAAAATGGCTTCAGGCTGCTGCGAAAAATCAAATCCTACCTATTCCAGGTACAGGAACAGAAGATCTCGAAGATCCTCAAAATCTACTGGGAGAAGCTGTTACTAGTCGGGTTGAAGCCAATGAGGCTGCTGAGCGGAGTAGAAAGGTGCTTAATTAAAAGGATTGTTTGTTGATCTAAACTAGAAACACAGAATCGTGTAGCATCTGCCATCTCTAATATTGGTTGTGTTGAACAGCTGTTGGAGCTCGAGAAACGGCACCATGAGGGGCTGAAAAAGGAGTTGCAACTCCTCCAGTGTACGTCGTCTAGTGTCTCCGTCCATGAAAAGCAAAGCGAGGAGGAAGCACAGCCGAACCCTGACCAGGTTGCTGAGGATACAGCTAGGATGGAGAAGGTTGGTATGTCTCGCAAGCAACGTGGTCTCGTGGAAGCCATTGAGATTAGCAAGAAGAGGAAGCAGGCCAGTAATGATGTACTCAGACAACGTAAAAGAAAGATCGAAAAGAGCAAAAAATAGACGATTAACTAAACCCGCACCCAA
Source organism: Fagopyrum tataricum (assembly GCA_002319775.1). Lineage (NCBI taxonomy): Eukaryota > Viridiplantae > Streptophyta > Magnoliopsida > Caryophyllales > Polygonaceae > Fagopyrum > Fagopyrum tataricum. The sequence goes on from CM008280.1 coordinate 10,058,638, forward strand.
AAAAGGCATCCCAATCGAAAGATTGGCAATAGTTTTGTATAACCATTTTGATCGCTACTTTAATACTTGTCTGGTTCTTTATTTATTAGCATATTGGTGTTGAACTTTTGTTGTAATGATTTTTGTAAGGCATAACCTGGTGTATGTCTTGCCAAGATGGTACAACTATGAGTTCATTTTACAAATTTGGTTAAGCCATGTGATATTTCATGGTTTATCTATTAGAGTAAGCTCCAAGTTTCATTGCTGCAAAGTCTCATAGGCCAATTATTCCATGCAAGGCTCATTGAAGCACATACACTTTAAGTAAGCTCCAAGTGTTTTGTTTTATAATTTCAATCTGAAAATGTCATTGCTGGAGATAAATAGAGATATTTCATGGTCTATCTATTAATTAGTATTATATATTAGTAATTGGTTTTAATTATTATTAATCAGTACTAATTACTATTTTTTTGTACTATTAATGATTGAAATATATCGTGCGACTTTTTAAATATGAGGGAATTAGATGAATTGTACCTAATTAGGAATGGAAACGGGTCGGTTGATGGATGGATCTACTAATTCCGCCAACCACCCATCTTACCCAAGTTGTCACCCACTCCGCTCATCACCCACCTAACACTTTACCCATATTCCACCCATCGGGTGATCGGGTGGTTCGGGTGAAGTAGTCGGGTGTGAAGTAGTTTTTTTTGTTTTTAGAATTTTCAAAGTTATGACAATTTTTAATTTAAAAATAACACAAACCAAAATTTATTAAATCACGAAATATTGTAAAACATAATAAACCAACAACAAAAAGATTTTCAAGTAATACAAGCCAAAATGATGCAAAAAACACAGTTTATTATGGATACAATAAAAGTAAATTAACATAAATCAAATGAAAATCATCTAAAGCTCGATATAATGATACACTTCAACAACCTAAATAATTAAAAAAATTAAAAAAACAATAATTAGAAAATCAAACTTAACCATTAATTAAAATTTGAATGTCAAAAGTATACATATTGGGTACATGCCTTCATGGCGGAATCTTCACCATCAACATCCTTCAATATAATATCAACCTACTTGTGCATCGAGAGAAAAACCTAAATTATAATTAAAAATCTTAAAAAGAGGATATCATAAGTAAAAAAGAAGAAGAGGTTATTAATATAATTAGATATGCTCACCTACATAATTGCTCCTAATTCAATATTGCAAAAACATTAATGTCTCTACAATATCTCCATGAAGTCTAGAACGATGAGGACTCACCATTCGCCCACCCATGCTAAAAGCATTTTTAGAAGTCACGGTAGACACAATAATTGCCAAAATATATTTTGCAATCTTTCGCAAATTTGGACAGTTTAGATGAGTTTTCCATATGATAAGAACATCAAATCTTTAATATTAGGTAATACAATTTCTTGAAGATAATATACCAACTCATGGTTTACACTAGCCTTCTTCAAAATTTTCTTATAATGACCAAAATCATCATCATCAGAAATTACATGTCTTTTGTCAATTAATTTAGAGGTTGAACTTACATATTCTTGATCCTCAATATCATCACCTAAGTCTTGATACTCATAAAAAAACAAACATCAAAGTTTTCATCTTCTCAATCTCAACAAAGATCATCATATATCTTGTTAAAATACCATTCAACACATTTCAGTTTGTCTCTCTTGGGTCTAAAATTGTTTCTATTGCAAAAACTCCACTTATAATCGACCAATACTTATCAAATTTCTCAAGTATGTTTTTATCCATCTCATTGATCATCAAGTCATCAATAGAACTCCATTTTAGTAAAGAAACTTTAACCGGACAAACCTTTCGAAAGAACAAAGTACTTGTTGGGTAGTTTCTCCCGGAAAAAATGTTTGTCACCTTATGGCGAATGTTGAATCAGTGAGAACGTCGATGAAGGCGTCGGTGGAGCAGTGAGAACGTCAAAGACGGCATCGGCGGAGTAGTGGCGACTCCGGAGAAGGTCGAAGACGGCGTCGGCAAAGCAGTGGCGACTCCGGAGAAGATCGAAGACGGAGCCGGCGAGAAGTGATGGGAGAACACCCGTCGGTACAGACGGAAAATATGACTGCACGGTGAAGGTGAAGACTCGAAGGGCTAGAGAGACACGGGATCGGGACTCAAAACGCTTATTTGTTTGTCAATTCTCTCCCATATTAGATATTAGGGGCTTAGGGTCTTATATATATTTTTATAATTTAAACGGGTGAAACGGTGTAGGTGGGGCGGGTGGGTGACGGGGCGGGTGGTGGGTGGTTGTACCTCCACCCATACCCGCCCCACCACCCATCAATTTCATCCATCAACCGTCCACCAACCGAAATTCTTCGGGTTTTCACCCATATATTCGGGTCGGGTGATCGGTTGGGTCGGGTGGTTGTGCACCCATTTCCATCCCTACACCTAATCATAACTTTTAGACTTTTAGTGAGTAGATATCCTAGGCCTATAATTTATTAGGTATATAGCATAATTAAATAGATAATGACAATCTTAACCTTACCTCAAACTATTCAAATTCGGTTACAAGAATAAGCAATTAAATATATTAATTATGATTTGAAAATCTAAAATAAGAAGGCAGTTTAAATGCTAATATTCAAAATAAGCAACTAAATATTTTAATTATGATTTGTAAATCTAAATTAAGGAGGCAATTTAAATTTTAAAGAAACTTCCATCATTTATTGGAATTTTCAACCGATAATCACGTTAGAAACATCGATCAACTTCAAGGTGTGAGAAAGGTGTATACTGTGTGATGGTACAAGAACTCTACAGTTGAAGAGATTAGTACAAGAAATTAATAGATGATTACGAAAGTCTAATGTTACAAGGACCTATTTGCATATACATGAACATGATATATGAACGACAATCCACCATGAAATAAAACTCATAGTCGTTCTACAATTAATTTTGATAAACTTATATAATATCGTCGAAACCTACCATGTTACATGAATATGTACATGTACAAGAAATATACATGATTAGTACAAGAAAATGTACATGTACAAGAAAGATACATGATTAGTACAAGAAAATGTACATGTACAAGAGAAAATAATAATCACACAATCATGTTAGTGCTTGTATGAGGGTAATTTTGTCACAAATTTTCAAAGGATGCCATATGCTAATAAATTTAGCTACATAGGATATATACTAATCAATATTAGTGACATAATGCTACATAGCAATTTCGCCCTTTTGATATAAAAAATAGCATACTCTACATGAATGTTGTACAACATTCATGTCGAGTATGTTATTTTTTTATATGACATTTCTAACATTATGGTTTCCGGGTCTCTAAGCGTTCGCCAGATTGTGTCCATTTGCATAACTCGTGATGTTAACTCACCGGATAGTTTCGGGATAAGAAACTTTAACCAAAATAAGCTTCTCGAATGAGAGCTTTGTTGTCATTTGTCAACTTTGATTTAAAAACCATAAATGATTAAACCTTCGAAGTATTTTTATATCTCTTATTATCACCTTTGATTTGAAGAGGTAAATAAGAGACATAGTAACATGTAGGGTATGGTGGTGCGGAGGATGGTTAGCCTAGGTTAGGATTTGGTTGCAAGCCAAAGGCCAAAGAAAGTCCAAGCATTGACGTCCACAATGTTAAAACAACGTTGATACTGAGAAAAAGAGGAATCAATAGAAAGTTCAGGTATTGTCCAATAATTTTTGGGTTAAGTCGTAGTTAATATAGTTTAAAGCATATTTTGATTCCTAACTACAGTGGACACCAAATGAAATTTGAAAACAAAAAGCGTATAAAACGTGAACTATTCAAATCAAATTAGAAAATAAAAACCGATATAAAACGTTCACCAATCCGAAACAGAACTTGGTGCTCGGATGAAGTATAGGCCACAGGTTCTTCTAGTGTTGCTTGGAAATCACTTGCCTTGTAAGATGGTCCCTGCCTCCGGCTGGTTGGATCAAATTTAATACATATGGAGCAACTATGTATACAAGTCATGCTACTAGCCTACTACTACATGTTTAAATAGGGATGAGTTTCGGAGCGGGTAACAAGGGTTTATTCACAATATTGGGATGTTACGGTCCCAATGGCAGGGCTTTGGGGAATCCTACACGGTCTCGAGATTGCTTGGGGGAGTGATGTTAGGAATGCGGTTTTAGAAATGGACTCTCAACTAGCTACTACTCTCTTATATAAGAATATCCCCCGTTGCCACCCCCTTTCTAGCCTGACACATAAGTGTCGAGGCTTCATGCGTAGATCTTGGAATATCCAAGTTCGTCATGTTTTCCGTTAAGTCAATTATGCGGCGGATTTTCTAGCTACTCTAGTTTTTTGATTTTTCTGCGGGTTTTCATGCATTGATTGATCATCCGGAGGATGTGATAAAGACTATTGATGCTGATGTAAGGGGCCGGGCTATCCCCGCTGACCCGCTTGATGATTACTTGTCCTTTTCTCATATATGATAAGCGCGACTAGATGCGCCGAAGACCACTACCTCTTCCTTCCACCAAAAAAAAGGCCAAAGGTTACAACTCCAAATCATAATCCGATACCCAAAGTTTACACCAATCATCCACTTTAAGAGACACTTTGGTTTCAACTTCGCAAAACAAAATGAAAACGAATCTAGTCCATTTAAATGTCATTGTTCATTCATAGAATTAATTTTCAAGGGGTATGTTTAATAATTTTGACAGGAATGGGGTACCAAAACCTTTTTTTTGTATACTGAATACAAACTAGACCTCTCTATTTTTCTGTAAAATTTTTAAATCTAAAAATAATTAATTTGGAACATAATGGTAAAATGTAAATATAAAAAACCCTATATAATGTGCTTTCACATTCAGATCTCGTAAACCCTAAAATCTAGACACCAAATTGAAACCGCCGAAGTCGTTGCCAAGACCCGCACCAGCGTGGAATTGCCGTGAGCCTGCCGCCAGATCCGCATATGAGCCGCCGCCTGCCTGCCGAAGAACTGCTGCCAGAGAACCGCCGGATACCTGTAGTGGAACTACCGCTAGATCCACCGTCTGCTTGCCGCCAAAGTCGTCGCCGAGAACAACCGCTAGAGAACCGCCGGATACCTATCGCCAACGAACCGCCGAGACGAAGTAGATGACGGAAGGAAGCCCTGCGGCGGCAGTTGTCACAACAAAACCCTAACTAGGTTTCATCATTTTTAGTTTAATTACGGAAAATATCTCATATTTTATAATTGTATTTATGGCCCAAACATTTATAATTTTGCAAAACGTCCCCAAATGGATAATTACAGAATATGACCTAGATTGAGCTTGTGTAACTCGCCCTCGTGTAATTGAAAAATCTTTTTGGGCTTGCGTAATTAGGGAATTTTTTTGGTCTTGCGTAATTGAGAAATCCTTTTGGGCTTGTGTAATTGGGAAATACTTTTGGGCTTGCGTAATTGAGAAATCCTTTTGTTCTCGTGTAATTGAAAATTCATGTATTAACATTGTGTATTAATATTGTGCATCAATGATAGAATATATAAATTCAATTAGTTCAGCTGGTATAACCGCAAAGATAAACCACTATGAAATTCAAAGGCTGAATGGATTTTTAGGCTTGTTTAATATATCACTAAATGCAAAAAATTATGCACTTATTTTGGTAAATCGTTCTCATCTTTGTTTACCTTTTGGTAGCTTCAATCATAAACAGTAATCACACTTTAAAGATTATGCTAAACTCGTACATGTATGCTTTGCAGCATGTCTAATAATCGGGGATAACAACTACAAGGTAAAAGCATGTCAAGAAATGGGTTCATCAATCTTCAGCACTCAAATCTATGCTTCTTTCGAATTAGAATTTTAGTGCAAACATCTGAAAATTGAGATATATATGTTCAACGTTAAAGATGATAACGCTGCATTGCGATTTCACTTAAAAAAATACATAATTTAGACATAACAAATAAATATGTTCAAGAAATGGGTTAATTTAATTCTATTTGTTCATAAAAAAATATAATAAAAATGGATTTTAATAATAGAAAAAAAAATCTTATTTATAATTTATAATGATGCATTGCGATTTTCACTTAAGCAAATACAAAATTCAGACTTTAAATTAAATTTTAAACAAGACCATCCAAATGAACTCCATATATCTCATTGGACGGTCCCAAGTCACAACAGCCTTAAGTTGAAGAAACAAACCAGAGGAAGTTCTAGTACAAGAGATATGCTTACTATTTTGGAGCCGCTTGAGTCTCTACTCACAAGCTAATGAGCTGACAAAATCGACGGCTCTGAGATCGCAAATGCTAGCGAGCTGTATCGTAAGTGTATCCAAGTGATTCGTAATATGACCTCTCTGCATTAACCATTCGGTCTTGGAACATTGTCCATTCTCTTCTACACCTATCCCTTACCTGACCAAAAATACGCATGTTGATATAAAATTTGCTGAACTCATCAAAATGAATCAAGAAACAGTGGAATAAAACTTACCCCTTCCCATGGCGCCTTTCCGTTTTCAGACTGGCCCTGTTCACAAAAATAAAATAAAAACAGATCTGTAAAGATAACTTCAATAACAGTTTGGCACCTAAATCAGATGGTCTGTATCGAAACCTGGTTCCCCAGTGAAGGCACAGTTTGATGAATTATCCATTGAGAATCTATGACACCTATTTTCTCGTGAGCAGGCTGTGATGACAAAATGGTTGAAATCAATTCAGAGTATAACAATGGACAAATCCACAAAGATTATAGAACTCAGAAGAAGTAGTCACAGACCTCCACACACCTCCTAAGAGCAAAATCCAGACCCCATCCATGGACCAAGTCATTCTACAGATAAACAACGAAATAATCAATAGTTCCATAAGGAGTCTTTACCAGAACATTTTGTGTTTCCCTCTATTTTTTGGCATTTTCATTTCTTTTTAGTGTCCGTTTAGTTGAAGTGGTGGAATGGAAACGGAATGAAATCAGTTAAGGGGAAGGAAAGGAAATGAAAATAATTAGATTACTTTCATGTGTTAAAAGACCTCTAAACAAACATATGATTGATTCGGAATCATTCCGTTACCGGGAATGATTCTTAGAGATTCCAAACGAGCCCTTAGTATAATCAATAACTAATTAAAATTAGTGAATCAAACCTGTATCATATGCCAAACACAGCGCCATGCATTTCTTGAGAACACAGGTGCCATAATTTCAATGAACCTGTTGACAGAAAGAGTTGTAAATTCAAACGTATACTGTTTGAAGAAAAAGTGGGGACATGCATGAAATGAAGTTCATTAGTAGGACCCATACGCTGCGCAAGGAGGCAGTTGTGGATCTGAACACCATCCAGGTTTTTCTTCTGTTGACCTGCCAATTAAGAGAAAAAAAACGAAGCATCAGAAAGCTATTGAAGCAAAATAAAAAGGCCACACTATAAGCAACATTTATGGAAGGAAACAACTTGAAACAAATTAATCTTACATGTGGACCTCACTATCTCCCCTTCTCTTTGTCATCTGCCATGTTAAGCCTTTGTTTGGTTCCAAACCGGGCTGAGATATCTCCAGGCCGTGTTTTTTAACAAGCTTGAGGTATCTGCAGCAGAACATTTCGCACAATCAAGGCCGAGGATCTAAATGAAAATGTCAGAAACATATGCTAGGTCTTTACTCCTCAGCATTAAAATGCTCCACTCCAAGGTCCTCATCCCATATAAAGATGTAATCATAAGGAGCAACTATGTCAGGATGCAGAAACCGTTTAGCATACCACCTGCACACATATTACAGAGCTCTCAAAACATTTTCCAGCATGTAAACCTAATAATTTCATATTCTCTTGAACAATCCGTACAAAATATCGTAATTTCAAGAGAGTAACTTACCATTTAGTTTGTTTCGCAACACTAACATGTATAGCCCGCTTTGACCACTCAAATTCATTCCATTCATTTGCCCGGCCATCATAGTGAAAAAGCAAAATTGTGAAGTTCTCTGAAAACTATCATCACAAATCCATTAAAAGAGAACAAAAGAATTGACAGAACTTCTGTTCTTTCATATTTATATTATTTCCCATTCAATATAATTTTTTCTGGGGGATGGGGGTGAAGGGAGGTTATTCAGAGATCTGCCTAACCTTTTTAATGCATGCATCAATGTTAGCCCTCTGCTCAAAGCCAGCGGTGAAAGTAACAAGATATCTCGGAGTGCGGGTAAAGTCCTGGAATATATACACTCATTTAGTAAAAAATTACAAACAACAAAGATAGGTCTCTGCATACAAATGAAATTTATTAAAAAGAAGACCACCACAGTATGTCAATAACAAGAAAAGTCAGAATCAGTCTCATCAAAAGTTTACTTCTATGAGCCAAACTCCTAAATCAAACCTACTGTATTCAAAGCTGACAAATTTTCAGTTATACAATAAATGTTAAGCTACACCTCACAAACCATTACTCAAACTTCAAAATGATCCAAATTTTAAGGGTAGGGCTTAAACAAGCAGCAGGAACCAGAAGACAACATAAAGAACGAATAACATTTCTCGATTCTCCCATCCAAGATACAGAGAGAAAAGGTGATTCCTATGGGTAGTTCAGCTATCTAACTAGCTTCTGTTTCATTACTAAAGCATCAAACAGCTGCAGAGGAATGCAAGCAGCATGAAGAAACCTCAGTAAATGAGAAAGATGCTTTCTGTTTCACATAACACTAATATATAAAACACAAAGCATGTGTCATTAGGAAAGAAGATATTCACGTGCTAGTAAGAAATTATTCTTTCTGCAAAAGATAAAAGTCAGACGTTCATATACAGTATATACTAAAGTTGCGTTCTTGAAGCGTGAATAGGAATTGGGCCACACTCCTCCAGCACATAGCAACACCATTTTATTCAGATTCAAATAACATTCTATTCAAGGTAAGCGCATGCATTTCCATAGCAGTGAGAAGAAGATCCAGCAAATGTTAATGAGGGATACCTCTTCAGGGTTACCCCAGAGTCTGCGGAGATAGAAATCAGATTCCGATTGAAGAATACTAGGGGGGAGTCTCTCAGCACCTCGAGGATTGGTGTTAGCCCAAATCTGAATGTAGAAAAGAGAATAAATATCAAGATAGACCATGTGACCAGCACATTGAGACAGGAGACTGATCGTAAGAAGCTTCTTAAGCTGAATCGTTGTTCCAAAAATACTGGTGTTCCAGCTTCCCTTATGTATGTAATCCCTCTACCATTCTTTTTAGCTTGTCATAAATATTTTTTACAGCTTAGACCAGTGGGGGGAAAAAGCGTAAAAAGCAACATGGTGCCTATCATTTAAGCGCAAAGCAAAACAAGAAGTGCAAAGCAATGAGCGAGAAATGCAAGCTTCTTGGACTCGTTCTAAAACATATTATATGATTTTGGAATATGGATGGATTAAGAAACTCGAGGATCAATCCTTCCAAATAGCCAATGGTACCCAAAGGAGATTGATTAACTTCCTCCTTTTTAAGTAGTATTTGCTTCCATAATTTACATAACAAAGTAAGCCAAAAAAATATATATAACCACGGATCATTTAGAAACCGTCCAAAAAAGATTTTTAGTTGTCTCATCTTGGAGTAACAAACTAAAAGTAGCACACTATTACCCTAGATACCATAAAAGCAGCCAAGTGACAGCTATATAATTCTGAGTAATCAAAATAAACTAATATTTAATTGGGGCAATTTCCCTTCCAGCTTCACCGCTTTGACTCCTTCTATCATTTTAATGGAAGATACGAGTACACGCAAAAAACTGTTTTTTCCCCAACAATCTCTATCCTCCCTTTTCAGTAACCTACATTGTTGGCAAATAAGAAAAATGGAAAGTCCAGAGAAAATAAAAAGAAGAAGAAGAAGAGGACATAGGATGGTGTTCTCCAGTAGACTTAAAGAAGAGCATAATACAGAGCTTTATCTCTCTCACTATTTACTTCTTTGTCCCGAAGTTTTTCAATGAAAACAACTTAAAAATACACTACCAAACACAATGTTTGTCCATTCATATTTTGAATCCTTCTATCATTGACACAGATTCTGGAGAGAAAAAAGTTTGACCCTTGACGACTTCTCATTGACAAGGCATAAGGCTTCTGCGAAATCATAGCCCGGACAACCAAGTTTCTACAGCTATTTCTCTTGTTCATGTATCTATGTTGTACCTGTATGTGTATGTGTGTGTGACTACTCTGAGATTTAGTTAAGACAAATTTATTGCTTATCACAATTTATTACTTTCAAATTGTTTGTAATGGTATCAATATCTCTTACAGCCCAATATGCAATATTCATTCTTCAGAAAATAAACTGGTCAATGGTTTACAGAAAGGCATCCAGCAGTAGTTTGCAGATCTAAAACTCAATTCAAAGACCAGAGGTGTCAAAGCATGAAGCCAATTGGAGTTCAACCAGCCTTTACCCAAAAATTCTTTTTCCAAGACAGAGATCTTTATGAATGTATATTAGACCAACTTTCATACTGGACAATAAACAGAGTTTGATACGAAATATAAAGTTGGACCTGCTGTTGATGTTATCCACTTATAATTTATAGATACTCATAATGCTGTTTATTTCTACTCTCTAGCAAAATGAACAAAGAAAACTGGATACTAATCAATCAACTTAGAGACTAGCAGAAGAATCCATACACTGGTTTCATTGAAGTTTTGCGCTGGTGATGGACCAGCTTTTCTTCCTTTCAAGGTTGACCATGCATTCAACCAAGCTTGGGTTGAGAGGCCAGAATACCTATCTTCAATGTACGTCAAGTCAATGGATGGTAGCAGTGTGGTGGGAATGTTCATCTGTCAACATCATACAAAAATGATATAAGTATAGATGTATAACAAGCCACATTGTGTCATTTGCTTTCTCAAAAACAATTCACATCATTCAAGTGGAGCAATAACCAACCTTTGGTAAAGAGAGTGATGGAAAAGAAACTCCCAAGAAGAATCCAAGGATAACCCCAACAAACGTTGTTATAACAAGCCTCATCGTGTCATTTGGTTTTCTCAAGTTTATACTGCAAGAATTAGCAAGGCTAATGCCGGAATATGAACTTTTAGGTGTTATTGCCTATCAATGATATATTCTATCAACTTGAATGTGGAATTTTAAGGAGGTGAGAAAAAAATATAAGCAAGAAGATAATGGAGTATAACCTTCGACCAGGACCTGCCATCTAAATTACAAGGTAAGTACTGCAGAATGCCAATTTAATAGCAGCAGTTCCTCCACAAACGGATGTTCACCATAATGAAATTCAATTTATCTAGCTTGACAGGAAGGATAACACCCAATTCTGCAAGGGAAAAAACTTGATGTGTGGAAAGGAAATACATTTTAAAGAAGAAAAAAAAGAAGAAAAGCAATAAATTATCAGAAAAATAGAATTTAGAAGCTTGGATACTCGTAGCTTGAAGGTTTCACTGGAGTCAACTTTGAAAATTCTACGGAGAAGGAAAACATAATAAGTGCAAACTAAGCAGCAAAATTAAGTAAAAGAGAAACTGCCAGTTTCTTTTTCAAATATTCAAACTAACTCTAAATATAGTGGTACTGTATATAGATTGAGAATCACTCATAGTCTAATATCATTCATGGACTTTGAAGTGCAACCTAAACAACAGAATTAACAAGACCTATAATGACAGCAAAGGAACTCATAGCGTATATGATTTAGAGGGCAGCACACGTAGATTGACTTCAATTTTTACCTACTAATTTGACATGAATAAAAACCATTTGGGAAGAACTTTTACACTAAGTGCTACAAAGCAAATGAAATTTAGAATGATCCCATTTCTAAAGTACAAAGAAACCACATTTTGTTCAAAATTCAAAAGCCAAAAAATCAGACTGCAATGCTCAACAATGAAGCTACTGTTTCCTATTCCTGCAACTGATCTGCTATCCTAGTTGAGACTGGAGAGTGTGTGCAGCTAAGTCAATTTGATCTCACCAATTCTATGGCTTCCACACCTGAAAAGGATTGCAGTTGCCAATAAGACTCCCAATACTCCAACTTCCACCAATTTCAACTATTGAAAATGGAACAAAATTCCACACTGATAGTCTGACACACACGGAAAGGATACCAAAATATTAAACATTGCAACATTTTTATAAAACAAATTGGTTCATAGTGACTATAGCACTCGGAAGAAGGTAATAACTGCATAGATAGGGAGCACATCTATGGAGAGAGGAGCATGGGTCCAATAACTGTATTGAAAACAAACATTACTGATTGAACTCTCTACTTGTTTTGGGTGGAAAGGCGTAATTTTAAGCTTGTTGATCTGTCACTTTCTCTATCAATCTAACAAATCAACAGACAAATCGAAAAAACAATGGTAAATAAACATACAGAACATCTGCCAATCCGAAGAGCAAGAATCAACACATTTCCAAATTAACCATTCAACACTAAGCAAAAACTGAAGGTATTTGCACCGAAAATCATTTTTTCATAAAAACAGGTCTTTTTTTTCCACAAAATCACACTGAAGAAGCATCAGTACCTAAAGGGCGAGCAAACTATCGGGCAATCGCCGTGAAACCCTAACAACGAACCTCACGTGAAAAAATAGCGAACACCTTGGCTTCCCAAAAAAAACGGCACAGAGAAACAGATTTTCTTGGTGCCTTGCCTACGCATACCACGATTTCATCGAGAAAATTTCGACAACGGGGTTTTTGGTTGCGATATCTACTCGCTTCGAATGAAACTTTTAGAACTGCAACGCTGCTCTCTCACTCTCGAATTTTGAAAAACTGAAATCGATGTTTTTGAACATGAGAGAAAGCGAAGTGTAATGATTGCTTCGCTTTTCGAAATCGGAAGAGGTCAGGTGCATAGGTTGCCACAATTAAGATTTTAAAAGTATATGGCTTCAATATAGATTTTTAAAAGTTCGTACAAATCTTTTGATATTCTATTAGAATTTTAAATTTTTCATAAATTTTCTATAGTATTTAAAAGTTTCATGATTTCAAAAGAATCTATTATTTCATTGATTTTGTAGGATTTGTTATTACTTATAAGCCTTATAGAAGTTTTCTCCCAACACATAAGATTTCCACGCCAAATTACAGTTAGGGTTGTGCATCCGGTCCAAACTGGACCGGACCGGAATTTTCGGACCGGTGAACCGGAATTTTCAAAAACTTGGACCGGGGACCGGACCGTAACGTTCCGGTCCATTCCGGTCCGGACCGAATTCGGACCTGTTCGGACCGGAATAAAATAAAATAAATTTAAAAAAATATTTTTGCAAATAACAAAAAAAAAATCAAAAAGTATATATTTTAATTAAATATATATATAATTTTTTAATATATATAAATTTAAATTAATATATATATATAAATTTTGGTCCGACCCGGTTTTTCGGTCCGGACCGGAATTGGACCGGGACCGGAATTTCCTAAAATCCTGGACCGGGGACCGGACCGGATTTGTTCCGGGACCGGATCGGACCGGTTTTTCCGGTCCGGATCAATTTTGCACAACCCTAACTACAACAGTGAAGAACCCTAACGGTCAAATCAACATTTTTGAGCGTTTTCGAGTGTTTGGACTCGGTGCATCGTCGGAGTTTAGTTCTTTCTCTTGTTTTCCGTCATGTTGATTGTGTGGACTTCAAGTGCTTGGGTTCGTCTTACTGATTTGTCATAAGAAACGTGTGAGCGTTCCTCTCAGTTTTCTCTTTTCATTTTGCGACTTCTGCGGTTTCGGAAAAAGCATTGTACCGTATGTACTCTTTTTTTTTGTTTATGTAGTCTCGGTATATATATAATTAGATGATTAAAATATCTTATGTGTTTTGTAATGCAATTGTACTTTATCATATGCTTTAATATATTATATATATTGTTATATAATTAATCATAAAATCAGTAGGCAATCGATCGAAAATCAATAGAAATTATTTGATAAGTAGGTACTTAGGCTTACTTACAATAGAAATTAAAATGCTGATGTTGGTTGTGAATTTTAATAGATTAATAATTGTATGTTATTTTTCTAGATGATTTCTTTTGATCATGGATAAGTTGTTAGTATATCAAATAATTAAAAATTTGAGCCATACTAGATGGATGATTTCGTTTGGTCATGTATTAATCTGATAGAATCTGACAAAATCCGTATTAACTCTATATAGAATTAAAATATCCCACAGAATCAGCAAATTCCATGGATTATTAAAATTCAGTCAAAATCTTTAAAAATCTGGATTGAATACACCCCCTTAGGCTTTGGTGTTATTTTCTGTCATTCTATGTGAAAGAATAGAGAGAAAGTAGAGAGAAAAGATGAGACATATTGGATGTAAATTGGCTGAATATTATTGATGTATGTGATCCCTATTTATACAAATTAGGTCTTGTATGTGTCAAAAAATTTAACTTTTCCACTATACAACGATACTCAGAAGTCAGAAGGATTGTCCAAGGGTATACCATCGGTAGATAATAACTTGAGATTTAAGGGCAATGGTGTGCAAGCATTCTTATCATTTTGAAATTGAACATCACTCAACAAAATAACTGTAAATTTTCTTTGTGACAACACTACACCTTCAAATACATAGGTGACTTCCAGACCCAAGAAGTAATGCAAGACACCTAAGTTCCTAACACTGAATGTGTTAGTCAAGAAACTCTTTAATCTGAAAAATCTCACTAGACCTGTTTATGTCCGGGCAGCCCGTCCAGCCCGGCCTGCAAAAACGGGCGGGTATGAACATCAACATAAGCCCGGCCCGCCGGGTAAGGACAAGGTACCAGGCCCGGCCCGGAGCCCGGCAAAAAAAATAAAATATAAATATAAATAGTGATGTACTGACTACTGATGTATTGTAAAGCCGTAAAGGAAGGCTCAAAGTCAAGGCTGCTCTTGCTAAGTGCTAACTATGTAAAGTCTAAAACCCTAAAAAAACAAAAGAGTGTGAAGTCTGAAGATAAGTGCCGCCCCCGAGTCCCAGACCTAGCCGATCGAGTAGCGAACGCCGAAAGCCGCCCCTGAGTGCCCGCCGCCGGAGCTTCCTCTTCCCCCGTCTTCCGGTAAGCGCCCTTTCCGTTCTAGTCTTCTTCTCTTCGATTTTCATCCTCCGGAGCTTCATTCTTCGACTTCATCTGATTGTTCGACCTTGTAAGTAGAGCTTTCTCTCGAATCACGCTGCCGGCCGATTCCATGCTCTGTCTTCTACTGTCGCCGCCCGTAAGCACGCTGCCGGCTGGAGCTCCGTCTTCAACTATCGCCACCGGAACCAAAGCTAAATACGGTTCTTCTATCATCTGCAAATTCATGATTCATGAATACTTAATTGATTTCTTAGAGAAGATTACTGAGTTTAGTTGGATTAAAAAAATTTGAATGATTGATTTGTTTTAGCTACCCTCACTGTGGTGAGGTTATTTGCGGCCCATGTTGCAGTTGATAAATTACACTTGTATAAACTTATTGCAAATCAAATTGAGTACATCCTTCATTTTGATCTTGTCATTTCTTGTTTAATGACCATCATGTGCATTTAGTTTTGAAACCATGCATTTAAAAATAAAAAAAAGGTACCCGCAGGCAGCCCGGCCCGCCCGGGCGGGTACGACACCTCATATAGGCCCGTGATCCGGGCTTAGCCCGACGGGTCCGTCAAAACGGGGTTTTTTTGAAAATGCCCAGCCCGAGCCCAGATATGAACAGGTCTAGATCTCACCAATGTCTGAACCTGTTACTAGAAGGTCATCAACATAAATGGCAATGATGGTTATGAGTCCAGATTGATGCTTAATGAACAAAGATTGATGCTTAATGAATAATCATTTTTGGACTGAATAAATCCTTGTGCAGAAAGAGAAGTAGTCAAACGATTGAACCATTGTCTTGATGCTTGTTTGAGGCCATATAAGGACTTTCGAAGCTTGTAAACAAGAGATAAAGGATTAGGAATACCAGGGGACATTTTCATGTAAATCTCCATGCATGTAAGAATGCATAGTTGACATCTAATTGATGTAGAGTCCATTGTTTTGATGCAACAATGGCTATAATGCTTCTGATTGTTGTCATCTTAACAACCGGAAAAAAGGTTTTATTAAAATCTATCCCAAGTTGTTGAGTAGATCCCTTTGCCACCAATCTGGCTTTGAATCTTTCCAAAGTACCATTAGATTTCAGTTTGACTTTATAAACACACTTGCAACCTATGGGTTTCTTGGATGGTGGCAATGGTATAATGTCCCAAGTATGATTATCTTACAAAGCCTTATATTATGTCTGCATTGCATTAATTCAATTGGAATCTTTCGATGCTTCTTTATAAGATGTTGGTTCAGAGTAAGATGAAAGAGAAGAAATGAAGGCATTATGAGAGGAGGGTAAAAGAGACCGAGCTTGTATTTGGATATGAGGTTTGAATCCGTGGCTGGTTTCTTGCACTCGCCGTTCACGAACCGAGATTGTTTTTGGCCATGAGCGTAACCTCTACAAAGCGCTTCCAACGATTATAATTGTGATCGTTGAGAAGCGTTGTGGAGAGCTTCACAATTGATTGAGAAGAAGAGCATTGGAAGAATGTGAACTATCATCAACCAGAGATTCTCATTGTTGGAGTAGGGAAGGTTGTTAATTCCCTCTGATACCATGATACCATGATACCATGTTATTTTCTGTCATTCTATGTGAAAGAATAGAGAGAAAGTAGAGAGAAAAGATGAGACATATTGAATTAGACCTGCACAAAAGCGGGCTCGGGCCGGGCCATACCTGAAAACTCTACCCGTATGTGCGGGCCGGGCTGGCCCGACCCACATAGCCCGGGCCAAAAGCACTACCCGTGTCCACCCACGTAAAAAGCGGGCCGGGCTCTCGGGCCGGCCCGGATGGCCCGTGCGTACTTGCATTATGTGTCTTTCCTTAGATTTATCATTCAAAAGAAGTAATGTAATGTATTAACACAAATTTTCCAACACAATTATACCTACATAGTGCACTACCAACGAGTTCAACAACAATCAACATGCAAGAATGAATAAATTCAAATACGTGAAAACAAGTATAATTGCAGTTAAATTATCCGTGCAATCATGTATTATAAACGAGTATAAATCGTCAAAATACTCAAAGCAAACTAAATGAAAAATCAAAATAGGTGGCACTCAAAACAAACAAAATTATATATACACATATATAAATTAATTACATGTATATAACTATATACGGGCCGGGCTGGATTGACCCGCGGGCCAAAACATATACCCATACCCGTCTCATTTTAAAACGGGCCGGGTCAGGTCCGACCGGGCCAAACTAGCTGCCCGTACCCATGTTTTTCACCGGGCGGGAGGGCGGGCCGGACGGACCGGGCCGGATTTATGCAGGTCTATATTGAATGTAAATTGGCTGAATATTATTGATGTATGTGATCCCTATTTATACAACTCATTACATGAATCAGTTACAACGAACTTTGTACATTTATTCACGTGTGTTTGCCAGCGTGGCAATACTAATCTCATCATTTTGGAAGTAGTTTTACATAACTGTTACTATATTTTACTATATATATCTTATTATAAGCAGGGTCTTAAAAGTACACAGAAAATAACATATAACTATAAATTAGTTATGAATTATTTATTTTACATTTTATTATTATATTACGCTTTTTTTTTTATTTATAAAGTTCAATATCCCAAAATTGGTTTATAATGCATGACATTCAAAATGGCATGTTTACTTGCATATTGGTTTATTTTCGTTTTTATAAACTAAATGAGTTTATACGGGTTTATAGTTTATTTTCGGATTTATTTCTCAATGAGTTTATGTATATAAATCATATAAGGTTGTTTACTTGTAGTTTCTTTTTGTTCAAAACACTTACGCCCCTACAAAAATCGAAGAACGACAAAAATACATAGAGATGAACAAAGAATATCGGGTTGGAAAAACACAATGCCAAAATCGGGTTTTAAACAAAAATAAACCCATCCAAGCAAAAATAACCTTGCTCGGATAAGTTTATTTTTGAGTGGTTTATAAACCCGAATAAACCCATAGAGAATTAAACCAATCTTCAAGTAAACACGCACAAAAATTAAACTAGAGGTTTATAAACTAAATAAAACATAAATAAACAAGTAAACAAGCCCTAAGTTTTAGAGAGCTTATTCCAACGAAACGAGTCAAATTATGAAAGGTTTGTGTTTACTTCGTTTATAAATGAGTAGAGTCGAGTTTGAGGTCGGTCTAAATTTTATCACAT
This sequence comes from Fagopyrum tataricum, assembly GCA_002319775.1. Taxonomy (NCBI): domain Eukaryota; kingdom Viridiplantae; phylum Streptophyta; class Magnoliopsida; order Caryophyllales; family Polygonaceae; genus Fagopyrum; species Fagopyrum tataricum. Next base: position 10,076,981 of record CM008280.1, read on the forward strand.
CTTAAAATCACGTTATATTTGTCCCATTTAGAAAGTAAATGGGCTCAAATTAAGCTTTTTCTCGAGTTTAACCAAAGTTGAGTATGTAGCTCGACTTTATAACGACACTAGTAAATAGACTCATTTAGTCATCTTTAGGGTTATTACTTCGAGTTTTTGCATGTTTTGTTCAACTCATTTATAAACAAGTTGAGTCTAAGCCTAAATTTTAAATTGAGCTTACAAATATTCATATTCGACTAATTTAGAAAGTGAATGAGATCAAACCAATCTTTTTTCAATCCGAGCAACTCGGCTAGTATATCAGCCTTTACCCTAGTCCAAGTGGACAATAGGTTCGGATTTGACTTATTTATGTGAAATTATTTTTGGGTCGATTCGTTTTTCGTTACGATTTGGGTCATCTCCAATCTAAAATTTATTTTAGTTATTGGTCAAAATAAATGCCTATAAATTTGTCATGCCTTAAATCTACGATATTTAATCCTAAATTTTTAAATAGGTCAAAACGGGTGGTAACGGTTTGGACTATTTTTAATGTCCCCTTACCCTTAGTTTCAATAGATTGATTTTGTTCCTAATAGGGACATTTTCCATTTATCCGCTTTGTGACACAATCCTTTTGTCAATAATATGAACATTTTCCGGTGATAACTAAACTCATGTGTATGAGTTTCCACGTGAGACAACCCCAAGTAGAGATATTAATTATGAGCTGCAAGTGAAATGAGGTGAATGATTGGTTTCAAGAGGTAGAAATAAATGAATATTTTGTAATAAGAAGTCATCTCAAAAATCCCTTTAGTATTATTGAGGTGGAAGGGCAAATGTTATTACTACAACATGCAATTGTTTTTACAATGGTTTGATCCAATATGAATTTATGAACAAGGAAAAAAAAATAAAAATGGTTTGATCCAATATGAAGTTATGAACAAGAAATGTTTCATCCTATAAGAGCTGGTTTTGAACTTTGCATGCCTTACTATGAAGTGTCATACTTAGGTGGCTTGTATTGTTTTAAGTTTTAGTATTCTTGTTTTGGTGTTGTTTTATCCCCCACCATTATTGGCTAATGAGTATTTAGTACGGTCGTTAATTCTTTTTATTTTATAGGTTCATGTTTTCATAAATTTATCCTAAATATTCTCATAAATACGTTTTACTTTTATATATATATATATATATATATATTAAAAAAACTCTCAAATAAAATAAATTTATCCCCATAAAAATCACTACACCACAAATTTATAATATTTAGGAGAAAAAATATACTATTAAAAAAAATTCTATTTTTTTAATTATTAATTTACAATTAAATTGAAATTCATACAATAATCAGTACACTTGGTTCATGCAAATTACATTAAAACATATTTGATTAATTGATTCTATGTAATAAATGGAAGTACTTATAAATGCTAAAGATATTAAAAGTGTATTAAGGTAAAAAAAAAAGCTCATAAATTTATCCTACAAGTACTTATAAATACTTGTTACTTATATGAACTAAAATTTTTTTTTAAATAAAATAAATAAGTTTTTCTCTTGGTACCCTCAAGTTTTGTATTTTTCTTCTTGGTATCCACTAAAGTTGTGTTTAGTTGTACACGTTAGGAGATTATTTTAGATTTGGGATAAAACCCAAAAATCGAAAGCTCTGTTTAGTTAGGGGTTTGGAAATTGGGTTAGAGACTTAGGGGGGTGTATTCAATCCAGACTTTTAAAGATTTAGAATTTGTTGATTATGTGGGATATTTTAATTATATATAGAGTTAATACAGATTTTGTCAGATTCTATCGGATTAATACATGGCCAAAATAAATTATCCATGTAATATGACTAGTTTATATAGTAAATTTTTAATTAGTTGATATACTAACAACTTATCCATGATCAAAAGAAATCATCCAGAAAAATAACATACAATTATCAATCTATTAAAAATCACAACCAACATCAGCATTTTAATTTCTATTGTAAGTAAGCTTAGGTACCTACTTATCAAATAATTTCTATTGATTTTGGAGGAAATGGGTAAGTAGCCCCTTTTCATAAACTTGTGTAGTTATGAGGCCCATAATTAATTGTGCACACAAAGTAGGCCCCAAGAATTTTTTAGAAAAAGATTAAATAGAAGAATATATGAGATTGTGACAATTCTGCCCTTTCTCTTTCATTATATATAGATAATGCCCAAAATCAATTATCACGATCTGAAGATTTCAAAAATAAATCTAAAAAGGGAGGATTAACGTAGGCCACCATTGTTAGTATTCATCAGTTTCAATTTCACGCAGTTTGTGTACATATTGAGTTAAATTGTGTAATAGCTGAGAAGGTTAAACACAAATATGTGTAATCATAAACATATTCGACTTGTAATATTGTGTATTTATAGTTGTGTACTTATTAAATTGTGTAACTGACAAATTAAAAACAAATTTGTGTAATCATAAACGGATTCGACCAAATACTGAGTTGGTGTTTAATTATTGCTTGTGTATCAAGATATATTGTGTAATACATAAATAAAAAAGGAATATGTAATCACACATGTGTATTTAAGAATTTGTTTATGAAATTGTGTAATTATGGAATTAAGACAAATACGTGTAATCATGAAAAGGTTCGAACAAATACATTAATGGTGTATAAATTGTGCTTGTGTATTTATGAAATTGTTTAATACATACATAAAGACGACATGTGTAATCACAATGTGTTGTGTATATGCTATTTGTGTGTTTGTGTATTTATAAATTTAATTGTGTACTAACCTACATATGTTGTGTATTTATAACGCCACTGAAGAAGGGGGAAGTCGACCATAAGAAGTAAGGGGGAAGTCGACCGGAAGAAGGAAGAAGATGATCGAAGAAGCTACCGAAACGGCCGTCGCCAACAATCGCCCTAAAAATCGCCACTGAAGGAGGAAACAACAATTTGACGACTTTTGACGGAGGAGAGATACTAGCAGTATTTTCCTCCCTTTTGTGAATATAGAATATCTTTTATTTTTCTAATTATGATCCCATTCCAATTTATCAAAACTGCCACCCTCATTAATGCATGTTTACGATTTTAACCCTGTCATTTTATCTTTAATTTTAATTTGAAAAATCAAGGGGTCTATTTTGTTTTTGGTTAACATAAAGGGCCTTATTGCCCCATTTTTCTCATTGGATTTTCGATCGATTGCCTACTGATTTTATGATTAATTGTTTATAATATATTAAAGCATATGAAAAGTGCAATTGCACTGCAGAACATAGAAGATACTTTAATCATCTAATTATATATATATATATATATATATATATATATATATATATATATATATATATATATATATATATATATATATATATATATATACCGAGACTACATAAACAAAAAAAGAGTACATACAGTACAATGTTTTTTCTGAAACCGCAGAAGACGCAAAATGAAAAGAGAAAACTGAGAGGAACGCTCACACGTTTCTTATGACAGATCAGTAAGACGAACCCAAGCACTCGAAGTCCATACAATCAACATGACGGAAAACACGAGAAAGAACTAACCTCCGACGATGCACCGAGTCCAAGTAGGGTTGTGCATCCGGTCCAGACCGGACCGGACCGGAATTGCCAATCTCGGTCCGGACCGGTGGACCGGAATTTTTAAAAACTTGAACCGGGGACCGGACCGGGACTGGACCGTAACGGTCCATCTAGTCCGGACCGGAATAAAATAAAATTAATTAAAAAAATATATATATTTTTGCGAATAACAAAAAAAATTCAAAAAGTATATATTTTTATTAAATATACACAAAATATATATGATTTTTTAAAATATATAAATTTAAATTAAGAAAAATATATATGTAAAAAATAAATTCCGGTCCGACCCGGTTTATCGGTCCGGACCGGGACCGAACCGGAATTGGACCGGGACCGGAATTTCTTAAAATCCTGGACCAGGGACCGGACCAGACCGGGACAAATCGGTCCGGTTTTTCGGTCCGGGTCAATTTTTCACAGCCCTAAGTCCAAGCACTCGAAAACGCTCAAAAACGTTGATTTGGCCGTTAGGGTTCTTCAGTGCTGTAGTTTGGCGTGAAAATCTTATGTATTGGGAGAAGACTTCTATAGGGTTTATAAGTAATAAAAAAATCCTACAAAATCAATGAAACAATAGATTCTTTTTAAATCAAGAAACTTTTAAATACCCTAGGAATTTTATAGAAAATTTAAAATCCTAATTGAATACTAAAAGATTTATATGGACTTTTAAAAATCTATATTGAATACCCATAGACTTTTAAACTCCAAAAACTGCTGTAAAATCTTAATTGAATACACACCTATTAGAGTTTTTTTAGAGGTTTACAGAGGTTTGAAATCGAGATTCGGAAATCTTTCCATAGTAGATTCCTGTGGATTTGAAAGAAAGGTTGGTAATTATTCCTTATTTGCCCTCCACATTCACGATTCACCAACCATTGATGCCCCTTTATTCCTCATACAATACATCCTTCTTCTGCACTAACGAGCAACATCTCAGACAAAGGTTCAAGATCATGGATCTGATTTCAATACTAAAATTTAAGAGAATGAATTGGTGGAAAAAAGGGCAGTATCGTGAGAATTGCTTATTTCTTCTCCTCCTTAAAGCCTACAAGAATTGAATTCAAAAGGCAGCCTAAATCCTAGATTTGTATAAAAGAAATCAAAATTATATCGGTCTTGAAACACACTCTATCTTGAAACGTAGATCGAGGAAGCATGATTCATAGGAGATAGAGTAATGAAGGCGGAGAAAAGCAAGCATAATCTAGAGAAAGCAGAGAAAAGAGCGCATAAGAAGCTTCTTAAGAAACAATAATTGGAAGTGAAGAAGGTGGAGAAGAAGACTAATGAAGGAGCTGAAGAACAAGGAGAAGGAAAAGAACCGTCTCGAATGGAACAAGAAAACGATTACCTATCTTCTCTAACTTGAAATAAAACCCAAGATTTGGAGGGGTAACCATGTATTTACCTAATTTAAAATATCCGCAACTCTATTTATACTAAAAACTTTACGTATTTATCTACAATATTTTTCTAAAAATCAAAATCTATGAAAATCTACTCGAAAACTATGACTACAAACCACAACTACAACTACAAATCTTATATTACTAAACACGTCATGAGTATAAAGGAGAAACAAATTAATCCACGAGGGTACCAAGAGGAAGTTTGAAACTTGAAGAACCACTATCAAATTTGTTTGACAATTTATTTAGAAAATAAACTAAACATGTCAAATTTATTCAAAACCTTGTTAATATTCTATATATTTTATTGTTTGATCTTTAAATGCATCAAGTCTTTTCCCAAAGGTACATATTGTGACAAAGATGGTTTGAGGCCACAACACCTTTTAGATGCTATGTGTAGTGAGGGGTCTGCGGTTGCCACATGTCTTTTGAGAGTGGTTTCATCAGTGGTTAATTTGTGGTTAGAAGGTAAGTGTCCAATGAGTTTGGCTGAGTTTAATTTGTTGCTTCGGCACCCCTTACGCCATGCTGAAGCATGACAATGGGGTTCGACCCATAACAATGGGTACTGTTTGGAGGTGGTTGGTGTCTAAAGTAGCAATGAAGGGAGTGAGTAAATATATGAGAAAATATCTTGGAGATTTTTAGTTTGGGTCGGTATTCCAAGTGGTGCAGAGGCTATTTTACATAGTATTAACATGATTTTGAATAATCGTCACTTTGATGGTTCTCTAGTTATGTAGAAAGTGGATTTTTCAAATGCCTTTAACCTGGTTGACAGAATTGTGTTGCTTAGAAAAGTAAGGGAAAAATGTTCATCTATCTCTTTATGGGTTGATTTCTCATATGGTCAGGCTGCCCGTTTGTACGTTGGTGATGAGTTTATCTGGTTGGCTACTGGTGTGCAACAAGGGAACCCTTTGACCCACTCCTTTTTTCTCTTGTCTTGCATCCCCTTATTCATAGGATGAGAGAATATTGCAAGCTTCTTCTACATGTTTGGTATCTTGATGATGGTACTATTATTGGCCGATTAGAGAAAGTGGCTAGAGCGCTTGATGTCATTCGAGAAGTTGGGCCTAGTTTTGGTCTCGAGTTGAATGTTGGTAAGACTAAGCTCTTTTGGCCTTCGTGTGATGGGTCAAAGCTTAAAAATGACATATTTCCTCATGGCATTGCGAGGCCGGTGTTGGGTGTTAAGTTGTTGGGTGGGTAGTGAGTAAAGATGATGGGTTTGTTAGAGAGCTAGTCATGAAGAGAAAGGTTAAGGCGGTTGAATTGATGCACCTTCCTCCACAGTTGAGGGACCCGAAACCAAAGGAGGTATTTAGGGAAAAGTAGGATGATGATGTAGTAAAGCGGCAAGCATAAAGTTTGTCTTTGAAGAAAGTACATAGATAGGAAGCTTGGGGATTAAATGTGAACACCTTAAATTTGGACTCGCATCAGAACCTTCATGAGTTAATCACAAATCCACGCTCCCTCCTCGACAAACCACTCGAAACGCCACCAAAACAAACTCGGTTCACTAGGAATTTGAACTCAAGACCTTGGTCATATACATGTATAGTGTATACATCATTACTAGACCAACAAAGCAACTACGATTTCTAATATTACTTATCTATACCTATTTATTTTATTTTTGGGATGATCTAGAACAAACTCTAGCCCATACCAAGATATGTGTTTGTCTAACAACAACTAGGGTTAATCATCGGTTTAAAATGAACAAAACTAGACAAAACCAAGAACTGAAAATAATAAGTATTAATCTAGAACTCTGCAAAAGCTGAATGAGTTGCTTAAAAACTGAATTGTGTGGAACGGTTCTTTAGAAATTCGAAACTAATGTGGAAAATAAAATAATAAACAACTGAATTACAAACATATATTAAAAAATATTAATCCAAAATTATGTGCCTCATAATAATAAATCATTGGACCAAGGTGGAGGATGGACCGGAAGATAAATCTCGCTCCAAGGATAAACCCTTATGATTTTCAGTGGGAAACTTGTCGGGCCTCTTTGGACATCTTCTCCTCGAATTTGAACTTTTGTGCGAATTACAAAGTTGTACATCTTTAAAAGACCTCCAAAAGTAGTACTCATTTATTTTCAAGTTCCAACCGCATCAACAATATCAGTTCTGTTGAAAAATTGTAAAGTTGTCATGGAAGAATAATTGACATATCTCGGACCATATTACTTGATAATTATTAGGTATATAGAAGAATGAAGAATGAAAGTGTCCGCCTCTCCATTGTGTGCAAACATAGTCATAATTTTCCCTAACCATTATAAAGACCATGAAGAGATGAAGTGTACGATTTGTGAAGAATGATACCATGAGTCATGGCGCCCGCAAGATATCAAATCACACTCTTTATCTTTGGTAATGAAAATATTATGTCATGGGTGATACTGTGAACTGATGAATTTGACGGTACATAGCCTTGTTGATGAACTTTAATATGTTATGGACTTATGGGTTGTATGTGAATATATGGATTTGTGTCATTTGACGGGGCCGATAACGAGGTACATTGGTCCGAACCTTTGAAAGAAAGAAACAAATATAGGGCGTCAGAGAAAGTATGGGTTAACAAAATTCGGGAAGCGGGGGATCAATCATTTTAGTAATCATGTTAGTTGGATAGTTGACGGCATGGTAAAAGTACCGACGGAAATCTCAAATACTCACCACAACTATGTACTTCGCAACTACGCATATAAGGAGAAATTAGAGGGTGGGCTTTGATTTTTAGGCCCAAAACAGGCAAATTAGATTTTATTCAAAATACATTTGTGATTTACCTCATTATGTCAACAATTTCTTGTAACAAGGGGGTGAACTCAGTATATTAGAATAGCAAAAGTTGGTATTTAGTCCTCAAAGAAACCTTGCTCATTGGACTCTACAAAATGCTGAGAGGCAGTGATATTGTTTATCATTTCCTATACAAAATCCAATTACTCCTACATACGAAGTCTAACAGAAAATTGAAGATTTATGAACACAAACCTTCGGCTTGCTTCATTGCCCTTACCATCCTGTGAAAGAATCGTTACCGGTGTCTGCTGACATCTCGTGGCTTAGCTGAATGACCGGAAGGGCTAAACCGACGGTCAATCGAAAAGGAGAGACATGTGAAAATCCAGAGATCCTTGTAATTAAGACTTCTGGCACACTACTCTTTACAAAAGGCTTGAACAAAATAAAATATAAAATGTATTAGAATTTATTGTGTTTATATGATTGTTGAATTAGAGTATAATTGATGAGTAAACTATTTATTAGTTATTACGACTGTATAATCTGTCAGCATTAAAATGCAAAAGCTAAGTGGGGTGTGTAAAAGAGCATTTAATTACCTGTTTGAAGCTGTAATCAGCCAATGGCAACCCCATCCTGCCACAGCTTCTTTCTGATGATCAACACAATTTCCTCAGTTGTTGAAAGAGAATCAACCTTTGGGATGAACTCTACAACCCAGTCATTCCATCTCAAGGACGTTAAGTATTTTTTGACATACTTTATGACCGAGGGAGTGTCTCTTATGATAATGAATCCCTTTGGACGTAATATTCGATCTAATTCAATCAATAGATTCTCTATGCTGCAGCCACGCTGCTCAATTTCTGAAAACACCATCCAAGCATGAAGAAGATCATAGGTACGTGGGTATGTCGAAAATGATTCACACCTGTTGCAAAAGAAATTGTCAGCTTGGTTATGAAACATCAATCATCTGTTGGTTTCAAAATAAAACATAGAAGAGAATCAAGAGATGATACCAGTCATGTACTGTTCCAATGAGACCTCGGTCGTAAATGATCTTTAATCTAGAAGATGTATGAACAGGAGCAACATTCATCACCCAAACATCTCTGTCCTTTAAAGCAGCAGCAAAACCACCCAAATTAGAGTTCATATCCATGATATTTCTGAACATGTTGCTCTCTGTAACAGTTTCCATTTGCTTCCAGTATTCAGCAACTCTAAAATGCCATATGCTCTGTCAAAGATGGCACTCTCTTAAGCCAACAACCATAACTATTAAATAAGACATAATTGTCGTTTGCAGGTTACAATTGTGTCAATCAAGAAGCTTACAGTGTCTGCTAGGAATTCATCTGTATTGGATCCAATTTCTTCAAGCCGAGGAGGCGGCGCAGAGAGTCTTTGAGGCCAGGGAAGCAAGCCAGCTCCTTTGAATTTGTGCATTTCTATTTCCAGATAAGCAAGAGAAAGGCAGACTATTAAAATGGAACTCATGCATCTGTGAGCAGTTAAGATCGTGTAGTACTTCATGAAGAAAAAACCAACGCACATGCAGCAGTGATTTTGTATTAGTTTTTAGTTACCTTTGTTACAGAACTATCAAATTTGTATCAACAGAAACTAGATAATAGATCAAGGCCTAATACTTGATGCCCCTCCACCAAATTGAAGTGAAAACAACGTTAAATGCCTATATGTTTCATCATCAATTACTTGTAGCTAGACTATAGCTATTCCTATCAGCTTAAAACTGAAGATTAATTCGTGGTTCAGTGTTCACATGGCATCTGGGCCAACGAAAGGTCAAGGATTTGCTGCAAACTTGCAATCATAGAAGAGAAGTACATCCAGTCCTTTCTTTTTATTTGTTTACTTTGTTTGAGGAGGGGAGTGGACCTTATTTCACCAGTAAAATAGAAACCAACATAGCAGGGCAGCAAAAAGCAAGCTCATAATCTCATTTGTCCTATTGACATTCTGTCAGCAAGTTAATAATGTGAAGATAATGATGCAAGTTACTTACTAGGTGAATAAGGGGTGATGCATGCTCTCATAGAGACATTCCAAGTTCCATCAGGATCATCATCTGAACTACATATGAGGGGTTGAGTTCCAGGTTCTCTTTTCGAGATACAGCTGTTGCTCAGCGGCTTAGCCCATATCACAGTCTGGTCCTTCTTTGAGACAACCTTCCAGCACATCCTCTTCAAAAGATCATGCATTGAGAACCATATTCTTCGATTCTCAGGATCATTTGCGTATGCTTCAGGAGAAGAATACGCAAAATATCCACCTGGCCTCAGAACTCTGTCAAGTTCCAATAGAAGAATCCCATCTCTTTGGAGCCAATCTATTCGACACCTAGAGCAGTGTGCCAATTCAAAAGATCTACTTGGGTAAGGAAGTCTTTTAGTTGCCAGTACTCCTAGAGTAGATGGTATTCCCCTTTCTAGTGCAAATTGTATTTGATTCTCATGAACATCATTAGGTGCAAGAGACATAGCAATTATATCATGGTTAAGAAGATAAGCTCCAAAACTTGCCACCCCACATCCCACGTCAAGAACTGTCCGTATGTTGCCACCATTGTTGAGCTTCTCATCAGGAAACTTGAGCATCTTCATACATGATAAGAAAATTCAATCAATAGACATAGCAGCGGTAGGTATATCATATAGGATAAATCTAAACCAGAGAATAAAATGGAGGTTAGATCATTGTTTCGTACCCTCGCAAGAGCTATAATATACTTGTCAGCTCCATAATGGAAATGAGTTCCACCACCAGGAAAATTTATCTTATCTCCATTGACAATCATCCAATTTTGATCCGATTTCTGTTTTGCCAGGTGAGTGTGTGGTATATTAGCCTTCCAGACCTCATCCCTACTAGCCGGCCATCTGATTGGTATCTGGATTTCCCACAGAAGAATTGGCATTTGCTCCCAAAGCAGTGAAATCAGAAAAATACAAAGATAGCATGAGTATAAGAAACACAAATGCACCTTGTAACCAACTGGTGGTGGAACAAGGCAATTGTAACTGCGTTCAGGAGGAGGGCAGTGCCGCTCATAGTGCTCCATGAATGTCATGTTTAGCTTCAATTTCATTTGGTAAGTTAAGTTTCTGTCAAGACATGGTATCAATTCCGAGTATCTAATGTCACAAATCTGCAAAGTTTATTGAACAATCGGTCAGTCACATTATCCAAGATGACACATCTCGACGGAAAACTTTCCAGTTAAAAGACACAATAATCATAGCTATAATTCCGATGGAAGAATTCCATTCCAACGGTATTATAACGTTCTCACTTGCGTGTAGTATAATTGCACTATGGTTGCGGTAACCGATAGATATATCATAAAATCAGAAAGAACAGGCAATGGCAAAACTAGCTGCTGGATTCCATTCCGTCAGCGCATACGAATCCCTAAATCTTAGCAAAGTTATCCAAATGAAAATCAAACTAGAGAGCTCGAGAATTGAAGAATGCTTTTCGATTCTCAATTGTAAGGCAAGTGAATGATCAAGAATCGAACCGGAAAAGTCTTGGAAACGAAAGAATCGAGCTGTAGATGCTCGATTTTGCGGGCTGGATCATCTTCCTGGAGAACAAAGCTACCGAAAACGGGATCCTCACCATCAGTGGGCTCATCTTCGAGCCGTGGGGAACGAGGAGCGAAGGAAGATCCATAGTAGAGACAAAGGAGTCCGAGAAAAAGAATGAATCCAATCAACACCTGCTTAAGCATCGAAGAGCCATGTCGATTGTGCTTCATCTCCTCTGTCTTCTCAGTCTTCTTGTCGAGGTAACAAGAAAATATCTTTTGTACAGATGACCCAAACGTAGCAGAAGATGACCCCCAAGTCAACTCTGGCGGGCGATGAAACGACGGCGTTTTGTTGACGTTGGTTCTCTTCACCGCTGTACCTGGTCAGAGTGAGTGAGTGAGTGAGTGAGTGTGAGAGAGTCCTCTCTCCTTCACACACTTGCGCTGCTTCTGAATATTCGTTGTCGAGGCCTTAATTTGGATAACGGTGCTGGCTTTCGATTTTAGTACGGTATGCATTGAGTATTTAATCTTTTTTTTTTAATAAGAAGTATTTTAACTAATTTACTTTAATTATAAATCTTTTAAGAAAATAATTATTAATTTTTCGTATTTTGATTTTTGACCACTTAATTAAAAATAATAATTTAAAAAAAATTTAACTGACAACGAGTTGACGATGCAATAGTTGACAATGCAAATGTAAATTTAAAATATATTGTTAACGGAGGTATAAATGCAAAATGCAAATGTAAATTTAAAATATATTATTAACGGAGGTATACATGTATTGTCAATAAGTGTGTCAATAATCAATTTAATGTTATCAAAGTTATATTTCTATTGAATTATTTTATCAAACACCGTATGTGCATTACAAATCAAATATTTCATTGATTCATTTCTATAAAAACAATATTGGAAATTCATAATCAAATCAAATACACTCCAAAATAACAACAAAATAAGTAAGATCTAAATAATTAAACTCAATAATGATGAATTGATGATAGAAAAGAATAAAACAAGCCACAAAAATCGAATCAGGCGAGAAGCATCAAAGTTCAACACTGAGATCTATCTTTATACTAATAAGCAAACAACCAAAAGATAGTTGTCCATACACTGATAAGGGATGCATGGATTCTCGAGAAGAGAGGAGCCGTGAAGAGAATAGTTAATCGGAGATCACAAACAGCGAAACAAAAATCATTGGTTCTAATTGCTCAGGAATCAAAGTCGGTGAAAGCAAATTCTTCGTAGATGAGAGAAGATAACCAACTATAGAAATTAATATAGGAGAATGAAAAAAAAGTCTAAGTAGAGGCTAGTTTTCAAATATCTTAAAACGAGAGGTTGGTTTTTATTAAAAAAGTTATTTTGGTTAACCTATTGAATTTTTAATACTCATATACTAATAAGATATTTAATTTAAATTTTTGTGAATAATTAATGTGAAAATTATTAAGAGGATAACAATACATATAATATATTTATTTATGTGTTAATATAACTAGTTATGCTAATAGTTTATAATAATAAATTACTTTATTTAGAAAATTGTGATTGGTTAATTTGGAGACGATTAAGGAGAGAATAATACAAATATAATATTTGTTGTGTGTTAATATAACTAGCTAGTTTATAATAATTAAAGATGAACAAGTACATTCATGTAGACATGGACTGCAAACCTAAACCGTCGGCCAAATCTAAACCCAAACCTAGTAAGTGAAAACCGACGGTTTGTCGGTTTAGCTAGGGGTTATTAAAAAAAAAAAATTTAAAAATTGGAAAACCGGCCCAGAAGCAAAACCGTCGGTTTAAACCGGTTTTGTGGTTAACCGTCGGAATGTTTTTTTTTTATAAATAATTTAAAAACAGAAAACCGACGGTTTAACCAACCAAACCGTCGGTTAAAACCGTCAGTTTTAAAGTTTTTTTTTTAAAAAAAAATAAAAACCTATTAAACATCAAACCGTCCGTTTATGTTTTTTATTTTTACAAATCTAAACCTAAACCTTGAACCGGCCAAACCTAAACCGCCGGTTCCCATATCTACATTCATGGGTACTTTACTGTACAAGTTGTTCCGAAAACAATGATGTTTTGTTTAGTAAATATTGTAAGTTGTGTATGTCTTAACCAATGTGTTTTGTTTATTGGGAAAGCTAGTTTATAATAATCAAAGATGAACAATATTTGTTATGTCTTAACCAATGTGTTTTGATTATCGGGAAACATATTCATTTGGTTTGAAAAAAAGTCTTGTTGTAAATGGAAAAGCTTGATAAATATCATTGCTTCAAATTAGAAATTTTATCGGTTTTACTTGGTTTATAAATTTATTAATTGGATTTTTAATGTATTCTCCAACATAGCAATGTATGTATGTATTTAATTTTAATCTTTGTCTGATTATTATTATCCTTTCGTTAAAGTAGTTCTTTTAGATAAGGTTCCGAAACCTGAACTGATCTCGAAAATTCAAAAAATAGACTCAATTTCTACCTTCCCAAGAAAACGCGTGCAGTGCAACGTATATGTAACTAGTAAATAATAAAAACACCAAAGAAGGAGAACATGAAACACAAAGACCCAAAAGGAGGAAATTAGAAAGAAAAAAAAGCAGTGATAGCCAAAGATAGTACACATAAAACACCATAATAACGACAATGAAAACTTCATATTTGAACTCCAACACGAGTAGTCAAATTTCATAAAGCCCTTAAATAATTATAAGCAATATCTATTTTTACCAACTAAAATTACACTTCGTTGCTTCACACCCATTAAATCCAATTAATAGTTATGTGTAACACATATATATTTGTTATCATCAAAATATTAATATATCTGTATCCTTATATTAAAATCAAATTCCCCTAAATACGTCATTTCCACAAAATTCATATTTCTAACCCATTTAATGACACATCTTTTCCACAAAATTCATATTCTACTACCTTACGTACTTTACTATCTAATCAAATAAATATTATTTATCCATCTAAATATATTTCCTAATCACGTCTTTTATTTAAGTTTAAGAATAAGATCATATACTACTATATTATAATTAGTAATCAGGGGTAAATTACACCGAATTAGAAATTATACGGACATCAAGTTAAAGTAAATCCGATCCTCCTAAGCACTACATCTGAAAACCCAGGTGACATAACATTACCAAGATCCGTTACCCATTTTGAGAATCTCGACAATCTCGACGACATCGGGCGCAAGAATACCAAACGTATAAAATGCGAACTGAAAAAATACGTTTTGGTTTTCAATACAAGTCCTTTCATGCTTAGTCACCGATCAATATTTACTTTTTAGTTTTCCTATCACCTAACAATTATCTTTTTAACATGCTTAGTTTGTAAAATAAAATTTTACACAGTTAAAAAAAAAAATCTAAATACATTTCCTAAGATTAAAGTATAAGAAATACTAATTGTCGTAATTTGTGAACAAACGAAAAACTTTTTCACACTTTCTCTTGATCATTTTCAAATATCAAATTGAATTTACAAGAAAGGCGAGCAAGAAACATATTTTTGGACAGACATTTTAGCCACAAGCTGCATTCAATATCAAGCAAATACTAAGATTGTCAAGAGACCATGAAACCACCCGCCGTCATGCTACTTGCTGGACAATGTTTTGGGTCAGAGAAATCAATTGCATGACCAACTAAATCTATCTCACTCATGTACAGAAAAAGAAAATGTACAGTTTCAGTATTTCTTTTCAAACAAGACCAACAGGGCAAGATAGAAGATGCTCACTTTGAGCACCACACCAGTGAATGTGGAATACAAACAGCCAACGAATTCTGATACGAACCATGGTTAATTATTTCAGGGGGTCGAAATGGTCAGTAGAGCTTTATCCGGGTATCGATACGTCTTCGACAGATTGGGCATGTCTCGAGGTCTTGTCCACATTCACAGCAAGTCTGCCAAAGAAAAATGTGACAATACATATTATAGTGGTAAGACTTTCAGCTTCTTTTTATGAATGATCTTCGAGGTATAGTAACTAAAAATTGACTCAGATGAGTCATTCTCCGGATTTACCTGGTGTCCGCAACCAAAGGCCATATCTTTGTTAGATGAAAGGCAGATGGGGCACAACTGTTTCGAAGATCAAGAAGAAACGGCAGTATTAGTTTCTCCAAATGCACCAAAAAATGTTCAATTGAAATACTTCTAAACGGCCAAAGTTGGCATTCATACACTTCGAGCCCGAGGTTATAACTCTCTCTCTCTCTATCTATCTATCTATCTATCTATCTATCTATATATATATATATATATATCGAGCTAGAAGAAGACGGGCAACAAGTTGGGTCAACCCTTCCTGAATTGCAAATCCGATCGTAAAAACATCTGATGACCTGGAGACATAACATTACCGTGCAAAACCCGTTGCACCCTCTTGAGGTTATAACTGCGAGGTATAGTATGTTTTTTCATCCAACCTCAGACTATAAAACTTGATAATGTAATAGTGCAATTCTCCTGTCATAATAACCGATTGAAAAGAACTTCCCCGGTCTCTAAACAAACTGAACCCTTTAAATTCATTCTCTAAGTCTTTACAAATGGGAGATTTCGAATATAAAAATGAACGGTGAAGCCAAATTCAGAACAGCTAGAGGAAAGATAATCACCTGTTGATCAGAAGTGGATGAACTTGGAGCAGGAGGAGCTACAACAGGTGTAGGTTCACGATGATAAGGAGATGAAGCCTGCTGAAAGCTTGGTGTGCGAGAAAAGCTTGTGGAACGTGAGGTTTTGAAAGAAGGTGCATTGTACATTGGTGTAGGAAGAGGCACCCTTTCGGTAGAATTTCCTTTTCGCCTACTGCACTCAATTTTAAAATGTTCAAAGAGTATCAGATCCAACTTGTGTCAACATACACACCTTATTCTACTGAATAAATGAACTTCCAGATAATTTTTACCCCAATATATTAAGCTCTAAAGTTGCTTTGTACTGGGATGGAATTTCCATTAATGCTTTAAGAGCAAACTCTGCCTCTTTCCGCGTCTGATTGATGTTCTTTGACATAATTTCAGTGAAGTTGACAAACTAAACAGACCAAAAACACAACTTTCTCAATTATGATATCTCAAGTAAAGCAGCAAAAAGTTCATATCAAGGTCAACTCCTCATAAATTGATTATATAAATAAGTTACCTGAAAATTATCAAAGTCACGAGCAGGAATGTTGTCATCAAACTCCTTCATCATGTCCCAGGGTCCATCACCAACCCCAACTAGTACAATTGAAAGAGGATACTTGCTGATACGAAGAGAGCATATTAGATCTTGATAACTTTCAAGAAAAACTTAGCAAAGGAAACATCTAATTACCTTGCCTTCACAATGGCATCAACAGTCCGCTGCTCCTGAGGACTTAGCTGCCCATTTTCGGTATCAACACTTCTGGTGACCTGTCAAGATAAACTCTAACATATTTACATCATAATTATTACCATCCAGAATCAGGCAACCCATTTACATGCCCTGTTAAAAGAAAAGGTCCTATTAAAATCGATACAAAGATAAACCCAGCTATTTATCCAGGATAATCACTGTTGGACATGTTTAAGAAAAAACTCAATTCAAAATTATTCTAGAGATATTCTAGGATATGTATGCATAATTATCCTAAATGTATTACATAGTCTTATTCTGTTAGGATTTGAATGGTTACCCAATTCGCCACGACTGTGCGACTATGTTTGGAGTACTAGTGTACTACCAAGCTAGGATTTTACGCTATATTTTGTGACGACGGCTTAAAGATAAAATATATTGGGCCTAAAAATACATGGCTGGATAATATTCTGGGGGCTACTGTCCCCGACCCCCTGGTCCAACTCAGTGCCGAGTTGCATCGGCGAAAAAACAACAGTCAGGATACAGTACTTCAGTCTCGACCTTATGTTCCCTAGATAAGAATCAAATCTCAGATATAGAAAGGCAAAAAACTATCTTGTAATCTAGGGTGAAACGGTGGTGGATAGATGAAAGTAAATGAAAGGATAGAGGATAGAATACTCTTCCTTGACAGAGCCTCTTTCTAGGCTTACTGTCCTTTTTTATATATAGCTATTTTTTTATCGGATAATAAAACTCCTATATATTAGTGTGCTGGAACAAAAAAACAACTATACCTAATAACAAGAAAATATAAATGAGCTAAGGAAAAGATAATAATACTATATCCTAAAATATATTAAACCAGAAAATCTAAACATTCATGTATATATATATAATCGATTTTTCTAACTGATTGATTTAAAATTGTTCATTCTTGGCCCGCCAGGCTGAGCTAAAATTGGTTGCCCGGATCTTTGGGCTAGCCCGGCCTGTCTTACTACAAAGGTTTATCTCTACACTACAAAAGGCTGTAACCATTTACTTAACAAAACTAATAAGGCAGTAAGTTGGACCAATTTAAGAAAAAACCAAGTAGGTGAAATGTAATTATCTACTGCAGCACCCTAAGAGCATCTCCATCCCACAAACTACAGTTTTTTTTAACCATTTTTAAAATATATGAAAATTAAAATAAATGTAAGAATGGGAGGGATAATAGAGGTGATGAGTGGAAAGATGGTTTTAGGGGAATAAATGAATTCTTCCACCGCTATCTCATGCATTTCGAGACATGTTGTTTTCTCATGCATCCTTATTTTAGAAACTTTATAAAAACAAAATATGTAACATTTATATGACAACCAAAGCCAAAAAAATGGGCAAATATCAAATTGATTGATATTTTAACTTTACAAACACATTTCAATTTTATTTCCTAATATAATAGATTGGATTTGCTTTCCAATTCAATTATTTTAATTGACCAAAAACTACAATGTGTAACCTTTATAATAAACAAAAAAAATATGTCTTTTAATTATATATTTAAAATGAAATGTAATTATTGATAATAATATATTTTGCAAAGGCTATAATAAAATTATTTTCAAAAACATCCGTGATTGCGGTAATAAATAGGAGTAAGATCAAAGAAAATAAGAATAAGATGAAAAATGCCCAGGAAAATATCTAACTGATTGATTTACACTAGAAATGAATCGAAGTGATAATTAGGAATCCATAAACTAACTTACAAGATTACTCATAAGAAAATCTAACAGTAAATTTGGAAATTTACTTTCCCCCATTTTAGGATTTAACAGATGTATTTTCTTTTGTTTCAAATCTTTCCTTTAACAACCTAATCAACAAGATCAAAGAAAATGTTTATTATCCCTACATAATGATAGTATATAATTATATAAATAAATAAAATATTTAGGATGTATAATTTAAAATAAATTGCTGGAAGAAAAGTAAGTTAAGAAACTGTAGTATAATTTTGGAGTGGAAGATAGAGTTTCTTAAGTTGACGTGGCAGAGAGAAGAAACTGAAGAAGTAATATAACAAAACATAAAAATGGATTTTGGGGTAGAGATGCTCTAACAGGCTAGAGGAGTGGAGGTGCTGTGTCTATATCAACGCAACTCAACTATGGTTTTCTATCAGATATGATGGGAAATAGCAAGCCCTAAAAGCCTTTATAACAAAGCAAGCATCTAACAAGTAACAAGATAGTAACCTGTCCATCAGCAATAATCAACAGAACATGGTACTGGCCACCACTCTGCTCCACTATGGTCATGGCCATCTCAATTACTGGGGCAAATGAAGTAGGTCCTGTCAGAAGATAATGTTAATTTGTTATAAATCAACAAGCATGCTACTAACATAGGAGGAAACAAAATGTACTAGGAATCATGAAGTAACACAACTACAAATTAGGAACCTGCAAGCCGTAAATGAGGTACAATTTCCCTATAACGACCCATAACCTCTTCAAATCCATTACAATATCTCTCGTCTGGGTAAAAACTGAAGACATCCTGGTCATGAGTAGATGCTGTCAGAAGAAGCAACATAATCAGTTTCAGCCTAATGAATTTTAGTCAATCAAAAACAAAAAGGTGTAGGTAGCAGTGACATACCATCTCCAAATCCAAAACAAGGGATCAAATTATCCTCATCAAAAGCTGCCAATGTCTTCCCTATAATAGATATGGCTTGCTCATAAGGATTATGTACTTCACCAATGTAATGCAAGCTTTTTCTATTAAATGATCTGGCACCTATTAGCATATCGCGTGTTAAAACTCGATCTTGATTCACGTGATAGGACAAGAAATACATATAGTCACTCACCTGTCCACTCATTGCTCTTTGTAAAGTCAATTCCAATGATGAGATTGGAAGACTCGAGACCTGCACGAGCAAGTGCCTCGGTCACCTAAAGAATGTGTCAGCCTTTTCCATTAGTATTGTGAATATCAAGCTTTCTCGATACTAAATACAATTTGCAAAAAGCTTTCATGAATCAGCACTCAAAATTACACTTCGCAGTTTGCACTATAGTCAAGAAGTAACTATTTCACAGCCAAATTCTACTCATTCAAGCACCAAACTATAATGACAAAGAAATTATGTTAGTCATAGACTGGTAATACATAGTCAATCATACATAGCTCCTGCTTAGAGCTTAAATGGTTGGATGAAATTTTCTGTTTCCTTCGTAGACAAAAAGTGCTGAAAGTGAATCCACTTTCAAGCAGCTAAAGATGTGATACATCAACCATTTAGAGGTTGTAATTTTCCTTTTTGACTGATAAAAATGTCCACCTTTCAGCCATTAAGTATCACTTCATCAACCGTGCATTATAGTTATATGGATATCCATCACGTACTGTTATCTACTTCGGTGACCCTAACCACTTGCACCCCCAAGGTTAAGGTGTCGGTTCACTAATAAATAACTTTAAGATAAACAATTGTATCAATCTCAGAGAAGTGCCAAGTGCAAATGCATCAGATAAAGCTCAGCAGAGAGCTCTTCAAAAAATCAAAATTATAATCCTCGAGTCATATAGCAATTGCTTCAGAAATTGCATCATAAACCAACTAGGTCATACAGCAATTGCTTCAACTGTAGATTAACTTTATGAGCATTACATTTATACAAACAAATAACACCAGAAACTCCAAAGTTACCTGCTCTAGAGATGTATAATCATCAGCAATGTGGGAATATTTTCTATCAAGCCTCTTCTTGGGCTGATTAGGATAGCTACCATGGGTTTGTGGCGGTGGTGGTGGGGTGTTATATTGACTTTCTGGTGCATAATAAGGTTGAGCATATTGTGGATTTCCATAACTAGGTTGAGAGTAACCTTGTTCACTCCATGATGGTGGTGCAGAGCGAAAAGACGAAGAGTTCCCCAAGTTGGCTTCCCTTGAACTACTTCCCCCCATTTATTCAATTATTCCTGCAAAAATTGGAATGCAAAACGCCAAAACCCAAATCAAACAGTTGCAAACCAGGCAAAATCTTCTATATCTGGAAAAAAACAAATCATCTATTCCACAACAAAATTTGCTACACAAGTATGGTCAAAGGAATCAACAAACCCAAGTTGCAACCTAATCAGAAGCTTCGACCAAGCCCTCAACTTCAAAGCTCAAAGCTAGATACTGAATCAGGGTACAACAGACAAATGACTAAGAGCTGAAAGGGGTTAACACCAAATCATGCAATCTAGAAGGGTAATTTCCAGGATGCATAGATCATTACAAGGAAGCCTTGATCTATGATTCTATGCATAAATTACCCAAATTTCCAAAGGCGGCTGTAGAAGAAGACTTCAACAAAGTCAATTCAGCAAATAACCCCCATTTGAAGTTTCAACTTCCTATGGACCTCAAACTAGTTACTAATTCAATCAAATTTCCCCACCGCTCAAAATTTGGCTAATGGCCGAAATATAAGGCCAGACTGAAGTTGTATAAAAAAGAAACAGAAATGAAAAACATGTAGAGAAGAAAGTGAGAGATCTAGATAACCTGATAGAAGAGAGAAGAAAGGGGAATAGGGACATGGTAGGAAGGATGTCAAATAGGCGTGGGATGTGCTTCCAAATTCCGACCGGTTCACGGGCGTCCCTGTTTTCAATCAATTGTCCGTCAAGGAAAAAGGATAAAGAAAAAGAAACTATGCTTTCTTCGACTAAATAATATATTATATTGAAAACTTTTGTTGGAGCTCTAACTTTTTGGATTATACAACAAAGAAGCAAATAATTTATTTATTTTCTAAAAAAAGGGTATTTTTCCTTCTTCTTTTTTTTGTTTGCTTTTTTAGTTTTTATTGTTTTTGCTTATCTTCAATTGTACTTTTAATTTATTTATTTGTTTCATGTATCTTGATATTGATAATAGAGGTGGTAATTGGTTTGGACACAATATCTATAAATTGTTAGTAACTGAATAAAATTTTCATTTTTAAGATATATATATATATATATATATATATATATATATATATATATATATATATATATATATATATATATATATCATGTTTGAATTTCATATTATACTATTTCATAGCTTTTTATAATGATAATAATAATTTAATTCGAAGAATTTGCAAAAATATTAAATGAAAAGAAATATATCACATAGCATGGTCAAAATTATAATTATTATTTTATCATAAAATTTTAAATAATTTGCATGGAATATGGTACTAAACAAGTTTTAAAGGTAGTTAGGTGAATTTTGAATTATAGTGAATATAAATGAGCATATTTTTCGAAACGAATTTATAAAGGATAATAGATTTATAAAGGAGATGAAATATTATCGAAAACTCAGACTTTGTATTTAATTTGTTGTAATAAAGATCTAAATATATTAAGGATGAAAGTTTTCTTAGATACGGCGTTAAACCAATGATTGAGTTAGATGAAAGGTCAAAATTTTGAGAATCTCGGAAAAGACATGAAGATTGCAATACAAATCTTATATATTTCACATATCACTCTCGTGATTGATAACTTCATCTTTAAATGTTGATTAACCCTTATAGCTAGAATTTCATTATCTTTTATGTTAAAAGTTAACTAATAAGAGTGAGACACGAGATTGAAACAGGTGAATGAGACAAAAGATTTGCAGTGAGAAGACCAGACCAAAACTATCACATACCAATCTCCTTGAAACTCACCTTGTCTCACACTATCAAGATAGAGACGGTTAATTCATCATCTTTCCTCACTATAAAACCCTTGCCTGAGCACAATAAGTAAGCCTCGCTTTTATGACTCATGTAGCAAGCATACTTTCATTTGGATTATTGATCTCTAATTTCAGCAACAATATTGCAGTGTATCAACCAAATTCCTGAAAATTGAGTGTACGTGAGTAAAGTGAGTGGGACTAGCGACTTTGTTATTTATCCATATGAGCTAGTTTCGTGGGTGCATTCATTTGGTAGTTATAATATATCTAAATACTTTATTTTTATTTATTTTTCTCGTAAAAATAATATGTTCTTTGTGCATTCATTTGGTATTATCTTCCTTCGTTTGTCGTAGATATATATATTTTTACTAGATATATATAAGTTGTTAGTAATTGAATAACTAACTGATTTATTCTTTTCTCTCTCTTTTTTTCCTTTTATTTATTTTAACTAAATTTTAAGTTGTGAAATTTACGTATCTAATGTTTGAATTTTAACTTATAATTTTCATAGTTTTTCAAATAAAATTAATTTGATTTACAGAATTTGTAGAAATATTTGATTAAATGCAATGCATGACATAACATGGTCAAAATACTATAATACTTATTATTCTATTATTAAAATTTAAATATAAGTTGTGCAAGCTATTAGTACTAAACTAGTTTTAAAGGTATTATATGGATTCTAAATGATAATTTATATAAATGGATATATTTTTGGAAAATGAAAAGAGAAAGGACAATAGATTAATGAAAGAGAAACGTGTTAGGATTAGAATGTAATTAAGGGATAAATGGGACACAAAAATTGGTTATTCAATTCTCCACGAATCGTGACTACGTATGGAGGCACTAATAAACCAGAGTTTTGCACTATGTGTGTGTGTGGGTTTTTTTTCCCTGTGATGACAATTACAATAATCAATATGAGTATATATATATATAATCCTAATTCTACTAGGATTAAACCCTTACAAGATAGGATTATTAAAAAAAATGGATTTAAACTTATATGCCCATCAGACTCCATAACTCAACAATCTCCCACCCGGAGACTGATCTCAATCATAATCATCTTCGTTACTTACGCCCCTCATCAAGTAGTAGTGTCTAGCCTTGAACTTAGTTACCAAGGCTTATTGAAGATATGCAAAGCTTCAACTTCTCTAAGGTCATCATCTTATTCAGCATATCTACACGGTTTTCACTTCTTGAAATCTACTTCAACTGCAAAAATTTTATTTTCAAGAGACGCCGTATGTAATGGTACTTCAACTCTATATGCTTTGTTCTTAATAAAATGTTGGATTCTTGTCCAAACGAATGCATTCTTATTGTCACTATAGATAGTGCACCTCCATTTCTCATTTATCAATTCACCCCAAAAAATCTACAAATATACCATCTCTTTACTAGCCTCGGTCGTTGCAACATAGTTAGCTTCCGTAATAGATAAAGCCACAATTTTCTACAATTTAGAAGCCCAAGAGACCACAATTTCAACCGATGTGAAAACATATTTGGTAGTACTTCTTCTCTTGTCAAGATTACTTGATGTCATATCTACATCAACATAACATGCTAACTCGACTGTACTGTCTTCTAAATACAAGGCATGTTCGATAGTACCCTTCAAATATCTAAGGATTTGTTTCATTATTTCCCAATGTTGTTTTTCTGGATTAGCCATGAAACGACTAACTTCTCCCACCACATGTGAAATTGTTAAGCCTTGTGCACACCATTGTGTACATCAAACTTCCAATTGATGAAGCATAAATAGTTCTTTGTATATGGGTACGTTCTCTCTAGTTTGTAGGTTAGTCCATATTAAATAGCTTGAAGTGGCTACCTGAGACAATGTTAATTGGTTTAGTATCTTGTATATTGAATCTCTTCAAAACCTTCTTGATGTATTCGTCATGCTAAAGATGCAACTTTCATACCTTCATATCTCGATCAATTCTCATACCCAAAATCTACTTAGCCTCTTCAAGGTTATTCGGAGAAAACTACTCAAACAACTTCTTTTTTCAACTTGCTTACTTCCCAAACACCAGAACTTACTATTAACATGTCATTAACATATATCAAATGTATGATATAGTAGTTGTCGAACTTCTTGAACTTGAAGTAGCAACAATGACCAACTTCACTCCTCACAAAATCAATTTCATGCATGAACCCATTAAACTTCTTGTGCCAATGTATAGGAGCTTGTTTTGGGCCGTACAAGCTATTCTTCAATCTACACACAAGCTCAATGTTATCCTCCAACACATATACCTCTAGTTGTTTCATGTAGATAACTTCATCTAAATCACCGTGTAGGAAGGTTGTTTTTACATCCAACTCTATAGATATAAGCTTGTTGTGAATAGTTATTAGTTTGACCACAAGAGTAAAAACATCTGTATAGTCTATACCATATTTTTGTTGAAACCCTTTCACAACTAGCCTTTTCTTGTAACACTAGTGTTCACCAACATCCTTCTTGATTTTGTAAACCCACTTGATGTGCAACACCTTCTTACTCTCTAGGAGCTCAACTACTACTTAAGTCTCATTGGTTGTCAATGAGTTCATCTCATCATTCATTGCAAGCTCCCATTTGTTTACATGTTCACCTTGAGATGCATTTGTGTAGCTTTCACGTTAGATGGAAAATACCTACATATCATTTCATCCACATTCTCTAGTGGACATGTGCAATGGAGCTTCTAGTGTGCTTGATTCTTCCTTAACACTCTCATTTCTCTCACTTATGATAGTGAATATAAATGAACATATTTGTCGAACATGAAAGTACAAAGGATAATAAATAATGAACGAGAGACAAATAACGATTCTATTTAATTTGTTGTAGCTAAGATATAAGTATATCAAAGATGATAACTCTCTTAGATGTGGAGTCGAACCAATGTTTGAGTTGGATCAAAGGTCAAGATTTCAATATCTTTGAAAGATAAAAAGACCGGGCTATAAAATTACAAATATTTATTTCCTTTCTTATATCTCAATCTTGTGTGAAATTAATAGAATTTTTTTTTAATAAATAAATATTGGACCGAATATGTAGAAGTTTTGAATTCGTTAGTTTTAGAAAATATTTTTAAAACTTGGATAAACGAATAATAAATTACATCACATAAATACAAAGTTTGATCTATATATATACACATATACATATATGCATTTTTAACATCGAACATCTTCACTTTTATTTGGATTATGTTATTAACATCGAACGTCTTCACTTTTATTTGGATTATGTTATGTAACTTTAATTATTATTATTACTTTTTACATTTTATGATAAACAAGTAGGAAAAACATATTCAGATCAAACGGATCGGTCGGATATCTAGATAAAGCGGATTAGTTGAATATCCGGATCAAACAGATCGATCCGATCCAACTGAAGTAATTTTCAATCAAACGGACCCTCTAGATTAAGCTAAAGTCATTCGGATCACTCATCATATTTGTGGATAGTTATCTGATCCCGATAAAATCATCTTCGGATATCATGTTTTAGAATTCGCATGAAATGAATGTTTAGCCGGATGTACGACCGGATCCAAATCGTATCTGGATCGGGGTTTTCTATTAATTTGAATTTCCGGATCATATCAATATATTTGCATAAACTTGAATGAAAAAGTGCAAATCTAAGAGCTAATCCAACTATATAACTCTAATTCAATCTGATAAATTTTCCGACCCAAAGCCGACCCGAATCAAGATGTTAGACAATCAGACCGGATTTGACCCACCCCGAACATAAATTAACCCGACTTCAAACCCGATTGTCCCGACCCAATTGACACCTCTATCCGAATCCATTAAAAATTTCAAACAAATCGGAAAATGACATGAGAACTATACTAAACCGATCCGTTATGCTCTAAGAACTGAGACAACCCAATAACTCGTTCTAACCCGAATAACTGATACCCGAGCCAAGTTGCCGCTTAGTAATCATGTTTCCCCCTCTTCTCCATACCCAATTGTAAGAGCATCCACACTAGATAACACCTAAGATTAATCTTAACTCTTTTTTTAAATTACTTTTTCCTATTTCTCTTTCATCAATATCACATTATCACCCCAAAAACACAACCCAAAATTTAACCTATATCAATAAATTTACATGTACAAATTTATAAATAGAATAAGTGTATATAAAATGGATGTCTATGGATAAACAAAATTATTTTATAAATTACATATATTTTTTATTTTAAATATATATAGTAATAATATGTAAGTCATATTTTTAATTACATGAAATATAAATAAAGTATAATGGTCCCACAATTTGTGATTTTGTTGTTGTTGATATTATAGGGTAAGAAATTAGAGTAATTTATCTTCTCGAG
The DNA here is from genome assembly GCA_002319775.1 of Fagopyrum tataricum. NCBI lineage: Eukaryota > Viridiplantae > Streptophyta > Magnoliopsida > Caryophyllales > Polygonaceae > Fagopyrum > Fagopyrum tataricum. The sequence continues at coordinate 10,103,874 of CM008280.1, forward strand.
CCTTTTCATCTTAGAATATCCTTGCAAATAAGCTCATCAACTTAGACAGTGGACGAACTGGACGGATGGAGACAACCGTGTCCAACCCAACAAGCAAGTCCACAATTTGTGATCTTAACTTGAGGATGATATTTTTTTTTTGATTTTGACAAAAAATTTTGCTCTTTTCACTTAACCTCAACGAGATCAACCAATGTGATACTCTAACCGAACCTTATTTGTCCAGACCCGAACCGTCATGTAAGTACACATCTAAAAATCGATCATATCCGGCCCTTTTCTTTTTTTAAAAAATGTATAAAATACAAAATTGACGAATGATTTTAGAAAGAAAGTTAAAGAGTTGAGAGAGTTGATGCGAGCGTGAGGGTAACGACGACTCACGAACCACATCATCGGCCTCGAGTCCCCATTCCATTGTTCTACCCCAACTCCTTCCTCCGACCACCCTTCCGTCATGTCCTACGACTACCTCTTCAAGTACATAGTTATCGGAGATACAGGTTTCTTTCTCTCCATCGTTTTCCCCAAAATTTGTGATACACTGACGTTTTTCTTTTTGCTTTTTGTGTGTGTTAATCTCTCGTTTTTTGTTTGGTTAGGCGTCGGGAAATCTTGCTTGCTGCTGCAATTTACGGATAGGAGGTTTCAGCCTGTTCATGATCTCACCATCGGCGTTGAATTCGGTGCTCGTATGGTCACAATCAATGACCGTCCTATCAAGCTTCAGATTTGGGATACCGTTAGTTTCTTAACCTTTTCCGACTGTATTTGTATTCGAAATTCTGAATCTGAATGCTTGAAATTGTTTAATGCTGTGGGGGCAATGTCACTGAAAAGGATGATAATCAATCATGAACCAATATTGAGTTTTTTTTTTTGTTAAGTGCTCATACAATTGTTTATCTTCTGATTCTGGCTTTTCGAGCTTTTTAGGGTCAATGGTACAAGTGTGTTTTATTATATATATAAAAAAAGATGATTGTTTTATGGTCGTGTAGTTTGCACAACTGAAATTTGAACTATGATAAATAATGGCTAAAGACCAATTTAGTCTTTGAGGAATTTTTCTTCTTCCATGGTTTCCACGGTTTTCTGGGCTATTATATGGGATGAAGTTGTGTATCTACAGATTGCTAACTGGAGATAATTTGCTACAGCAAGGGATGCTACCATCAGTAATGTAGAATCCATCCAACATGTCTTGGCATCATTACTTAACTCATTGTGGATCCTCTTGTTTGATACAAATTCCCTTGAGCAAGTGATAGGTAGTGATTGGACCCTAAACTAATATTGTCCGGCTACGAGTTTCAAGATGGCACTAGATGTTAGAATATTATTGCTGTGAAGAGATTTCAATATGCTATTCGTCACAGATTGAATAATTTTGAATATAAATATAGTGCTTTGACTAGTATTTGATTCTTTGATAGCACTTATCAAAACAATATTGCCCTCCTTTTGACAATCTATTTAATAAAATGCCTTATATACTGTGCAGAGCTATTTCAAATATAAGACTTTATTCCCTGTGTCTTCATTGAGCTTTAAGTGCTACCTAAATTCGTATTCAGGATGCGTAACGTATGAAGTCTGCATACATCCTTGCCTTTTTAGTGCATTTTATTGAATTCACTTGACAAATCTAGTACCAATTTGAGATATCTGTTTCACTAGTTTTCTTTTGCAATGAGTGCAATGAATTTTTTGACACATGCCCCATTCGGTGAGAGTGAGTAGATTATGCAGGGGATTATAATCTTACAACAATCCCGAATGATCCAAGTTGGAGTGGATGAAAATTAATGTCTAGAATAATTCCCAAATTTAATCTTCAAAATAACCTTATATAACCTAGCCTACCGAACACGCCCACAATTACTTTGTTATATGCCTTTTTAGTGCATTTTATTGAATCCACTTGACAAATCTAGTACCAATTTGAGATATCTGTTTCACCAGTTTTCTTTTGCAATGAGTGCAATGAATTTTTTGACACATGCCCCATTCGGTGAGAGTGAGTAGATTATGCAGGGGATTATAATCTTACAACAATACGGAATGATCCAAGTTGGAGTGGATGAAAATTAATGTCTAGAATAATTCCCAAATTTAATCTTCAAAATAACCTTATATAACCTAGCCTACCGAACGCACCCACAATTACTTTGTTATATGCTGTTCTTAAATTTAAACATGGATCTGGAATGTTGTAGGCTGGCCAAGAAAACTTTAGATCCATTACTAGATCATACTACCGAGGCGCAGCAGGAGCTCTTCTAGTTTATGATATAACCAGGTAAGTTTCTTTTGAATTATGTCACGGTATACATAAATCCACTTATTTAGATGGAGTTTTACTTCTATGCTATTTGTGGCTTGACGTTACTGGGTTGATTATCAGGAGAGAGACATTCAACCATTTGGCTAGCTGGCTTGAAGATGCCAGACAACATGCAAATGACAACATGACAATCATGCTTGTGGGAAACAAGTCTGATATTGCACAGAGAAGGGCTGTAAGTAAGGAGGAAGGTGAACAATTTGCAAAGGAACATGGTCTCTTATTCCTGGAAGCATCTGCTAGAACAGCAGAGAATGTGGAGGAGGTAATGCAAGGAGTTGATAGTATGTTTTGAGTAAATTGCATGAATGGTCCTCAACGTTTAGGTGTTGTCTCATGATGGTCCAAAGCCTTTATTTTGACATAAGAAGGTCTCTAACCATAATATGCTATGATAATTATTGCAATGTTAGTCATTATCTGAACTATCATTTTGCTACAAGTTAAATGCTTTGCATTATTGTTTACAAGTTTCTTTTATGATGATCCTCAACCTTTGAAAGTAGTCTCTTAATAGTCCATAACCTTTAGGAGTTATCTCATAGTGTGTCATTTTTTTGATTTAATTTTTAGTCAACGTATAAATTCAGGGAAATTTAACAGGAGAACCAATTTTGTTAATATTTTAGATAGGTTCAGAACTTTACCAGGAGAAAATATAGGATAGATGCCATTATAAGATAACCAAAGGTAAGGTACTGAAACAACAATTTTCCCTGATTTTTTTGTACCTTCATATGGTAGTACTAATTCTACAATTATGGCTTACAGGCCTTTGTGAAGACTGCTACAACGATCCTTGAAAAGATCCAAGAAGGCGTATTTGATGTATCCAATGAGGCAAGCACTTATATTTTGACACTTAATTTGTGAAGCCAAAGTAAATTTGTCTGAACTAATTTAGTTTGCTTCACATTCATACTCTGCTCGTTGGACAAAAACTATAAAATGAGGGCTCTTATTAATTGCTTATACTCGCATATAGTGCATGAATATCACTTAGGAGAAAAATTCTATGTGTATAGACATGGTCCAGATAGGAGATGCTAGCATCTTCAAATCTCTAATGCTTTTCTATGTTTTGGGAAGCTTTCCAAAAAATAGTCTTATCTGAATTGAGGAAGTTTTTCATGGTTGCAGACATCTGGTATTAAGGTTGGGTATGGACGTCAAGGAGGTCAATCTGGCGGGAGAGATGGACCACTATCCCAGAGAGGTGGATGCTGCAGCTGATGTGGTAGTGGTGGTGGATCTGGTGACCCGATGACAATTTCCTTTCTAATATTATACAGGTGGCTTCTCGAAACTAGACTGGATTAGGGTTGATGTACATTCTCAAAATTTTCTCCCTCTCTCTCTGAATTTCTCATTTATATTTCACTTAGATGTTGTTGATCAGATACTGAGTGAAGGTGTTTGAGGTCTTCATCCTCAAAAACATTTAACATATTATTTTCTTCATATGTTTCAAGTATACACAGACTTGATTTCGTTTTAAAGTTGGTAAGGAGGTTTGATCTGCTGTGAGTGCTGATTTCCTGCGTCCCCTTAACAATAATAGTACTGTTCTGATTTTGTTGGTGAAGTCATATACTGTCAAACCTCCTTGAATGTCATCGCATCATTTTGCTCTATGTAAAAATGATGGTGTTTTTTACCAGTCGAATGTAGTGTGAAATTGATTTGTTCAAAGAGTTGAGATGATTTTTACCAGTCGAATGTAGTGTGAAATTGATTTGTTCAAAGAGTTGAGATGAGCTTGAGAATCAAGTCTCAGTCACGATCATTAGAAATAAGCTATGAAACATGGGAACCTCTGGACAGTGTCGTTTTCCGTGTTCTTTTACGTTGGAAACTTAGAAGTTTTCGGAAACTCTTCGGACACGGTTAATACATTTTTTGCAATTTAAGATGAACAAGACATCAATGACTACTACCTCAATATATCATATATGTATATTTTATATGTGTTTCTTCTTATTATATATAAACATATGAAGTTGTATTTAAGTTACCGTGTCCCGTTTCCTACGATTTTTAGATTGCCGCTTATCCGTTTTCCGTACCCATTTCATGCAGCATCATAGTAAACAAGAATAGATAAGATACTAATCAAATCAAATTAAATATTAACGGATTTTCATTATATAATATAAAAAAACAACGGGATATCAAATACGTGATATCCATATTCATATATATCAGAATATGAGAACCAAATAGGTCCTTATTGTATTTTTAGAATTAATAATCAATCTTATGAATTAAATATAATAATATTACACTAACAAACATATCAACTAACATCAAAATTAAACAATTTATAAAACGTTAATAGTCCTTCATTCGAAACGCTCAAATCGATTATTTTCTTCTCTATCTAGACGTCGATTGCCATGATATGGCAGCGTGTAGAGACGTTAATTTGCATATCCCGTTCAGAACAGTACCATTATTATTTCATTAATCAATAATGGATTTATATAGTTGTTCGTTCAATGATTCTTCGATAACCAAAATCAATCAATTGTCGTTTACAAAAAGCTTCAAACAAGGCCGATCTTGCTTGCACGATCATCCACTTTTAGTGCACAATATGTTTTGCATCAATGAATGACTTCTAACCAGGCAAGTTTGAAATCGATTTTGTGGATCAGGACAACTTTTGGTTATTATCACAATCATGGTTTTTTGTAGATTAAAATCTAGTCTAAATTTATTGATTGATTACAAGAATATTAATGGATGGAAAAGTACTAAAAAAATAGCCTAATGTTCATAGACAGAAAATAAGAGGATATGAATACTAAACATGATATACTAATCCTTGGCAAGGAATTTCTTGAACCAATGGAAAGAGTCTTTGGGAGTTCTCTTCAAGCCGTTGTCGTAATCGATGAAGTTGAGACCAAATCGCACGGTATATCCAGAGCCCCACTCGAAATCATCCAACCATGTCCACACATAGTATCCTCCTACGTTTATACCCTCCCTACAAGCCAATTCGTCAATTTAATGTCAATATACCTACGTAATTTTCGAGTTTGCCCAAATCTACTTACGAAAAATTATATATAAAAATAAACAAAAATATAGACGGAACTTACTTGATGGATTTGAGGATGTACGATAGATGACTATGGTGATATCGAATCCTCGTGCTATCTTTTAGAGCCGTTGGATCTTTAGCTAATGATCCATTGTTTGCCTCAGCCATCCCTACAACATCAAATTTTAAATTAAACGTATTTCATTATCCAAAATACCTTTAGTTTTTAATATTTTTAAAAAATATGACTAAAGACTTACCATTCTCGGTGATGATGACGTGGGGGTTGTTGTACTTTGTCTTGATGTATCTTAAGAGAGTTTGAATGCCCTTTGGATATATAAACAACCACTCCATAATTGTCTGCAAAGTATATAAAAGTACAATTACAAGAATATCTCAAAGAGTAAATTTAAAATATTGGTTTGGTAATTTATTTACCGGTTCACCGATAGGAACTCCGTCTCTATACCCTGAGAACAGAATAAATAATTATAAACCCGGTTCAAATAAAATAATGTATTTGGGTAAAAGTGTATTACAAACCAGATAATGTTGCTTGTTTATCAGTAGTGTAGCTGAGGTTCATTGTATTGCTAGAGTAAGAATGAGTTGCGAAATTAATTGTGTAGTAATTGAATCCTAGAAAATCGAATGATTTTCTTAACAACTTAGACTCCTTTTTAGTGAATTTCGGCAACCGACTTCCCAAAATCCACCTCATTGTCTTAGGGTAGTCACCATGTATTACGGGATCTAAAAACCTGCAACACAAAACCAAATAATAGTTCATCAACCTTATATACTATAAACACTAATATTATGCTTTATGAATAAGAACTCTTTTTTACCATCCAATGGTGAAATCAATGGCTCGTGAGGCGGCTAGCTTGTTTTCAAAGGTGTGGTTTGCAGGTATGATCATAGTTGTTGCCGTTGTTATTCCGATTGTACCCTTTTGTGAACACTATTAACAAAACATAAACATTAAAGGGTGATCTAACTCTATGCAAGAACAAGAAGACAAAATCAATAACTACCTTGTACTTTTTCCTGTACAGTTCAACTGTGGTTGCATGAGAAAGAAGGAGGTGGTGCCCGACAATGTAAGGCTCGGTTCCTGAGTTTCCGGCAGTGCAATTTCCGATGTAGTTAGAGCATCGGCCGGGTGCATGAAGTCCTGTTGCATATCCGAATTGGGTCATTATGTTGGGCTCGTTCAATGTCGACCAATGCTTAACCCTATCACCAAACTCCTTAAAAACTAAGTCCGCATAGTCTCGGAAATCCTTCCTATAACACAAAGTATGTTCATAAGAACCCGAGGCAGATATAAAAAAAAAAAGAAGAAGATTTAATTTAAGGGTAGGAGTACTTACACAATGTGAGGGCTCAAGAAGCCGCCATATTCATCTTGGAGTGTTTGGGGAAGGTCCCAATGGTAAAGGGTAACAAAGGGAAAGATTCCTAATTAACACATAATTAAGAAGCAATTAGTACGTTAATAAGAATGTAGGGTAACGTAATTAACCATATGAAGTTGTATTTAAGTTACCGTTGGCTAGCAGCTCATCAATGAGATGATTGTAGAACTTGATGCCTAGCTTGTTGATCCCGCCACTGATCCTCCCTCCTGTTTATTCATCTTAATTAAGCACTGGGAAGATATATCATTAATTAAATAATTAATTAATTAAGATGAAGAAGAATAAGAAATGGTTACGTGGCAGAATTCTGGGCCATGATATGGAGAACCTGAACGAATCCAAACCCGCTTCTTTCATCAACTTAATATCATCCTATACCCAAAATGCTCATCATTAGCTGTAAGTCAAACTATAAATTATAATAATAATATGATTAGGATATTAAGTCAACATCAACATATTTTATACCTTGAAACGATGATAAAAGTCAACGGCCACATCTCCATTGCTCTTATCTGCTATCTTTTCTGTTAAGATCAACATTTTTCTCGGTGAAACAGTTGACCATATATATACATATATCTTATTCTATCCTCAAAACTGTAAATTTGAGTATATATACATGTATGTGTATACATGTATACATATGTATATGCATGTGTATATATATGTATACCAGGATGTTGCTGAGCGAAGACATCCCAAACGCTGGGTCCTCTTCCATCTTCATGTGCTGCTCCTTCATACTGCAAATCCATTTATGCACCATCAATCATTCATCCATTCTTAAACAGTATTTATGAAAACATATAAAAAAAAGTTGCACAAAACCAGCCACGAATCTATAAACTAGATTGACAAATAGTTTGGGACCGGAGACTAGTAAAAATCTTGTTAATGTGGTTTTATGTAAAAAAAGTTTAAATATTTTTTTACATGAATCCGGTTCAAACCCGGATAACTTTCTTTTCATAAAAAACATGTTAGAAAAACCCGGATTCGATCTACATGCACAACCCATGGATATCTATCCCAAATAGCGAGGAAGCTCCGATTTGTTATCGAGTTAGAATGCGTTTAGCAAAGATAAGCATATATAGACAATAATGTGTAAAAAACTCTTACTTGATACGATGCAGATCCAGCGCCAAATATGAAGCCTTTGGGGAAGCTTTTGCGACTAAAACCATGGTGTTTCCCATGGTGTTTCGAATGGTGTTTCCCATGGTGTTTAGCCTCGACAGTAATATCAGTTAAGGTGTTGACGACGATGAGTACGGACAAGATGAAGAAGAATACTGCATTATGCTTTTTACCACTTGCCATCATCAATAGTTTTTCTTCGATAAAATGAACCTAATACATTACCCACAATATATATATATATATATATATATATATATATATATATATATATATATATATATATATATATATATATATATATATATACATCACCAACCGCAGATTTAGATTTACGTTAGATCTTATCCCATTTTTTAATTTTATTTTTTAGTTTCTTCTAACTCCAAGATTTTGTTCGTAATTGATCCAATCAATACGACGAAGATCTTGATAACTAACAATATTTTATAGATTCTTTTTTTTTTTTTTTTTTTTTTTTTAAAGGAAGTCTAATGTGGTATCTTGTTAATTTAAGACCACTTAATCTAATTTGTACGAGGAATAAGTTTTCATTATAAGTGAACAAAACCAAATATAAAGCCAACAATAATAATAATATCACGACATTTAGGCCTTTTAGCTTCGATATACTCTCATCTTCACTTTCTAAATCTCATGTTCATGCAAGCTTACTAAATCTACTACAATAAATTATGACCCAAACCCTAAACTTTCACAACCCTCCCTCCACGAATCAAAATATCAAAGAATCTTTACTTTCTAAATGTTGAAAAAAAAATAAAATCATTTTTAACAAAGTGAAACACACACGTATACACGTTTTTATGCCCTACTAATACTTATGCTTAACTCGTTTATAAATAAGTCGAATTAAACTTAACTCGTTTATGAATAAGTCGAATGAACCCACTTTTAAAAACCAACTTTTTAAAAACCGTGATAAATGGTACACATTATTAATATATATTGTCGAATTGCCCCACCTACATTGTTTTTATTAATTTTTAGTGATATTGACGATAATCTTATCTTTCTTATATATATATATATATATATATATATATATATATATAAAATACTTGTTTTCCTACCATGCATAACCATGACAAAAATAGAAAGATAACATCATTCATATACGTACAGGCCTTTGAAAGAGCTTGGGCAGCGCCATGTGATGTGGATTCGTCGACTCTGCTGGTCCCATCCGGGTTTGAGTTCCTACTGAATCCCGTCTCCTTCTCGGGTCATGACTGTGCATCAAACATAATCTTTCAGGTAAGTATGAAAATTAAATATGTATAATGAAACATTTCAGCTTGAGTAAGAACTGTTATCTCTTTTGCAGTTAGATGGAGTAATTGTTGCCCCTACAAACACTTCGGCTTTTGAAAAAGGAAAGGAAAAAAAGACTTATTTTGATTAATATATGAACTCATGGATTTAGAAATGACTTATTTTGATTCAGCAAACCTTGATTTTGCACATTGAATGCAGGCTAGTGGAAAACGTAAGGGGAAAAAGCCTAAGACTAAGACTACTAAACCAACGGTAAGAAAGTGCTGAAATTACACAGTTTTTTGAGTTTTTTTGGGAGCTGAAGCTTATTCCCAGCTGAAATTAGTATATGATTTAACAAACTTATTTTATTAAAGAGCGTTTGAAAGAAGTAAATTTATATATATATATATATAGGGTTCATTTTTTCATTTAAAATTAATATTTATAGGTTATATTTGTAATATAGGATTTCCCACAGAATAATCCACATGCGTCGAGATAATGACCAAAAACAAGCGCTACACTGAAGACAACCTATGAGTTTGAATTTCCTTTCTCTTTTCGCTTTTTTTTTGTTCTTGCATTATGCTTATGTTATTTTTCTTTCATAGGATGATGATTTATGTAGGGATATTTGAAGAACGAAGGATACACTCAGTGGACTTCAACAAGCCTCCATACAATTCCACCATCTACCACCTTCCCTTCCCTACCACCACATGTATTGCTTTGTGAGTATTTTCTTCTCTTTACTTCTTTTTCACATCGAGGACAATGTGTAGTTAAGTATGAGGAGTTTTACTCACATGTGTATTTCATGTTTCCCTATTATATCACACGTTTATTACTATGCCATTTTCCTTTTCTTGAGTCTTTTACCTTTTCACGTGCATTCATAAACACAAAACCATAAATTGATATTGGGAGGGTATCCCCCAGCAATGGACCACGACTTTCTACCCGATCCGGACGTAGAGCGGCTAAGCCGATCGAACCGGGTGGTCTACGAATTTACCATTTACCAAAAAAAAATAAACACAAAACCACAAAAATATTTCATTTAGCGTAGATTGAGTCGATTCTCATCATTCTTACCTCTAGAAATTGGAATATGCTATGCTATTGCACTTGACTTGCCAACGATGCTTTGGATGACTAAATCTTGCTATTGTTTATGCACATGAGTTATTGGATGATTATTATTGATTAGCTTGCCCAAACATAACATTGTAAGTGCTCTAGCCTATGGACATGCACTTTCATGTGTTCTTTCTTTCTTATATATATGAGATCTCGAACATGTTTATTTTCTTGTAGAACTTGTGATTGATTCTCTTTCAAAACTACATGCTCATTTGATTCTATTTGTTTGATATTTAAATGATCGAGTCCCTCTTTGATAAGTCTATATGACCTTATACATCTTTATATATGTTTCCTTTCTATTAGCCACTTCTTTTCTTTATTTTCCCTTGTTTGGTACCCCTCAAAAATGCCTCACAGCTGCGTATAGCCCCATTTGACCCTATTCAGGGTAATAATGGAATAAGAGAATGAAGAAATTAAGTATTGGATGTCCCCTGAAGTGTGAAATTGAAATCAAGAAGTAAATGCGCGAGTTCGGATGCATATTTTCATGTTTGGTGGTGAGGACTAAAAGTTCTCGCCATGTATGTGACAACAAATAAATAGTGGTTGGTCCAAAAGTGAAGAAAAGCTTATTCTTGAAAGAGAAATCAAGTGCTACAAAGATCAAAGTGTTATGGTTCATGAAAAAGTACAAATTATGAAGAAAAATGTGAAGTGACAATGCCTTGAAGGTGTTTCGAGTTATAAAGATTTGATGCCCATATACTATTTGTCATTTTGACCTACTTTTTGGCCTAACAACATCACTTTTTCATGTCCTATATTCCCTTTACACCTTTATAAAATACCTCATAATATTTATCTTGCACTTTAGTTCACTTGACATGTGGTGGAGTTTGAGAACACCTTGACAAGCCTATGGTGAGATATTTTCATTGCTATTGAGTTTGAGAATTTATTGATATATCTCTAAGCCCATCTTGTAAGATTGAGAGCAAACACATTATCCTTGAGTGGTTTGGATTGTTAAGATTCTTTATTTATCCTCTTACAAAGATTGATGCTACGATGACATAATTTGAGTTGTTTGTTTTTTTTTGTCTTAGTAGAGGCACTCATTTGTTCTTACGCGTAGTATGCATATGACATGATCTTACTCGAGGCCAAACAAGTTATAAGTATGGGTATTTGATGAGTGTCAAATATAACACTTTTTAGACCTTATATTCATGCATTTTATACCTCTTTTTCTCTCTCATACATCTCTATTTGTATGGAAAGCGTTCACTTTTCGTAATTTGACATCTACCTTGTCTTTTATGTGTTTTAGGAATTTGCGGCATCAATTATTCCATAATTGCATCCTCCCTGAAGTCAGATATGCGGAGAAGATCTTGCATGATTGAGGAACTACAACACGAAGTACCCTGGATATGCCTTAAAGTAAAGATCTATGATTTGAAGCCACAAGGAAGCCAAACGGCCAAGCAAAACGGCTTGAAGAACGTATATATGGTGGTTGTTTCACTTACATCATGGTTGCAGAAAAGTACTCCATCGAAGACCAATTTAGAAGTCCAGCCCAAACAACCAATACAACTTAGCGAAACGGCTTCTCTACAACCACGTTGACTGTTGGTATGCCGTTGGGAGGTTGTATGTGGGCCATTTCAACTACCTCCGTAAAGGTAATTAAATCTTCCGATTTTAACTTTGAAATGGATATATTTTTTGTAAGCCTAGGCTTCGAGATTTCCCCCTATTTATATTCATAAGTCATCCGTAGAGTAATAGACGCTGATTCATCCCGAAAACGGCATTACTCATATTTCTCCTTAAACTAGCCGTCAAGTAATTGCTTTGAAGGTTCGTCTTACTAGAATCAAACAATTGTGAGTTTATGTATTTCTTGATTTTATATATTGTCTTTTCTTTATACATGTTTGACTAATCTCCTCTTGATCTAAGTCTTGAATTGTTTTGATAAAAAATTTTTTTGATAAAGAGATCTAAGTCTTGAATAATCCCTATAATAATTTAATTTAATGTTATATATATATATATATATATATATATATATATATATATATGTGAACTGAGATTATGATATTGTCTATTTTCAAAGCGCTTCATTCCTAAGCACAAATTTTAAAAATTGTTTGCAATTTATCGGCTTTAAATGAATCAATCTTAAATTGACGAGATTTTATCAAAAGAATTGAAAACAAGTAAATATATAAGGTGAAGAAATTAACATATATAAACACACACAATATTATACTTTTTGGTAAATAATATTATTCATAATAATTGATCAAAATAAAAGCATAACATCCATCAAAATTAAAGCTTTATGCGTCTTTGAATGCATCTTTTCCTTGATTTATTTTCTACCTTTATTGTACCTACATAAAAAAATTAAATATAAAAACTCACAAGTTATTTCTTGATGGTAATAAAATAAGTAATTATAATTAAAAAAATTAATCAATAAAAACATACAAATAAAATAATATATAGTTGTATGTTTTATAAGATAAACAACATGATTCGAGAGAAAATCCGGAGGAGATGATGAATCATTAACATTGCTCATAAGGGCCGGGTCCACCTCCTTTTTGGGGTACTTTAGAATCTTTAAATATATCATTGGTACCTACAAATAATTAAAATAGATATAAATGACGAATAAATTTAATCTATACGATGATAAAAAAAAAAAGCTTGATATCTCAATACATGATTAATAAAAAAGGTAAATATGCTATATTAATAAATAGTAAGATTACGTGATAGTATCATATTGCAATCGTCGGTGAGTGGTGATCCGGGAGGACATTTGCATTTTAAAATACAAGAATTGCGATGATTTGGTGGACACGGGAACATTTCACACATATAGCTACACTGGCCATAACAATTCTTATTGATAAGCATGTCATTCGTACCTAATAAAATGAAAACATAAATGACAAGATGATCAAATAAATATATTAGTTAGAATATTTTTAATATATAATATTTACAAATAAAAAATTATTTACTAAATTCGATGAATACAAACATTTGAAGAGTTAAGCTAGGGTGTCAGTCAAGAGATTTGTATGTATTTTGTTTTCAAGAAAGAAAATTGATTTGAAGTAATAGATATCTCGATAACATAGAATAATGTTAAACCGAAACATTGAGTAATATAAAAGAAAATTGAATAAAAGGAGCACAATAGTCACATATTTATACCGATAGAGGTTGCTAAATGCATGGTCATGGACATGAATGCCAAACAAATTAGAACTGTTGTGACTTGTTTGTTTGCTTGTAGTGTTTCCATGACTAATTACTTCTACTTACTTCTTGTGTAAATTTATTTGAGTTACTTGGTGTTCTTTTTTAAGATATTGGTGTTAACTAATGTGTATTTATATAGGAGAAATGTGGCCGTATCTCTATTTATCCCATAAGAAATCATTCTAATCTTTATCATAGGTAATAATCTTTTTGCTTATCAATTATTCTTATTTATGATAAAATTACTATTTTCGGTATAATGTTACAATGCATATTGAAAAAAAAAAATAGGCATTTCATAAATGTGATATATTTCTATAACATAAAAAGATATGAAAAATAAATATGTGTATTTGGTCTCTATATAATCTTATGTGTATTTCAAGGCTAAAATTTTAGTATGAGAAAAGAAGTTGATCGATCAAAAGGTAAGATTATCATTTTTGCAAATAAAAAAAAATGCATGTATCTAATAATAATAAGTTATACATGTATAAGATAGTCTTTTTATTTAAAATACATAATTAGTTAAGGTGATAGAATAAATGACATATAAGTGTATTTTGTACATGGCATGGTATTTATAGTAAACTAAATTAATCATAATTAGTGATATTTAAAATAAAATTCTCGACTTTTAAAGTAACTTATTTTAATATAAGTTATTCCAATATATATAAATAAAATATAATTATGATTGGTAAATATGTAACGATATATAGAGATAATAATTTGTGTTATATATTTTTAGGGTAACCATTGTAAGAGCCTTGACTTTTAGGAGCTGAGCTAGTTTAGCTGCCCTTGCGTGTTATAGAGCCGTCCCTGAGGCTGAGTCCAGTGATCCGCCCCTGCGGCTCAGGGACCGCCCCTGCGGTTTCTTGCGGCTGCAGCCGACTTTGTTGACTCTTGACCCGTGCTTTACTCTCTTTCCTTCCTTCTTTCTTAACCTCGTCCTTGGTTTCTGATCAAGGATTTTTTCATTTCTCCAGCTTTCTCACGTCCTTCTTTTCCTCCTTTCCTCTCTTTGATCTTGGGCTTGATTTCCTTTGAGTTTGGAAGAGAAGTGTTGTGTAGTTGATGATGATGAGCATGATGTGTGTGTTGCTGAGCTTGGAAGCCAGCTGGGGTATTGGTTGTGATCATTCCTTGGATAAGCCACAACAGTGGTAAGCTTCTTGCTTCTCCTTTCTTCTTCTTTGATTCCATTCCATCTTCCTTAGCTTAGGATTAGATGTTCTAGGTGTGTATTGATGTTGGAATGTGTATGTATATGTATGTGTTTGGATGTGGAATGGTGAAGACGTGAGTTGATCACGTGAAGAGTGAAAGAGAAGTCGGGGAAGACCGTTTTGCACTGTCGCCGCCCCCGCGCCTGGAAGCCGCCGCCCCTGCGGGACTTTGTCACCGCACCCGCGCCAGCGAGTCACCGCCCCCGCGGCCACGGCCACAGCGCCCGCGTGCCTTCGCGCCTGCGCCTGCTGCCTTTCTGCCCCTGCGTCTTTCCGTTCCGCAGGTGCGTCTTGTACATGATCTACTTAGAGTAATATTGATCCTTTCCTTTCCTAGTATGAGCGGGTTAGTAGCATGCTAGGTATGTGTATGAGGATAGAATGATGATGATTATGATATCGAGTTATGCCGGTTATGGCTTTGAGGTTTAGTTGATTATCGAGGTTATAAGTCGGGTACGATCCTTATGGATCCCTTGGGTCTAGGTGTGACCCCTTTGATTGATAGGAGATTTGATATCTCTTTATGCCTTGTTATTAGGTAGTGTTGTCCTCCAGATTTGGAGTTGATCGTGTTTGAGATTACTTCGAGGTTGAGTTAAGTCCATAGGACTTACTTAGCTACCATCCTTATATTGGATGTATGCATGAGTGGTGTGTGTTATATGCTTTATAGCATGCGATATTGATTATTACCGACCTATGGTTTAGTGACCGCCCATTGTAGTGGTTGTGACAACTTGCCTTTTATCCCGTAGTGGAGTCTGGGAGGTTCTCTGTAGTCAGGCCAGTTCTGGTATACGGGAAGGGCACTTACCACTCCTTATGGTATACGGGAAGGTGCGCTTATACCACTCCAGCTGGCTATAGCACTCAGAGGCGAGGATTATATATATATATATATATATATATCCCTCGTGTCACATATATTCATATGCAGATATTTATACGATTTGAGTGTTGGACTATATAAAGATAATTAACCGGGTAAATGTGTGACAACATGATTATATGTTATTGTTTTCTTGAAGTGTGTTTGTGCTTATGCATCTTCTATATATATGTGTATGGTTAGCTAACGGTTTTATACCGTGTTGTAGATCCTTTGCAGGTTAGGAGAGCTGCAAAGTGATCCAAATGGGGTGATCCGTTGAGGGCTCCGTACACTAGGGTTATACGAGGGTTATGGGGACATTTTGTATGTACAGTACTTGTTTATTTTGTACTCAGCGGTTCTTCTGTAAACCTTTTGATTTATATATATACAGTTTGATGTTTTGGTTTTAATCTATCTGTGCCTTGTTGTAAGATCCAGTAAACTTGTTGTTAGGCTAGGGTCATGATCCATTGTGGGATCCTAGCCTAGTAACACCTCGAGTCCTACGGATTTGGGGTGTTACGTCCATCTATTATCTATTATACAATATAAGTTTGAGTTCCCGTAACGAATAGTGCACGTAACCCTGTTCTAACATGCAACCCTACACCTAGACAATTGTCCAGCCTGCTTCATCAGATGACCGCTTCACCAATACTCCTTCAGCAACGTGTCGCCCTTTCTCTCTCTAGTTCCCCTTGGATTCATCGATATCCTAGGTTTTCGCAACCAATATCCGCCGTCTTCCTCTTTCATTTTTAGGTCTATGTAATCACAAGGTTTGACTTTCTTTTTCTCTTCGCCTTGTTGAAGTGCACTCTAAATTTTATGTGTTCAGATTAGAAGATGCTCTTGGAATATGGTGAGATGTTAATTGATTGCACATCTGTCCAACTTAAAACCCTGAATTTTCACAAATCGCACATCTTCCCTTTCCGGCGGATTTTGTCTTCCTCTGCGCCGGCCGCCGGATTCAGTGTTCCCTTGCTGTATCAAAGTCGTATTCGCGAGGTTCCGTCTTCTTGTTTTACCAGAGTCTACATTCACAAGGTTTGACTTTATTTTTCTCTTCGCCTTATTGAAGTGCAATCAAAATTTTATTTGTTCAAATTAGAAGATGAGCTTGGAAGATGATGAGTTGGTAATCGATTGCACTTCTTTCTAGCTTAGAATCGTAAATTTCCATGAATTACGTAAAATTTTCCTTAATTTGGTAAAATTGAGTCTTGTTTTCTACAATCGTACATCAACAAAGGGGCCGGATCTTCACCTGCATATCAAAATGTGTGTCTTGTAAATAAGACATCTATTTGATCTTTTCTCATTCTCTTCCCTTTTTCTTCAAACTTGGGGTCCTTTTAAGTGAAGCTCATCACACATCTTCTTCTTTAAACACCTTTTGGTCCTCGCTCATAGATTGCAACTTTCTATTTTTTCATCTTCTCATCCACATGCTTAAATATAGACAGGAATCTTACCTTTCATCGAGTTTCTAATTTTTGTGATAATTTATAGTTAATCTAACTGTTTCATGTTCTCAGCCACACACTCTCTAAAGTTTAAATCTCACTATTTTGTAGCTTTCTGAACATGATGTTTCCTTCAAAGTTAATAGCATGTTTTTATGCTATCTTTATAGTAATGTTTTTGTGTTTTTTCCTTAGTTTTGAATGGAAAAGGACATTCACATATTTACTAGTGTTTAAATACATCAACGAATGTCTACTCCCTTTGTGTTTTGTGATTTAAGTCTAAAATGGACCTCAAAAGTCAAATCCACATCAATTCTAAGGAGTTCTCATCACACTGTTCCATCATAAAAGAAGCTAAGGAAGGAAGGAAGTAAGAAGAAAAGAAAGCTGGAGAAAAATGAAACAAGAAAAAGAAGTAAATCTTTTCAAAGGATGATCCAAGTTACCATGGTCAACTAAGGTCGAGTTCATCATTTTACTTGACAGAAGAAGCACAAAAACTCGACCGAGTTCATCATTTTACTTGACAGAGGAAGTCCACGCTCAAGAGAGGAAAGCCCCAGACAAAGAGACAAATTTGAATTTACCTCGAGTGGATTGAGTCACTCGACCGAGTGAAGTACAAGCTCGAGAGAAGGAAGTTCAAACTCAAGAAACAACTCAAGAGAAGTACATATTTCTCTAAGTCGGTGATTCACTCGATCGAGTTCTTTCTCGAGCTCGACTGAAGGCTACGGGAATTTCAGCTTCCACTTGACAATGAGGGGACCGCTAGTATCAAACTTTGTTGGGAGATTCCTTGATCATTTTGAAGGGGGCACTACCCTATACATAGAGACATGGCTGCCTTGTAATAAATATCCACCAAATTCCAATTATATTTTAGGGATCAAAACAATTTAGAATAGATTAGTTTTGAAAGTTCAAGTTCTTGAGGCTTTCTTCGTCAAAACTTGATTCTAGATCCATTTGCAATGTTGTTTTGACCATATCTTTGGATTGGTAAGTCGAAATCACTCCATTCTTTTTCCTACATTCCTATTTTCATATCTAGTTTGTGACAATGTCTTTCATTTCTATGGATATTGACTTTGAATTTTCGAATTCGGGTATGATGAATGAGTAGTGGCTTTACACTGATTTGGGGTGAAAACTTCAAATGAAGCTAGGATTATATAGATCTATGTTCTGCCTATGGAATTATGGAGTTTCAAATCATGTTTAGTAGCATATAGGAGAATTCAAATTCGTTTGAGTGTTTAACCATGTTTGATTCTATTTTGAATGTTGGATGTTAGGTTTTAGGATCTAGATTTGTTCCTTTATGCACATTTTATACTATCAAGCATGATTGAGTGGTTCTTATGGATTGATCATCTTTGATGAGACCGATAAATAATTCTAAGATGATTATGACTATTTAAATGCTTATATTATATTGCTAGAATGATGTTATGCTAGGGCCAAAAGGATGGCTAGCTCATTTGAGTTGTGATTGTTCATATTAAGGCCAAGTTGAATGATGTAGGCAAATAGCAAATACCATGTGATGTCTATGCGGTTTGAATTGGTCATTAGTAGAAGAGAAGCTCGTCAATCAATGGGTGAATAACAAACACCATGTGACATCCATTGATCGAGGCTAAATGTTTCGACAACACATGCCTATTTTCATGCTATGTAATACCATGTTTCCATGTTATTTGTGATTCAATTCTTCTATTTCCATGTAAGCGCGTAACCTGATCTTACATAAGCCTAGTGAAGGTTTGGAGGAATATCCCCAATTTCTATTTGTTTTTCTCATTTGATACTTGATTGTTTGACACTTGATCTTTGTTACCTCAATCCCCAAGCATATTGATCACTTGATCACCCCTTTTCCCTTTTTTTACACTCTCTATGCCTTGCTAGTGAATTCGAGAATAAAGTTGGGATATACATAGTCTCTTGGAAATTTTACCTTGATGGCTATATCATATACTTACGTTTAGGGCTGGGCACAAATCCCGGGCCCGTCCCGGTCCCGGTGGTTTTTCATCTAAAAATTTTAAATCCCGTCCCGTCCCACCAAAAATATTGCGGGACGGGATATGGGCCTTACCTTCCTCGTCACGCAAGGCCCGTCCCGTCCCGTATATATTTAAATTTAAATATAAATTAAATAATTAAATATATAAACCTAAGGAGTAGTGATCCTTATGTAATTTTTTTATTATAAATTAACAATTGTCTATATTCATCTACAAAGGGCAGAGGAAAATTGAACTCAGTTGCGACATTGTTTAATGAGTAGTGATAATTATGTCATTTTGTTCTTATATTTTATTTTGGATGTTTAGACTTGACAAGTTAATTATGTTTTATAAACGTTGTTGTGACATTCTATTTTGAGGTCTTACATTTTAATGATATCAACGAATATTTGCTTTTGTAAATTGTTAATTTTAAACCGAAAAGGCAAAAAGAAATTTTATATAAATCATGCGGGATTAGTCTTTGTCCATCCCATCTCGTCCCGGTCCCAACTGGGATAGGGCTCAATGGTTTTTAGTAAAAAAAACTCAAGGCCCGTCCCGTCCCATATATAATGGCCGGGATGGGACGTGGGATGACCTTAATCTGTCCCGTTCCGTCCCATGCCCAGCCCTACTTACATTAACACGTCCGTGCACTTGCAGTAGTATGTGATTTTCGTTTGAGTAAGCATTGCTTGCTTACAAAACGGACGCATCAAAAGAAGCTTAGCCAAATGTGTTTATTGATAACAAAGGAAAATCTTGATTTGGTCATAGTGTGCCTAAAATTCATTCTTGAATGTACGGCAGGTGGACCAGCAAGTAAATTCACTAGATCTTTTTTATCATGTATTTTGCTGAATCTGCAAACCTCTTTATCATGGCTATGAGAGCTATTATCATTGAAGTGTAAGTGCATGTTCTCATATTATGTTGTTGAACTAGAATCTTAGAAGTGAAAATAGATGTACGTCATCAATTGTGTTAGATGCTTAATGTTGTTCCCCTCCAGTCAGTTCAATGACAACTGTAGTTTTATTAAAATGTATTATAATGCATTTTAGCTTTGGCGTTGATGAGAATTTTTCAAAGGTGAGTTTTGCTGAACTCTTTCATTAGTTAAGCTCCACTAAATTATATAGTTATGAAACTTATGGCTTGAATTGGTGAAAATTTCCAGTATTAGTATTTTCAAATGAAAATGTATTTTCCCTCCTAAGTAATACCTGAAATTTCTATGTCATTCTGTTCGATTTCCGAATTTTTTAGATTACGGTTTTGTGTATCTGTTCAATGTAAAGACTGATTAATTCACAGACTATACGAGATGATCCATACCATAATCTGTTTAGGTTTTTGCCTAAAATGGCACTAAACTCCATCATGCATATTCAAGTTATAATTATCGTCCCACCCTAGTTTTTTTTTTTTTTAATATAGTTTATGTTTTACCTGTATTCTATTCGATCACAAATCGGTGTAGAAAAACTTGCACTCAATCTAAACAAAAATGCAATAATCTCACTACTGTCTACATTTTGAACCACTACAGCATCTTGACTGTTTTTCAACATTTGCTTTGATTTGATGCTTTAGGCTTTGCAATAATCTTATATGTACAAATCTTTATTTTTCAGGATGCAATCGTATTTGATTCTCTCATTTGGGTTTTTTTAAAATGGGAATCACTAAGAAAACTTCTTGTTGCCTTGATTCAAAAGATGAGCAAGTTCAGCTCTTGATATCATCGACTGGTAAGATTATATTTGTCAAAGCTATGCAACAATGCCAGGTCTTACAGCCCGGACCTTGATTTTGATCATTGATGATTAAGGTATTTTTCACCAATGGACTGAAATTTGAAACAACAATTTGTAAAAATAGAGCATTTGATTGAATTAAAATTGTTCAGGCGGATGAAGAAGCTCGAGTACTGCGATCTGAAGAAGCTCGAGTCCATGAACAGTCCTAACCATGGTTGATCTGTGCGTTTTATAAATAAATCTTATTATGTGGACTTACATATTATTATACACAATTATGTTATAAGGTTAATTGTTATATATATACACTAAAGTAGACTAAAATTTGCTAATGTGACGCTTTATGTTTGTTGACGTTGGCTATTATTGTAAAAAATAACTGTTTTCATAGTAATCTTTGTTATTTGAATCATGATTCCAATGAGAAAGATGGAAATGAAGTTTTCAAAAAAGGTTTCGGTTGCTTTGGTATAATTTTATGCCGTTTTAGGGTTTATCTTGATAGATGGGATGACGCGTGTAATTATGCATAGTTTTTTTAAAATTGTTACAATTTATCTGCCATAGTTGGTTTTAAATGAATCAATCTTAATAAATTGATGACACTTTACCAAAAGAATTGAAAACAAGTAGATATATAAGTCAAATAAGTTAACATATATAAACACACACGTTATTATATTTTTTGGTAAAGAATATAATGTATTATTCATAATAGTTGATCACAATCAAAGCATAACATCCTTCGAAATTTAAGCTTTATGCGTCTTAAAATGCGTTTTTTTCTTGATATATTTTATGGTATTATTGTACCTACATAAATAATCAAATATAAAAAATTTACAAGATATTCACGATGATGATAAAATAATAAGTTATAACTTAAATTTAATAGTTAATAAAAATACACAAATAAAATGATATATAGTTATATGTCTTATAATACAAACATACTTGATTCGAGAGAAAATCCAGAGGAGATGATAAATCATTAACATTGTTCAAAGGGGCCGGGTCCCCCTCCTTTTTGGGATACTTTAGAATCTTTGAATATATCATTTGTACCTACACATAATTAAATAGCTATAAATAACAAATAAAATTTGATATATATGATGATAAAAATAATTGATTTTAATTAATAAAAAGGTAAAATATGCTATATTAATAAAAAGTAAGTTTACGTGATAGTGTCATATTGCAATCGTTGGTGGGTTGTGAACCAGGAGGACATTTGCATTTTAAAATACAAGAGTTGCGATGATTAGGTGGACACAACATCCCACACATGTAGCTACATTGGCCATAACAATTCTTATTGATAAGCACGTCGTTTGTACCTAATAAGTACAATCAAAACACAAATGACAAGATGATCAATTAAAAGATGTCATTTAGAGTATTTTTAATATATATATATATATATATTAAAAAAATAAAAGATTATTTACTAAATTCAATGAATAAATAGAGACATTTGAAGAATTAAGGGTGACAATCAAGAGATTTGTATGTATTTTGTTTTCAAGAAAGAATATGGATTTGAAGTAATAGAAATCTCAATAAATCAAGAATAATGTTAAACCGACACAATGAGTAATATAAAACAAAATTCAGGATAGTCACATATTTATACCGGCAGAGGTTGTCAATTGCATGGTCATAGACATAAATGCCAAACAAATTAGAACCGTTGTGACTTGTTTGTTTGCTTGTAGTGTTGCCATGACTAATTACTTCTACTTCTTTTGTGTAAATTTATTAGAGGTCCTTGGTGTTCTTTTTTAAGATAATAGTGTTAACAAATGTATAAATATATAGGGGAAATGTGAACGTATCTCTAATTATCACATAAGAAATCATTCTAATCTTTATAGTAGGTAATAATCTTTTTGCTTAATAATTATTCTTATGCATGATAAAATTACTATTTTCAGTATAATGTTACAATGTATATTGAAAAAGATTAGTCATTTCATAAATGTGATATATTTTCTATAACATAAAAAGATATAAACAATAAATGTGTATTTGGTCTCTATATTATCTTATGTGTGTATTTCAAGACAAATTTTATTATAAGAAAGGAAGTTGATAGATCAAAAAGTAAGATTATCAATTTTTTGCACATAAAAAATCAATTTTCATGTATCTAATAATAATAAGTTATACATCGTATGAGATATACTATTTTATATAAATAGACGATTAGTTAATGTGATAATCGGAAAATTTTTATTCCGGTAAACGCGACTCGAGTTACATAAAACGGCCCAGATCTTGTTCCCTTCTCTTCTTTGAGCCAGGCGGAAAGAGAGCCTGAGAGCACGGCCCAAACCTTTCTCCTTCATATTCTTTGGGCCAGGCGGGAGGAGACCTCCAATGAAACGGACCAATAGCTCGGCCTTTCTTCATCCGGCGTGCCACGATCCAACAACCCAGGAGAGCCGGCTCCCTTCTTCGTCTTCCTCGTCAGCGTGAGTTATCGGAGCATTGAATTGCGGCCGTTGAAGATGGACGACAATGAAGACTACCGTTGAAGACCGGCGTTGAAGACCTAACGACCGGCAACTATCAGCGTTACTCCTTCCTCCCCTGCTAGTCAGCAAACTCTCACCAACTCCCTCCCCCTCTCTCGTTCTCCTGCTTCGTCGCAACACCACCACCACGAACCTTACTCCCTTTGAGAATCAACTCCCTCCCCCTCTCTCGTTCTCCTGCGTGAGTTATAGGTGTTTCAAATGTCTTGCAAACCAGGAGATAAAACTGCACTTTGGGATGTCGAGACAACCCCGGATGAGGGGGCACCGGTCGGGCTTGATGTTGATATGACAGAGAAGAGTTGTAGGTTTTGGCGGTTGAAAGGGAATTGTTCGAACTCAGGAGGTTGTGGAAAATGGTGGAAGGGTTCCGACCTTGGATAAGGGAGTCTCTAACTTTGAGAATCATCTTCCATGAGTGGCTATGGGTATTGGTTGTAACACCCCAAATCCGTAGGACTCGAGGTGCTACTAGGCTAGGATCTCACAATGGATCCTGACCCTAGCCTGACAACAAGTTCACTGAATCTTACAACAAGGCTCAAATAGATTAAATACAAAACATGAAACTGATATATATATATATATATATATATATATATATATATATATATATATATATATATATATATATATATATATCAAAAGGTAATACAAAAGTACCGCTGAGTACAGTTAAAACAACACTGTAGAACAAAAAGGTCTCATATCCCCGATAACGCCCCAGTGTACGGAGCCCACAGCGGATCACCCACTCTGGATCACTCTGCAGCTCTCCTATCCTGCAAAGGATCTACAACACGGTATAAAACCGTTAGCTAACCATACACATATATAAGAGATTCAAAGCACATACACGCATCAAAGAATACTAAACACGTCAACATGCTATCACACATTTACCCGGTTCATTATCTTTATAAAGTCCAACACTCAATTTGTATATATATCAATATAAACATATGTGACACGAGGAATATATAATCCTCTCCTCTGGGTCCAATAGCCAGCTGGAATGGTGCCTGGAACACCTCCCCGTGTACCCTAAGGGAATGGAGAGTGCCCGAACCGTTTACCAGGTCTGGCCTGCCTACAGAGAACCTTCCAGACTCCCGGCGGGATGAAAGGGCAAGTTATCACGGCCCTACAGTGGGCAAGCAATATACCATAGATCGGTAATAAACCATAATGCATGCTATCAAGCATATACCACACACCACTCATGCACACATCCAATATAGGGATGGCAACTAAGTAAGTCTTATGGACTTACCTCAACCTCGAAGTCGTCTCAACTCGATCAACCCTCAAACACTGTCCACTCCAATCTAGAGGATAACACTGCCTAGCAACAAGGCATAACGAAACATACTCATCAACAATCTATCCTCAACATATACCTAGAATGATACTACCGCTCATACTAGGAAAGGAAAGGATCTACCTAACTCTAGGTAGACCCTGGACAAGACGCACCTGCGTGACACAAGAGACACAGGGGCGGAACAAGGCAACCCGCAGGCGCGGCAGGACTCAGCCGCGGGCTCGGTGACAAAGGCCGCAGGCAACGCAGGCACGGCGCGGACGCTGCGGCACGGCTTCCGCAGGGGCGGCGGCTTCCAGGCGCGGGGCGGCGACAGTGCAGAATGGGATCCTGCGACTCTTCTTCGGCTCTTCACGTAATCAATTCACTTCTTCTTTATTCCAAAATCAAGTACATACATACACATACACATTCCAACATCAATCTATGATCCATTCATCTACTCCTAAGCTAAGGAAGGAAGAACAAGAAAGAAAGAGAAAAAGAAAGAAGAAACAAGGCTCACCTCTACTGCTGGACTAGGCAATGACAAGCTCCACAACCACAACTCAACTGGCTTCGAAGCTCAGCAACCACATCTACCATCATCAACATCAACAAGAACACACAACTCTTTCAACTCTAAGGAAGAACAAGATCAAGCACAAGATGGAGAGAAGGAGAAGCAAGAAGGACGTGAATTGGATGGGAAAGGAAATGAAATGGAACCCTTGCTCAGCAACGTAAGACGAAAGAAGTAAGGAAGAGAGTAAAGCACGAGTCAACCGGTCAACAAAACCGGCTGCAGCCGCAGGAAATCGCGGGGCGGTTCCCTGGGCCGCAGGGGCGGCATCCAAGCCCGCGGAGGCGGCTAGGCCAAATCTCGGCCAAAGCCGATCTCGGCTAAAGTCCAATCTCGGTCCAAAACTAAGGCTCTTACATTGGTAGTATCATAGGACCAGATGTTATTCCTTCTAAGAATGTTGGAATTAATCCAAGTGCACTAGATGTTATGGGAGTTGGAATCCAATCATTAGCCTTGTACTTTTATTAATGAATAATTGTCATTTTAGTTATTTTGCCCTTCACTTTACACCATGCACCCTTCTAATCATTAATATTTGTGAGTGTTTTGATAAAGTAGTTTGTGCTTTTGTAGTGTTTTGTGTTTTAAAAACAGTTGGAGAGTTTGACAAATGTTGTGTTTATTGTAGAGTGTTTTTAACATGAAAAAGATTGAATTTTCCCTACTTTTTATCAATTTTACGTTAATCAACCATGTGAAATAAACCTCTTCTCTCACCTCACCTGCGAACATATTCCACCCCGATGTTCCTATTTTACCATTGAAGCCCTGGTTTCCGAAACTCTATTCTACTGTGTAAGGCGCCGTTGTCGAAGATCCACACGCCGTTGCTACCAAAATTGGCAAAAACAAATCGTAATTTGTAAATGGAAAGTGTTGAAGTCGTATAATTTCTCCTTCTTCTTCGATTTCTAGATCACAATTTAGAAGTCCTTGATCAAATTAACCTAAATTTAACCTAAAAAAAGGCTCAATTTCTCCTAACAAGATGGACCAAACTCAATTTAGTAGCAACCAACTTGAAATATCGGCATACTATTGTAACGCAATTTCTTTTATGAAATGTCCCACGAGCAAAAATCTATACAATAAGAAAATTCACGATTTTCATTGCTACAAGAACCTTGACATTCTTTATTTTCTTTAAGTGGAGCAACCCTTGGAGGTAATCGGAAACAAAATCAGGTCGTGAAATCAATTGTAAACCAACTTGTATCATCAAAAACCCGAACCACTAGAAATAATACATTTAAGCATAGAAAAATTATAATTGATTAAGCAGTGAGCAAGCTTACTGTTCGGGGTCAAATTTTATTAATTTTCATAATTTATTATTTCATGTAAATCAATCAAAATTTAATTACATGTTATACATGTAATTAATTTCTTAAAATTTAGCATAAAGCTAATTTGACATTGAGTGTCCAAAGAAGTGACAATCATGTTTATTAATATGATTCTCATTTATCTAATAAATATTAGATAAATCCAAAATTTGTTTGGGCTTTTACCCATAACCTATTTAGTCTAAATGCTAGTTATTTATATAAATTAGCTAAAAAGACCAAAGAAAAATAAAGAAAAAATGGAATGAATAGTTATTGGGTGTTGTAAATAAAGTAATTTAAAAAATTACTTTGTAACTGCAAATTCCCTCTCACTTTCCATTTTGTACAAAACGAAAAAAAAAGATTTAAAAAAAAAGAAAGTAGGGATATAACGTGCAAAGTGGTGGAATGGTGGTAACTTCCAAAATAAACTGTTCTTTTTCTGTCAATAAAAGGCATGAAAGAAAATTGGGGTGAATTCTTTGACAGAAGGGGAAAGTCTGTAAACAGAGGAGACAAAGAAGGTGAAAGAAAAAAAAGAAAGAGGGTGAGCCAAAAAAGGCAACGCGGTTAAGACTTAAGAGCAAAGGAGGACAGGACGAAAAGAAGACTCACAATAAGGCACAACTACTATCGGAAGATACTACAATCAAAGATTTCCGATTGTGATGCTATTAATGAAGACAATCATGTTGAATTCTATGGTTGTGTTCTTCAGATGCGCCAAAATTCGTAGTTGGTTTGAAAGTAAATACTTTCACCGCTACACTAATTCGTAGTTGATCAAAAGTAAAATCTTTTCGATCGCTACAATCGAGCATCTGGCTTGGTTGAAACTAATGCCATGACTATATGAGTTATCTTCTCGCAGGAGAATTTCTCTAATGAGATCCAAGTTTCAATCTCATGATACTAGGTTCAAATGGTGTTCGTTTAGAATACTAGATAGGAACTAATATTCACCATGATTTCCCAACAAAATATATTGTGCCAACAGTAAAAAAAAAATACAAATAACGATAAAGAGGTGACCAAGTCTATTTGAAAGTATAGAATTTACAGAGTTGTCAAAATCGCTCAGTAAAATTCATATACAAATTTAGGGATTCCTGTAAATAAGTTTGGATCACTTCATTCAATCCTAAACATGTGCGAATCACAAATTGATTGCATATCCAGATATAAAAAGGCTCTGCTAACTGAAATTGGACATTTAGTTTGGGATAAAACAGAGAGATCTGAGATGGACCAGTATTTGTTCAAGAATACCAAAGAATAACAACAAACATAAAATTGTTGGCCAAACGTATGAGAGATGGCGATGGCCTTTTTCGGTTCTCGCTTTGACAATGCTTTGTTGATCACTAATTCCAATAATTCCAATAATTCCAATTTGCCTCTCACCAGCGTTTTTGTTTTTTTTTGTATCTTCTTTGCGTCTCTTCCGTCCATGGCTGCTCAATCTTCCTCCTTCTGCATAAGACAACAAAGAAATGGGAAAGTAAGAGAGAGGAAACAAATGATAATGGGTCTATTTCTTTTCTTTGTTTTTTTAAAACAAAAAGAAAAATAACAAAGTAAATCAATGAAATGGTGTCCAGCACTTCACGTGAGAATCATAGATTTTCATTTCAAATTTACTTTAATTACAAAATAATCCCACAAAATAAGCTTTTGTAAGGGATGGCCCATAAAATATCTTCTTTGTAAAAGTCGCTCATAAAAACAGTTGGTTTGTAGAAATGGACCCACAAATAAGTTTTGTGAGAGATGATCCATAGAATATTTTCTTTTGCAAAAGTGATGCCATTAAGACATAGTCTTATAAATGTGGTCATAAATTTACGGTTAAAAAATCGTATTTAAATATCATTAAAAGATAAATCTTGATGCGATTGTTTTCGCCACTACACCAAGTTCGTATGTGGTCCGAAAGTAAATACTTTTGGATCACTACATCGAGCCTGTGGTTGAACCGAAAGTAAATACTTTTGATCACTACATCAGCGGCTCAAATATTTTTGTCGAACTACGAGTGATTTGATGTCTTAAATATAAAAAGACTACGTAAGAAACTCAAATGATAATTTATCGAGTCCAATCACACAAATTAAATTGACTTTTAAATATAAAGTCATACAAATAATCAAACCGACTTTAAAATGGTTTGTAGAACTACGTATGATTTATTCCGTTTATACGGATACGTAGGAAATTTAATACAAAAATATATTAAATACAATTACAATTCACAAATATATATTTTTGACTATTATAAAATCAAAGTCATAAAATTCAAATTCCAATAAAATCCAATTCAAAACTACGTTATGACTTGATCCTTTTTCCGAGCTACGTAGGAAATCTAATATCAAATCGGATTCAGTCGTCCCGTCCAAGAAAAATATTATTTAAGTCAAACTTGGACATAAAATCAATATTTCCGAACTCGATATAAAGCATCCGCTCGTCGAGTTTAACTACAAACAAATCCAATCAATCAAGAACTACGTTCGACTTGATTCCTAAAAAAGGATACGTAGGAAATTTGGTACGAATAAACTAAGGACCAAATTCAGTCATAAAAAAACAAAATAAAATAAAACAACCTAACACTTTCTTGATCATGCACATGATAGTGGGATAAAATTAAGCAACCCTTCCTAGAAGGTGGGTTTAATTTAATCTTTTGATGCACGATCGAGATATAAATTCATGCAAATGATAGTTGGATCATCGTCTAAGCAACCCTTCCTAGAAGGTGGGTTTGGACTTTGATTCTCTGATGCATGAAAACACTGCACTGAACTACGTAAGGCTTGATCCTCTTTAAAGAGGTACGTAGGCAACCCGTCAAAATCCGGGTGCAGCCCAAATCACCAAAACCAAACAAATATCGGTATTTGTATAACTTAGAATCAAAAGGTCAAAAAGAGAGGGTCGAACTCAAATAAAAAAATAAATAAAATGTGTTTTGTGAATTTGTGCTTAATAAAATAAAAATAAATATTTTTATAAGTTTGTGTACATTTTTACTCAACACTTACCTTATAAAGTGCCAATATTTTTTTCAAGCAAGCATAGAAATTGGTTGTCCTCTTGAAATCTTAATCATCTACGAAGATTAAATTCAAATGAGAATTATAGAAACAAAAATATTGATCCAAAACATTTGGATATAGATTCATTTTAATGGCAGCGAAGTGACGGTTACTTGGATGAAACTATAGATCCGATTGTGCTAGGAGCCCTAAACTTACACCAGTAATAGAGATTGAAGAAACTAAGATAGGAGGAACATGAGATGAATAAGGTAACGACAAAACGGAATTGTTCTTGGTTCTCGGGTTTTGATGATCTCTCTACTCTACCCCTCGGTTCTTGAGCTTCAACAAGAAACGCTTGTTATCCTCTTCAATGACACGAATCAACTTATGGACAAGCCCCTTCTTATTAGCCGTCAAGATGGTACATCAATCTCGTTCGCAACACCTCGATATCCCATTAGAATCCCCATCCTCAACCGATCATAAGTCGGTGATTTCTAAAGCAACACCCATGTTAGCGCTTCTTCGTCATCCTTCCCTCTTGTAGAAATCGAAAATACAAAACTGATCGATTGAATTGAGACTTGGGACTTGAGTGAAGAGTGGTCAACATCTTAAGGTTTGGAAAGAAGGGGGGATTGAAAAAGATTAAGAGAAGATATACGATGAATTGGAGCAAAGGTGGAGAGACACATGAAGAAGGTTTCGTCGGAAACTAGGGCGACTAGTGAGTTAAGTGTAATAACCGGATTTTTTATTATCCAAGAGAGTTTCGTAGTAGGCTTCCTTTGAGTTTTGGGATAAATGAACGGTCTTGTTATATATATATTTCAGTGCCAATCGAAACAATTATTTTGAGAATTTAGTGATGATACATTATTTTCTTTCGGATTTAGAAATATATTGAAGATTTTATCGAGTGATATCCAGTTGAGAAAAATAACGGAATACATATAGAATCGTAAGATTTTAGGGAGCTTGTTAGAAATCATTTTTAAAATTCATAACACCATTTTTGGGATTCACTATTCATCATTTCCTACCTTGCTCCAAAACCCTAGCCTCCTTCATCTCTCTCCCTTCCCAGATACACTATTCATCACTGAAATCATTTTTCACCTCCGGAAAACATCACCTCGAAAATCGGAACTCTCCACTCCGAGTATAGATATGGCCCTAAGTGTTCGTTCTCGAGCCCATCTACCTCGCTGGAATGGAGGAGCCACCAACCCCCCGTCTACTTATGCCGTTGTGAGTATGCACAACCACATGCTCACCGCCAAAGAGAACGCGGCATGCACTAAAGACTCCAAATCCGAACCTCCTTCAACTGTCACCGCCTTGCCTCGCCTCAC
Organism: Fagopyrum tataricum; assembly: GCA_002319775.1. Lineage (NCBI taxonomy): Eukaryota > Viridiplantae > Streptophyta > Magnoliopsida > Caryophyllales > Polygonaceae > Fagopyrum > Fagopyrum tataricum. The sequence goes on from CM008280.1 coordinate 10,135,019, forward strand.
CAGTACCTTGTTAACCTCGTCAGTCGCCAAGCTCACACCGCCATACGAAGACCTGCCGTCACCGAGCCTCTCCTCTTATCTCTTCGGCTCGTTTTATCGGAACCAAATCCGGATTAAGCCTCCTTTTCTCGAGCCCATATTATGCCACCGGAGGCGTGATGGGAGCCGCTGACGTTTTCATGCCACCACCGTCTCGTGTGCATCAAAGTTTCGAGAGGAAGCCGTCGTAGTCGCAACAGGAGCCGGCCGGAGAGGGACTAATGCCGTCAGTGCTACATGAATCCCTAATCGGTTTTCTTGTATTTTAGGTATAATGACATAAAACGGCCCATACTTCCTATTTACATAAATGGCTCTTATTTATGGAATTCGCAAATCTGCTTGACCGGATAATTACAAGAAATGACTCAACTTTATATTTGAAATATATGACCCATACATTCTAATGTTGCTGTCCAAAATTGAATAATTAGTTAAAGTAACCCAAGTTTATATTGTTTTAGAGAATGACCCATGTTATTTTTTTTGGTGAAAGATAGCGGAAACATGCAAGCATGCCCACTAATTTATTGAAAAAACAACAAACCCTACAAACGAATCATCCTAGGAGACGTAACTCCCTGTGCGTCTTTCTTTAAACAAAACTTCAACCCATCTACCGGATCCCTAAAGTTATAGACCCTCATAGGTAACCCAAAAGAAAATTTACATAAAAAATCCGCAGCGGAATTCGCTTCGCGGTAAATATGCCGAAGTTGAAAACTCCAACTTCTACGTAAGAAGCCTTGGCAGCGCGCTACCAAACTAAAGAATGGATGTCCCCAGTGAACATCACTGTTGATATAACGAACAACCAATTCCGAGTCAGATTCAATATCCAGCTTCTGTATCTTCAAGTCCCAAGCCATGCGAAGCCCCATACATAAAGCCCATAGTTCGGCCATTGGAACCGAACACATTCCAATGTTGAAAGCAAACCCCTGAACCCACCGACCGAGCTCACCCGAATCAATCCTCCAGTCGTCGGTTGCTCCGTGTGCGGTTTAACTGCGCCGTCAACATTCAATTTGAACCAGCCCTGACTAGACATACTCCAGCTAATCAAAAACTCTTGCTTCTTCCTCATGCGTCTGAGCATGCTCTTCCTCTTAAACGCTCTTTCTGATTCCATCGCTTTCTCCTCCACAAACTGCACACAACCATGAGGTCTAACTTCATTCCTGAAGATCCTATTGTTTCTCCACTTCCATAACACGAAAATGACAATAGATAATTGAACACTCCATGTCCCACCATTACTGAGTCTATACTTTGAGCTAATATTTCCCGTACTCCATAGTTCAACACTAGTAGTGAAGAACTCCGCCAACATAAAATTTGGAACTAAAGTGTTCCAAATGGAACGTGCAGCCATGCAGTCCTTGAGTACATGGAGCAGCGTCCCGGGCTCTTAATTACACTGAGAGCACATGTCATTCTCTGCAATGGGTCTCTTAACCCGCTCAACATTGGTCATCAACTTTTCCTTAATAACAATCCAAATAAAGCATTTCACTCTTTCCGGGATTGACAACTTCCAAAGTGCACTATAAACTGGATTCATCGATGTACCATCACCAGTGACCATTCTATATGCTGACTGGGTGGAGAACAATCCATCCGCCTCCATCTTTCAAGACAACCTATCAGTCGCATTCACATCAGAGCTCAACTAGACACTAGCAATTTTCATCAAGTCAGTAGCAGGGAGCAAGTTATTCAAATTGTTCCAAATCCCAACCACCGGTATGAGACCACCAATCACAAACTTTGCAATCAAGCTCCACAATTTGTAAAAATAGAGCATTTGATTAAATTTGAAATGTTCAGGCGAATGAAGAAGCTCGAGTACTGTGATCTGAAGAAGCTCGAGTCCATGAACAGTCCTAATCATGGCTGATCTGGTTGTGCGATTTATAAATAAATCTTATTGCGTGGGCTTACATATCATTATACACAATTATATTATATGGTTAATTGATATATATATATACACTAAAGTAGACTAAAATTTGTTGACGCTTTATGTTTGTTGACATTGGCTATTATTGTAAAAAATAACTGTTTTCGTAGTAATCTTTGTTATTTGAATCATGATTCCAATGAGAAAGATGGAAACGAAGTTTTCAGAAAAGGTTTTAGTTACTTTGGTATAATTTTATGCCGTTTTAGGGTTTATCCTAATAGATGGGATGACGCGTGTAATTAAGCATGGTTTTTTAAAATTGTTGCAATTTTTCTGCCATAGTTGGTTTTAAATTAATCAATCTTAATAAATTGATGAGATTTTCCCAAAAGAATTGAAAACAAGTAAAAATATAAGTTAACATATATAAACACACACGTTATTATATTTTTTGGTAAAGAATATAATGTATTATTCATAATAATTGATCACAATCAAAGCATAGCATCCTTCGAAATTTAAACTTTATGCGTTTCAGAATGCGTCTTTTCTTTTTTTTGATTTATTTTATGTTATTATTGTACCTGCATATAATTAAATATAAAAATTCACAAGTTAATTCATGATGATAATAAAATAATAATTTATAACTTAAATTTAATAGTCAATAAAAACACACAAATAAAATGATATATATAGTTGTATGTTTTATAATATAAACATACTTGATTCGAGAGAAAATCCTAAGGCGATGATGAATCATTAACATTGCTCACAAGGGCCGGATCCACCTCCTTTTTAGGTACTTTAGAATCTTTAAATATATCATTTGTACCTACAAATAATTAAAATTATTATGAATTGCGAATAAATTTAATATGTACGATGATAAAAATAGCTGATAACTCAATACATGATTAATAAAAAAGATAAATATGCTATATTATAAATAGTAAGGTTACGTGATAGTATCATATTGCAATCGTCGATGAGTGGTGGACCAGGAGGACATTTGCATTTTAAAATACAAGAGTTGCGATGATTAGGTGGACACAACATCCCACACATGTAGCTACATTGGCCATAACAATTCTTATTGATAAGCATGTCGTTTGTTTGTACCTAATACGTACAATCAAAATACAAATGACAAGATGATCAGATAAAGATGTCGTTTGGAATATTTTTAATATATATATAAGAAAAAATAAAAGATTATTTACTAAATTCAATGAATATAGACATTTGAAGAATTAAGGGTGTCAATTAAGAGATTTGTATGTATTTTGTTTTCAAGAAAGAATATGGATTTGAAACAATAGATATCTCAATAAATCAAGAATAATGTTAAACGACACAACGAGTAATATAAAACAAAATTCATGATAGTCACATATTTATACCAACAGAGGTTGTCAATTGCATGGTCATGAACATGAATGTCAAACAAATTAGAACCGTTGTAAATTGTTTGTTTGCTTGTAGTGTTGCCATGACTAATTACTTCTACTTCCTTCTTGTGCAAATTTATTAGAGGTACTTGGTGTTCTTTTTTAAGATAACAATATTAACTAATGTGTAAATATATAGGGGAAAGAGATATATAAAAACAATAAGGGCCCGTTTGGTTTAAACTCCGGAAACGAAAACGGAATGAAAACGAATCTAGTCCATACGTACACCCTTGTTCATGAAGTTGTTGGGAATCATTCTTTGTGGTTTGAACTAATTGTAGTAGAATTTGATTAGTTTTAATACCCTATAGGGTAACAAAGTAAGGGGATGCAAGTGCATTTTACATTAAACCAACCGGAATGATTCCATGAATAAGGTACATATGTGGACTAGATTCGTTTCCATTCCGTTTCCGTTTCCGGAGTTACAACCAAACGGGGGATAAATGTGTATTTGGTCTATGTATTATCTTTTGTGTGTATTTTCAAGACTAAAATTTTATTATGAGAAAGGAAGTTGATCGATCAAAAGGTAAGATTATCAAAATTTTGCAAATAAAAAATCAATATGCATGTATCTAATAATAATAAGTTATATATCTTATGAGATATACTATTTTATATAAATACACGATTATTTAATGTAATTACGGAAAATTTATATTCCGGTTAACGCGACTCGAGTTACATAAAACGGCCCAGATCTTGTTCCCTCCTCTTCTTTGGCCAGGCAGAAAGAGAGCCTGAGTAGCACGGCCCAAACCTTTGTCCATCTTCTTTAGGTCAGGCGGGAGGAGACCTCCAATGAAACGGCCCAGTAGCTCGGCCTTTCTTCATCTGGCGTGCCACGATCCAGCAACCAAGGAGAGTCAGCTCCCTTCTTCGTCTTCCTCGCCAACGTGAGTTATTGGAGCATTGAATTGCGGCCGTTGAAGATGGACGACAATGAACACTACCGTTGAAGACCGGCAACTGTCAGCGTTACTCCTTCCTCCCCTGCTAGTCAGCAAACTCTCACCAACTCCCTCCCCCTCTCTCGTTCTCCTACTTCGTCGAACACCACCACCATGAACCTTACCCCCTTTACCGATCATTGCTGAAGCAAGCCCGGCCATCTCCTCTCTCCCCAACGGAACCCAACGCATGAGATTTCATCTCCTTCCCTTCTATCGCTGACAAGTCCGGTGAGCTTCTTCTCTCTCACTCATTCTCTTCCTCGTCATCCCAAGAGCATTCCTCTCACTCTCTTCTTCTGCACAACAATAGAGCAACAAGCAAGCTTGCCGGAGAGCCTGGTCGGAGTGAGGGACGAAGGATGTCGAGGTATTCCCTCTTTTGGCCTCAGCGGGTTTCGAACCTGGGTTAATCGGCGTTTGTAATCGTGGCATCTCTTGTTGCGCACAAGTTTCGAACCCCAGCCACCACGTTCCAGGGTTATAGCCGCTTGCTGCTCTCCGTGGGTTTCGAATCAGGATCTCCACGCTCCGCCTTATTTTCCGCCTTTGTGCTCCTATTGAGAGTCGAACCCGGATCTCCAGGTTTCGTGTGGTGTTGGCCTTCCATGCTTCTTGGAAGAATCAAACCCTCGACCAAGTGGTGTGTAGATTTGTCCAGAACTTGTTTATTCGAGTAATCAACTTCGAGGACATTGTTAGGTACTCTAAACCCATCATCTATCGTTGAAATTTTAATATGTTTTAGACGATTTTACGTAGTGAATGAAATTAGAAATTTGGAGCAATCTAACGGTTAGATGTAAAGTTATAAGGCTGTAAAATTAGGACCAAATGCAACACTAGGAGCTCAAATCAAATTAGGTTAGTCCCTTGGACTTGATTAGCTAGATTTGCTTATGTCAAAGTATATTACCATGGTGGTGTGTGTATTGGGTGAATGAAATTATAACTTGACTAGGATAACCAAAATTTTATTTTTAGACCCAAGTGGATGTATAACGGGTCGTGACATCACTGTCCAACGTTATCATATTATTGGGAGGCTCTCCACGAATAGTTCATACAATGTATACGGCGAGATGCATCGAACCACTTATGTTGGTGTACGGGGACGGAGACGAAAGTTGGAGGACCTTTGTGGCACACAATAAAATTGAACAAATAGAATGTAATCACCTAATTAAAGATAAAAAACGGGACTTGTGTGAGCATGCTAATATGTTTATTCTTTTGCATGTGTGTGTATGTACCATAGTATATATGTACTTGATATTAGAATTGTTAGCTAACGGTTTATTCCGTCGTTGTTAGACTTTGCAGGTTAGGTGATTGCCGAGTGTTCCTGAGCGGGGTGGTCAACCTGGTTTTCGTACTACTTCTTTCAGGCTTGGGATTTTCTTTTGTGATAAGACTCATTAGTTATCTTTTGATTCTCTCATATTTTATGCATGGTTGACTAAGGCCGATACGGCGATACCTTGAGATTTTCTTTGTGCCTTGTTGCAAGATCCAATAATGTTGTTGTCAAACTAAGGTAGGAACCCATTGAGAGGTCCTAACCGTGACATTCCAAGTTCCTAGTATTCGGGTTGTTAAAGTTAAGGTGAAGAGAATAAATGAATAATCATTTAAGTGTCTTTTGCTATAAGGTATGGTATAAATAGTAAATTAAATTAATTAGAATTATTGCTATTAAAACAAAAGTATTATGAAATTTAAAACTAATCAATTACTATCTAAGTCATTTCAATATACACAAATAAAATATAATTATGATTGGTTGATATGTATAGAAATAAGAAGATAATAATATGTGTTGTACAATGTTGAGTAATGTTATTCGGACGGCCCAAAAAACGCAAAATAGACGGTGGAATAGGGTTGCGCATACGTCACATTCGGGAGCATGCGCATAGCTAGGGCAATATGCGCCTTATGAGGCGCATGTTGGGTGCATGCTTAGTCCACGTCAGTCAAGATCTTTTATATCACTCATATTTGTATCATTTGTATCCCCTTCACGTGATTGTTGGGTTTTATATTGTTTATTATTTTTTTCGTAAAGCACTAATATTTTAATCCCTATTTATTTAGCTTCATCCAATCACTTTAAGAGGGATACATGTAACAGTGATACAGAAGATCTTGATTGAGTCCACATGCGCCCCAAGAGTTTTCAATCTGAATATGTCTAGTAGAAGATAACTCTTACTTCATGAGGCGCACGTACTGCTACGTCTAGTCCCGGACACATACGGGCTCTTGATTGTTGGCGCAAATGTAAAAATGTGTCCAAATGGTAACTTTATACATTTTTAGGGTAGCATGTAGAAAATTCAAACTTCTTAAAAAATAGAAAAGTTAATATCTAAACTATGTTATAATATATATATATATATATATATATATATATATATATATATATAAAACAACAATTCCGATTTTTAAAAAAAACTATTAACTTAGGGAGAATTAGCGGTGCCTATATGGCTATATATACTAGTATTGTGTTGAATAGACTTACAAATATTGTGTATTATTATTAAAATAATTAAGATACATTATAACCAATCAAAAGATTACTATATTCGTACAAAAGATACAATACAAAAATTGTGTATTACTATATTCGTACGATTACACGGTTATTTGAATGATAATTTGTATTTTTCGACCAAAAATTTTATTATTTTAAAACTCTTAAATTTGACCTCGTAAAACACAACAAGTTTTGACTAGTGCTCTTTTTGGTAAGATTGTACAAGAGATGGAAGTTGCCTTCAATTTGACTCCGAGACAGAAAGCGGTTTTTAAGTGTCTTCAATCAGCGCATATCCAAGATTTCATTCTTGTTATACCCATTGATGGTCTTGGGCAATGTATGTCCCCGGTTGAGTATCGCTCGGTTCTTAAGTATCGCCTGATGATTCAACTCTATCCAGTTAATGTGACCTGTCCTATGTCCAACTGTAGTAAGCATTTAGATGTTTTTGGGAGCATGATGTTCATTGTAAAGGTTAATGTAACTTGTCCTATGCCCAACTGTAGTAAGCATTTAGATGTTTTTGGGAAGAAAGATGTTCATTGTAAAGAGCTTCTTGTCTTCAAATATGGACATGATCTTGTCCGTGATGTTTTATGCGATGTGTTTAGGAGAGCGGAAGTTTCAGTTAAGAAGGATGCGCCTGTGGCCTTCTTGACTAATCCGCGTGAGGAAAAATCTACGTTGAGGCCGGCAGACGTCTTAGTGTTTGGATGGATGGGTGAAAAACATGCTTGTATTGATGTGACAAGAGTTTCCCCACTGGTTAGTTTAGGCAATGGGCTTTTTGTGGTAGGTAAGGCGGCGCTTGATGCAGCTTATGCTAAGATGTCTAAACATGAGAGAGCTTGTGTCAAAAATCAACACGTGTTTCTTCCGTTCGCTTTTGACACTTTTGTTTTTCTTGCGTCCGACGCTGTTGAGGTTCTTAAGAGGGTGCAACGGGTCATATACGGTAACATTATGTTTCCTAGGTCATCAACTGTTGTTTATAAGAGAATCGGTTTTACAATTCAGAAAGGGTTGGCGGCGCAGCTTGTTGCCCGTCTTCCTTTTTTATCTGGTCGATGTAATTAATTCTAAAGTAATGCAAATTACACGACTTAAACATTTCTTCTCTCCTTGTACGCTTGCTTATAATGAGTTGACACAGATTTGACTTAGGGTAAGAGATTTGCATGATTTTCACTTACGCAGGTGGTTTACATATTTTCAACCAACTATAACGAGGTGGTTTACATATCTTCAACCAACTATGACGAGGTTAAAGATGATTTTTGGTTCGGCTAGCCGTAATTTTAATAAGTTTATTTATGTAATATAAATATATCTCACTTGTGATTTTTCGTTGAAATTATGTCGAAAGATCAACTTATAGTAAATAAGGATAAAATTTGAAAATTTTGACTAAACAAACTATCTGGGTTTAAAATGTTTAGTTTTTAAAACCAATAACCCCTTTGATATATGAAATTTATTTTTAAAAAGGTGAACTTTTCACTTTATAATAAACGTTTTAATTAATTTATCACCTGATAGAGTCGAATTTAACAACATTTGTAATACATTCTTATTGTTTAGAAGTAAATATACAATTGAATATTTTGACTATCAATGGAAGTAGAAAATCATGAAGCAAAAAATCATGAAGCAAAAATATGAACAAACACCATTACAGTTATCGATTTTTTCTGGTGGTAAACCCACAATTGATCGAAGAAGAACTCTAGCACAATAAAATTGAAGAAGGAATCAGACGACCATGTATTTGGGATGAGGAGAAATCTACCATGTGTCAAGTTCTAAGAAATTGATAGAATAACAGTAATCGGGTTATCTTCTTCGAGATAGACATTTGGTCTTTCTGATGATTATGATGTTCGATCACTAAACTTCCTCTCTTTTGATTTCAATTATGGTCTTCATAAGGTACCGATTTGGTTTTAATTCCGATTCCAAGATGGTGCATTGGAGCTCGAATTTGTGGAGATCAGGACAAACAGATAGTTTCAACAGGTTTGAGAAATCGAGAAAGAGGAGGAAGAAGGAAGAGACATGGTTTAATTTTACGATTATATAGAAATAATTCCGGTTTGGTTTTAATACATGGTTAAGAGAGAAAACAATTAAAATAATCGCAATGTGGGGCCCAATAACGAGAAAAGGGGCAAAACCCTAGTTTTACAGACGGAAGGGTTGTTAAGGGTATTTTCCGATAATTTCGCATTTAACAGGTTGTTAAGTGCAAATGGATCTATTTCACTAGTAGTTTTTGGTATTTTGCCCTTGTATTTTAATAGAAGATGCATACATTCTATTTTATTTGCAAAGTTTACAACTCCGAGACACCGAACAAATTTCCTAGGACTGCTATAACTCCCATGAGTACTCGGTACAATTCACGCATTCGTGTACAAACCAGTGCAAACGAAGTAACACAAATATCTCCGGTAGTCGGTCTATTTCCATAAGTCGGCTGGTGGGGGCGAGAAGTTTGGGATTTGCATCTCTTACGGCTCTTCCCTTATATGCATAATGATAATATTTCAATCGTTTTTTATTTCATGTATCGATTCTTGTCATTATGAATTGAGTGGGGCTAGTGTTTTTGCACGAAATTTCTAGCCAACTTCACGCGCGACAGCTTGATATTACAATGATAGATTTTTGTAGACACATATTTGTTTGAATTTATTGGTACAAGCTAGTATTATATTATTAATTGGACATGATATACTATTCTTTGGCAAGGAATTTCTTGAACCAATAGAAAGAGTCCTTCGGAGTTCTCTTCAAACCGTTGTCGAAATCAATGAAGTTGAGACCAAATCTTACGGTATAACCAGAGCTCCACTCGAAATCATCCAGCCATGTCCATACGTAGTACCCTCCTACGTTTATACCTTCCCTGCATGCCAATTTGCCAATTCAATGTCAACATATCTACATAACTTTCGAGTTTATCTAGGCCTACTTGCAAGGAACTAGAGATAAAGATAAAAATATATAGACGGGGCTTTTTTACTTGATGGATTTGAGAATGTATGATAGATGGTCACGGTGATATCCAATCCTCGTGCTATCGTTTAGAGCCGCTGGATCTTCGGCTAATGATCCATTGTTTGAATCAGCCATCCCTAAAGCATCAAATTCTAAATTAAACATATTATTATCCAAAATATATTTAGTCTTTTTTTTACATTTTAAAAAAATGTAGCCCAGCATTACTAAAGATTTACCATTCTCGGTGATGAGGACGTACGGATTGTCGTACTTTGTCTTGATGTATCGCAAGAGAGTTTGAATGCCCTTTGGATATATAAACAACCAGTCCAAAGTTGTCTGCAAATTATATAAGTGTACAAAGTTATAGGAAAATCTCAAAGAGCAAATTCAAATTTAGAAAAATATTGGTTTGGTAATTTATGTACCGGTTTACCGATAGGAACCCCGTTACTGTATCCTGATAGCAAAATAAATAATTGTAAGATTAAAAATAAAGGAACCCGGTTAAGGTGGAATTATATGTTTAAAAGTGTAATACAAACCTGATAATGTTACTTGTACATCCGTAGTGTAGCTGATGTTCACTTTATTACTAGAATATGAATAGGTTGCGAAATTAGTTGTGTAGTAGTTTAATCCTAGAAAGTCGAATGATTTTCTTAACAACTTAGACTCGTTTGTTGTGAATTTCGGCAAACGACTTCCTAACAACGATCTCATTGTCTTAGGATAGTCACCGTATACGACGGGATCTAAATACCTGCAAACACAACCAAAACACATCCAATGTGGTATAATAAACCATGCAATATATTACAAAGAGCAATACAAACATGAAATTTTTCATTCATCTAATAGTATTTGGAGTCCACATGTTCGAATCCGGTGCATATATAAACTTTGTGAGCATTAATCCAAAATTCAACGGACTATAAATAATGGTTCATCAACCTTATATCATACAGACGTTATAATTATATTATATTTTATTTTGTGATAAAAAGAGGTGCCACACCTCACACTTATAAACACGTTTTATTAATTAGAAAAACATAGGAATTGTATTTTACCATCCAATGGTGAAATCAATGGCTCGTGATGCAGCCAACTGGTTTTCAAGGGTGTTGTTTGGGGGAATGATCATAGTTGTTGTAACTGTTATTCCGATTGTACCCTTTTGTGAACCCTGAAGACAAAACATAGGCATAAGGCGCCGGTGAACTCTACATAAGAGAAGACCGCTCACACCGGATCAATACATACCTTGTACTTTTTCCTGTATAGTTCAATTGTGGCCGCATGACAAAGGAGGAGGTGGTGACCGACAATGTAAGGCTCGGTTCCAGAGTTTCCGGAAGAGCAATTTCCAATATAATTAGAGCATCTGCCAGGTGCATGCACCCCCGTTGCATACCCGAATTTAGTCATTATGTCGGGCTCATTCAACGTCGACCAATTCTTAACCCTATCCCCAAACTCCTTAAAAACTAAGTCGGCATATTCCCGAAAATCATTCCTATAAAACAAACACCTTAATGACTTAGGAGTTGTTTTACGTAAGGGCTCAAGAATTGGGGAGAATACTTACACAATATGAGGGCTCAAGAAGCCACCATATTCATCTTGAAGTGTTTGTGGAAGGTCCCAGTGGTAAATGGTAACAAAAGGATAGATTCCTAATCAACACATAATTAAGAAGCAATTAGTACGTTAATAAGAATGTAGGGTAACCTAATCAAACATATGAAGTTGTATGTAAGTTACCGTTGGCTAGCAGCTCGTCAATGAGATGATTGTAGAACTTGATGCCTAGCTTGTTGATCCCGCCACTGATCCTCCCGCCTGTTTATTTATCTTAATTAAGCACTGGGAAGATATATCATTAATTAAATAATTAATTTATTAATTAAGAAGAAGGATGAGAAATGGTTACTTGGCAGTATTCTGGGCCATGAGATGGAGAACCTGAATGAATCCAAACCCATTTCTTTCATCAACTTTATATCATCCTATACCCAAAATGCTCATCGTTAACTCTCTAATTCAAACTATGTATTACAATAATATATCATTAGGATGTTAATGTATCTTCTACCTTGAATCGGTGATAAAAGTCAACGGCCACATCTCCATTGCTCTTATCTGCTACCTTTTCTGTTAAAATCAAAAAACAAATTGTTAAACAGTTGAACATACATATACATATACTTATCACTCATTTCACTATATATATATATATATATACGTACATACCAGGATGTTGCTGAGTGAAGACATCCCAAATGCTGAGTCCTCTTCCATCTTCATGTGCTGCTCCTTCATACTGCAAATCCATAATGTTTATATACGCCATCAATCATTTCATTGCTCATCCCAAATCAAAATCACAAATAGTATTTACAAAAACAAATAAAAATAGGTATATTGGGAGAGGTTTAAGTAAGAAGCAATTGTGGTGTGAAACTGAAAAGTTATTTGGATTGTTGGTAGAATTAACGTAATAGTCTAGATCTTTTTACCAATTAAAAATGGTATGATAATCTTGTAATTTTTAGAAGGTGTGGAAATAAAATTTGTAATTTTCATAAAAAAAAAGTTTATTTGTCGGTTTAAAATATTGGTTTAAGTTTTGAACTAATATTATACGAAGGTCAAATATTTATAGTTACATTTTTATTATAAAATTTGTTAGTTCAAGCTTCATATACTATTAGTATAAGTAGAGTGTTAGTTATTTTAAATATTTTATAGAGAGAATTGGATGAAATACACTCAATGATAAATTTTAGTTAGTAGATATTCAGGCCTATAAACTATTAGGTAAATAGCATGATTAAGTTAATAATAACATATTTGATCTTATAATAATATTTTAAATTATCCTTTTTAGTTTTAAGAATAAGCAACGGAATTCATAAATTATAATTGAAAAATATAAATTGAGAAGAATAATTATGAAATAAATTAGTTTAAATGCAAAAAGTATATTATAACTGACAAATCTAAATTTAGAAGTAGGATAATTGTGTGATAAATCAGTTTAAATGCTAGAGGAATTTTCTAACCTATAGTTTTTATTTTTATTTATAAAGGAAAGCGGTTCGAAAATACTAGACAACACGCCGTCTAGTAGATCGAAAGGCCGAAAAAAATCGGCAGACAAACTAACCGTCATGAAGAGCCACCATAAAAGAAAAAGAAATACACAAAATACAACATAAAAACCCGAAAGCAAAGAAAGTCTTCAGAGGAAAGTAGAATGATGATGCAGTCAGTAGGAAGCGGCAAGCATAAATATACGTACGTTAATTATGATACATGAATTTTATCTTGTACACTAGTTTTTCTTGTACAAGAATTATTATAACTAAATTTTGTGTACACAGTTATAGTGTTTTATAAAGAAAATATTATTTGATTATTTTTTTTCTTGTACATAAATTATTTTAACTATTTCTTATACCTGGAACTCATATACAAAAATTATATATCAAATATTGTAACATAATAAGAAAAGCATATATATTAAATAAGGGTAAATTAGTCTATTTATCAATAAAGATGTTATACACTTATTTATTTATCGTTGGGGACATCCCCTAATTAATTACTATGAGCTTAAATTATATAGCAAATTCACTCTATTTTATATTATTAGTTCACATTAAACGTATGGGAAAAAATTATAAAAATGTATGAACCATATATTAGTACAACATAATTTGAATGAAAAAATGTTTGATAAAAAAAAAGTAACATGTCTCACAATGGTTTTAATATTATATTTATTAGTTTAATAGTTTATATTATTATTTCATGATCGAATTTTAACCCGACCGTATTTGTTTTTAAAAAAAGAGAGTATGATTTAGATATGGGTTTGCTATATCCGGATTGTATCAACTTTCTTTTTATAAAAATGTTGCAAGGGTGACAAATGGTGAACTGAATCGGACTGTTATATAATGGACCGGAACAGGATCTGTTAATGATGTTCTAGACTCAGGCCGTAATATATATCCGCTTTCATTAATGTAATCGCTATGCCAAACAACAAAGAAGCCCGTTTTGTTATCGAGTTGGAATGCATGCGTGTTTAGCAAAGAGAAGCATATGTATAGACAGCAACGTATGTACGTACGTAGTAGATGAACATAAAGTACATATAATGTGTAAAAATTGTTACTTGATAAGAGGCAGATCCAGCTCCAAATACGAAGCCTTTGGGGAAGCTTTTGCGACTAAGCTCATCATTTTCCTTAGCCTCCACACCAATATCAGTTACGAGCAACACGAACAAGAAGACCAAGATGACATCGTGCTTTATACTACTTGCCATCATCAATAATTTTTCTTTCTATATAATAAACTTGGTACCATACCCACAATATATATATCCTATTTCTTTATTTTATTTATTTTAGTTTAATTTATTTTTTTCTTCTCACTCGAGAGACTTCCATCGTATAATTGTAGCACGTGCGTCCAAAGAGGGGATAAGGAAAAAATCTAATAATGAGTCGACAACAAGATTGCATGTCGGATATATTTTGAGCAAATTGAATGTTTCTTGTCTTATTTGGTGTTTGTTTCTGAATAAAAACAAAAGAAAGTATAAAATTTGGTGTATTGTATATTTAAAGCAAGCTAATTTGTATAGACTTTTAAACAAAATTTCTACTAGAGGTAAGTTTTCAAAGTAAGGTTACAAAACTATATATGTAAAGCAAACAATAAATAATACCACATAGACAAATAGGGTTTTTAGGTTCGGGTATAGTCTCATCTTCACTTTCTAAATCTCATCTTCATGCAAGCTTCCTAAATCAATCCATTAAATTATGACCCAAATAATAAAATCTCAGACTTGTAGAGAACTTAGAGGATAAAACCTTTTTATTAAATCGTTAATATATAAGATTGATAGTTACTTCAACTAGGATATAGAGATACCCACATTCCTCAAGCTGAAAGTGGGATAATAGATCGACGGTATGTTGATGATAATAGCACGGCGGTAGATTTTCGATACTAGCATGTTGATAGGTTGACGTACTGAATTGAACTTGTTCTGATACTATGTAGTGTAGGCAAAGTCATCTTCGATACCAAGTAGAGAAGACGATATCGCGTAGAGAATTAGAGGTCTAAGGCCTTAAATTAATGATGTCAAGATTCCGTGGTGTAGCGACCCAGGTTTTAATAACTCAAGACGTTCCTAGGCTAGGGACCACACAATGGGTCCCATCAGCTAGCCTGACAACAACTTTACAAATAGGACCTTGCAACAAGAAGAACGATAAAATAAAGAAAACATTCAACTTGTCATATAGAAAATATTTACAAAAACAATCATGCATGCAGTTAGTATTATCCCAAAACGACACTTCAAAACATGACAGCTTAACGGTTGTCCTGAAACATCAGCCTGAAAAGAACACATCTACACAATTGCACACATGCAACAAAAGACTCGCTTGCAAGCGATTAGTTTCAAAAGAAATTCAACCAACCCTTGGATTAACAATGCCCTAGTTGTCCACATCCTACAATCGACGTCCTTGCAGCGTTCCCATGATCGGCATTACCTATAAAGAATCAGTTTTAAACTGTTAGCCACCGATCATAATCTATCCACGAGAGATCATATCAACACAACAAACACATGTATTCAAATACCACATAATTGCTCATGAGATGATATCATGCTTTTATGAATGATGCACGTGAATGCAATATGAAATTTACAATTAGCGACCCCGAACCAAATCTAAAATCATTGCTTATACGGTTATGGCTTTGGTGTGAGCATCACCATTGCACATATTAGGTTAATTCAGACATTTTGCGCTTAGGTCGGAGCCAGACTGATCAAGCTTCGGGCCAGGATTACTCGTGGCGGGTTGTAATACCTTGGCCACATGCAACATTTTCCCGTTCATGATAATGCAAACATTTACCATTTTAATTATGTGTGCGACCCAAGTCTAGAAAACCATCAAACTTGGTGTCATTCTTATACAAGCGCATATGATCCGGGTTGGGCCAAGCTCCGGTAGCACTACAGTTGCTAGCGACCTAGCTAATGGTTAAGCTTAGCACCTTGACTTACGTTAGCGACCTGGGCGACATACTGATCCAACATCACTGTTGTTGCTAGCAACCTGGATAATGGTTAAGCTCAGCGTCAATTACTCATGATACATGTTCTTGACCTTCACTGGTCGCCATCATATCACATGCTTCAACAAACTTATCATATCATACATTATCATGCCTCAATAGGCTAACACATGTCAATTTAATCATTTCATAACCATGGCATGATACACAACATTAACATTAAGCATGTTTTACACATCACATCATCATGTTCATCATAAAGCCAACAAGTATGCTCCACACATAACACATCACAATGCATAACACCATAAACAATTAACACAACAAAACATTTCAACACAAAAAGATATAAATCTCTCAGGCACGGGTTTCTGCAGATCGAAGCTAAGTAAGTCTGAAGACTTACCTGGATACGCTCACACGGCAAATAAGCTACAGTAATAGAAAAGTCCTCCACACACAACTGTCAGGTATTATCAGACTCCTCGTATTAAACTTCTCGCTTCAAACATCAATTAAATTCATTCATTTGAATTTAATTAGCTTTACGACATTTCCCGAATCTTAATATAAATAATTAATCCTTTAATTAATTAATTAAATTTCGGCAGCGTAACATTTTGTCCGAAAGCTGTAACACCCCAAATCTGTAGGACTCGAGGTGATACTGGGTTAGGATCTCACAATGGATCCTGACCCTAGCCTGACAACAAGTTCACTGAATCTTACAACGAGGCACCAATAGATTAAAACAAAACATAAAACTGATATATATATATATATATATATATATCAAAAGATGATACAAAGTGCTGCTGAGTACAAAGTCAAACAGAAATCCGTACAAAATAAATAACCCAAAATCCCACGCTATCACCCAGTGTACGGAACCCTCAGCAGATCACCCCTCTGGATCACTCTGCAGCTCTCCTAACCTGCAAAGGATCTACAACACGGTATAAAACCATTAGCTAACCATACACATATATAAGAAGATGCTAGAGCACAAACACATATCAATAATATTAACACATCATCATGATATCACACATTTACCCGGTTTATTATCTTTTAATAAATCCAAACACTCAATCGTATAATAGATGTATATGAATATACGTGACACGAGGTATGTATATAACCCTCGCCTCTACGTGCAATAGCTAGCTGGAGTGGTATCAACGCACTTTCCCGTATACCATATGGAGTGGTAGGTGCCCTTCCCGTATACCAGGTCTAACTAGCTTAAAGAGAACTTCCCAGACTCCACTACGGGATGAAAGGTAAGTTGTCACAACCACTACAATGGGCGGTCAATATAACATAGGTTGGTAATGAACCATATCGCATGCTATAAATCATATAACACACACCACTCAAGCATACATCCAATAATAAGGATAGTAGCTAAGTAAGTCCTATGGACTTACCTCAATCTCAGAAGTCGTATCACTACGATCAGCTCTCACTCAGGTCCACTCCAAACTGGAGGACAACACGGCCTATACAAGGCATACATATATATATATCAAACTCCTATCACACAAAGGGGTCACACCTAGACCCAAGGGATCCATAAGGATCATATCCAACTCGTAAACCTCAAAGCCCTTACCGGCATATCTATAACATACTCATCAACATCCGATACCTAGCATGGTACTAGTTCCCTCATACTAGGAAAGGAAAGGAGCTACCCCACTATAGGTAGTCCCGGGACAAGACGCATCTGCGTGATCAAGGGACGCAGGAGCGGAACAGGTAACCCGCAGGCGCGGCAGGGATCAGCCGCAGGCGCGGTGACACGGGACGCAGACAACGCAGGAAAGGCGTTGGCGCTGCGGCACGGCTTCCGCAGGGGCGGCGGCTTCTAGGCGCGGGGGCGGCGTCTGTGCAGAACTTGAACCCGCGGCTTCTCTTTGGCTCTTCACGTGATCAAAGCACGTCTATTCCATTCCAAAATCACACACATGCAATAACATACACATTCCAACATCACCATATGATCAAAACAACTAATCCTAAGCTAAGGAAGGAAGAATCAAAGAAAAGAGAAGAAGAACAAAGAGCAAGAAGCTTACCACAAATGTGGTTAGCTAAGGGAATGATCACCAACACCCTTACTGGCTTCCAAGCACAACAACACACATCACTAGCATCATCATCATCAAAGCCACATCAAAACTCTTCCAAAACCAAGAAGGAATCACACAAGATCAAGAAGAAGCAAAGGGAAAGCAAGAAGAACGTGGTAAGCTGGAAATGGAGTGAGAAACCCTTGCTCATCGGCCAAGGGAAGTACTTAAAGAAGCAGGCAAAGAAAGGGTAAAGCACGGGTCAAAGGAGTCAACAAAACCGGCTGCAGCCGCCGGAAACCGCAGGGGCGGTTCCCTGAGCCGCAGGGGCGGCAGTCATGCCCGCGGGTGCGGAAAGACCAATGTCGGCCAAAGCCAATCTCGGATAAGGTCCAATCTCGGTCCGAACGACTAAGGCTCTTACAAAAGCAAATTTTGAAACCACCTGTTATCAGATCTTGTTATTCAAACAGTATAAGAACATAAGAATAATTAAACGAGCATAATTGAACTTCTATTTATCCATTTTGACAAGTCTAAGCTCAATTTAGACCAAATCGAAATACGAAAAAACGAATAAATTCATAACTTATTTGTTACTAATTAACCCGATTAACGAACCGAAAGAAGATTCGGAATCACAACGACGAAGGCTACGCTCGGACACAACCAAACTTACCGGAAACTGGATGACATAACCGTCCAGGTAAGGGATATGCCCAACCTGACCTTAACTTCGTTAGAAACGCAAAACTTTGGTACCGAAATGAAGAGAACGGAGAGAGGAATCCGAAACCTCAAACGTAATTAAAATCGGATTACAAACGAAGACTAGATCTGAATTTGAAGATTGAGAGAAATCATGGAAGACAATAATTATCCGTTAGCGAAGTCGATAATTATCCTTTTACCGATCCGAAGGCAGTTTAAGCCCATTCTCCAAACTTCTCGAAATTGGAGTAATAAATCCGGAATATTGTGTGGATAATTATTCCACAACTTCCTCGGAAAATGCGTGTTTGTAAGCCGCATTTCTTAGCCGCTGAGAACAAAATAGCGACTTTTTTGGCCGTTATGCCTTTTCATGTATTCACAACTAGGACTTATCCGATGTTCTGATCATTTATCTCAACTGAAAGAGTTTGTTGAGAAAGTTAATCATCATTAATTAGGATTAATAAATCCTAGCTTTTACACGTGGAACGGCCTCATGGAGTCGGAGTTGCTTACCAAAAAGATTTTGTTGAGAAAGTTTGGTGACTTGACATTTAAGTCAGCGAAAAAAGATAAATAAAACACAAATAACCTTAGATTAATTAAATATTTATATGCGTATGTGCGTGCGTGCATGTGTGAGTCGACTATATCCCAAGACCGCTTATTTATCCATAACTCGAAAGAAACCTACTACGAGGTTGTTGTCGGATATAGCTAAGCTTGATAAAGATGTTTACTTGGAGTTTATTTTTGGGGTTTATTTTACTTCAAAAGACGTCTATGCCCCTATGATGAATAACGTGGAATACCGGGGGATGAACAAAAATATGTTAATGGAAAGTGTAAAACCAAAATCGGATTTTAAAAAAACATATAACCTTAGATTCATCAACTTATTTTTGTGTGGGTTTTAAACCCTAATAAACTCACCCAGAAACAAATCAATCCTCAACTAAACATGCACACAAAAAAATAATTCTCTAATTTATAAATTAAATAAAACACAAATAAACCTCAAGTAGTCAAACCCATAATTTTGTGCCAATTTTATGTACATCCCTCCGAGAGAACAATTTTTATTTTAATAGAAGATGCATACATTCCATTTTATTCACAATCATTTGGTGATATTACAATGATAAATTTTTGTAGATACATATCTTGTTTGAATTTATTGGTAGAAAAGTATTAATTGGTAGAAAAGTATTTGAAATAGCTTGAAAATAAGATGATATATATAGAGAGAGAGAGGACATGATATACTATTCTTTGGCAAGAAATTTCTTGAACCAGTAGAAAGAGTCCTTTGGTGTTCTCTTCAAGCCGTTGTCGAAATCGATGAAGTTGAGACCAAATCTTACGGTATAACCAGAACCCCACTCGAAATCATCTAACCATGTCCATACGTAGTACCCTCCTACATTTATACCCTCCCTGCATGCAAATTTTCCAATTCAGTGTCAACATATCTACTTAACTTTCGAGTTTGTCAATGTCTACTTGCAAGGAACTAGAGATAAAGACAAAAAAAAAAATTATAGACGGTGCTTGCTTACTTGATGGATTTGAGAATGTACGATAGATGACCGCGGTGATATCCAATCCTCGTGTTATCTTTTAGAGCCGTTGGATCTTCAGCTAATGATCCATTGTTTGAATCAGCCATCCCTACAACATCAAATTATAAATTAAACATAATATTATCCAAATATCTTTAGGTTTTTTTTTACTTTTTTCATAAATTTTTTTTTAGCCGAGTATGACTAAAGACTTACCATTCTCGGTGATGAGGACATACGGATTGTCATACTTTGTCTTGATGTATCGCAAGAGAGTTCGGATGCCCTTTGGATATATAAACAACCAGTCCAAAGTTGTCTGCAAAGTATATAAGCGTAGAGAGTTATAGGAATATCTCAAAGAGTAAATTCAAGTGTATAAACATATTGGTTTGGTGATTTATTTACCGGTTCACCAATAGGAACTCCATTTCTGTATCCTGGAAAAAAAAAAAATTGTAAACCTGGTTCAGATGAAATTACTTGTGTAAAAGCGTATTACGAACCTGATAATGTTGCTTGTCTATCAGTAGTGTAGCTGAGGTTCAGTGTATTGCTAGCATACGAATAGGTTGCGTAATTAGTTGTGTAGTAATTTAATCCTAGAAAGTCGAACGATTTTCTTAACAACTTAGACTCTTTTTGTGTGAATTCCGGCAATCGACTTCCCAACCGCGACCTCATTGTCTTAGGGTAGTGACCAAAAACGACGGGGTCTAAAAACCTGCCAACACAAAACCAAAACACATCCAATATGTTATAATAAACCTTACAATGTATTATTTGGCGCAAAATAAACTTAATTTTCAGTTCATCTAACATAATTTGGAATCCACATGTCCGTAATCATGTAAATGCACGCAATGTTCGACTCTGGTGCATAAGTTTTTGTGAGATGTCATCCTAAATCCAAATAACAATATGAATAATAGTTCATCAATCTTGTATATAATATAGACGTTAGGATTACTATATGCTTTATTTTTGTGATAGAGAGGATGACATTTCTTACGCTTATAAATATGTTTTATTAATTATAAAAACGTAAAAAATTGTGTGTTTACCATCCAATGGTGAAATCAATTGCTCGCGATGCGGCCAACTTGTTTTCAGTAGTGTTGCTTGCAGGTATGATCATAGTTGTTGCCGTTGTAATTCCAATTGTACCCTTTTGCGAATCCTAGAAACAAAACATAATCATTAATGGGTGAACTCCCTGTAAAATCAAGAAGACAATTAATAATTACCTTGTACTTTTTCCTATATAGGTCAACTGTGGCCGCATGAGAAAGAAGGAGGTGGTGACCGACAACGTAAGGTTCGGTTCCCGAGTTTCCGGAAGTGCAGTTTCCGATGTAGTTAGAGCATCGGCCGGGTGCATGAAGCCCCGTTGCATACCCGAATTGGGTCATTATGTTGGGCTCGTTCAGTGTCGTCCAATGCTTAACCCTATCCCCAAACTCCTTGAAAACTAAGTCGGCATAGTCTCGAAAATCATTTCTATATGAAACAAAGTACATATACTCATCAACCATAGGAGGGTCCAATCCGAAAAAGTCTGAAACTCAAAAACATCACGGTAAACTGAAAACACTTGGAAAATTTTAAAAAATAAAATAAAAATAGACATCCTCCAAAATTTCCTTTTATTTTAATACACATGTTTAGTAAAGAATATTATAAATTTCAAGAATAATCGATTTCATATTCACTAATAAGGTTCAATTGCTAAATTGGAAAGAATTTACCAAACACATTCTAGTGTAAAACGGGTACAATATTTTATTCTAAACCCTAGAAGGCATAGATGCATAGGCGGGGAATACTTACACAATATGAGGGCTCAAGAAGCCACCATATTCATCTTGAAGTGTTTGAGGAAGGTCCCAGTGGTAAATGGTAACAAAAGGATAGATTCCTAATTAACACATAATTAAGAAGCAATTAGTACGTTAATAGGAATGTAGGGTATAACGTAATTAACCATATGAAGTTGTATTTAAGTTACCGTTGGCCAGCAGCTCATCAATGAGATGGTTGTAGAACTTGATGCCTAGCTTGTTGATCCCGCCACTGATCCTTCCTCCTGTTTATTTATCTTAATTAACCACTGGGAAGATATATCATTAATTAAATAATTAATTCATTAATTAAGAAGAAGATTAAGAAATGGTTACGTGGCAGTATTCTTGGCCATGAGATGGAGAACCTGAATGAATCCAAACCCGCTTCTTTCATTAACTTTATATCACCCTACAAATCAACTTATCATTAATAACTCTGTAAGTCAGACTGTATATTATGACAGCATCATTAGGATGTTAATCTTTTTTTTTTTGTACCTTGAAACGGTGATAAAAGTCAACGGCCACATCTCCATTGCTCTGATCTGCTATTTTTTCTGTTAACATCAACATTTTATTTTGGCAAATAGTTGACTCTATATATATATACGTATACTTATGGCTAATTTCACTGTGTCTTATGTTTATGGTAAAAACTGTAAATATGAGTATACCAGGATGTTGCTGAGTGAAGACATCCCAAATGCTGAGTCCTCTTCCATCTTCATGTGCTGCTCCTTCATACTGCAAATTAAATCCATTATATATATATATGCACCATCAATCATATTCAACCAGTCTTAAGCATTCATTTGCTCGTTGGTTCAAGTAAGGAATTAAGAGTGATTGTGGTGTAGAATTGTGGAGTAATTTGGACATTATGAACTTGATGTAATGATTTAAATTTTTTCACCAATCAAAAATATTTAAAAAATGCAGTGAGGAATTTCTAATTTTTAGAATATACGGGATAATTTTATAATTTTCGTGAGAAAAGGTTGTTATAATTACTTTGTGAGTTTTATTTTATAAAGTTTAAATTTTAAACTAATATTATAAAGTTTAAATTAAAATAGTTACAATTATAATACACTTTTATTATAATACTTGTTGGTTCAAATTTTATATCATACCAGTTTAAATATATTATATTATTTAGTTCACATATTATTTTAAACTTATAGAAAAAGTTTATAAAAATGCATGAATTATTTGTTATATAATATGATTTGAAATAACAAGTAAAAAATTTAAAGGAGAAAAATAGTCGTACAAAAAAGTGAATCACAACAACAACAATCCGTAATATCGTATCGGATTACTCCCTCTTTGCTTGAATCATGACCTAAAATTTATTTATATTTGTTATATTTAAAAAAATGATAATAATTGCAATCAACGTTATCAAACTTTTACGCGTAATATGCAGAGTTTGAAAAAATGAGCCATTGGAGAAAAGAAAAAAAGTTGCACAAGACCAGCCATTGACAAATTACAATAAGAAACTTACGCATACGTCTGTTAATTTTGAGTAAAATTATTCTTGTTTTTTCTATTTTCATAGATTGACTTGAACTTCATCACAAAATTCAATTCAGGAAAAGAGAAAACACATATATGTACACCAACAATTCAAAGTTGGATTCATATAAGGATAAATCTTGATGATTTTATTTCAAAAAATGGTAACAGAATAAATGGGTTGGTCAAGTTTTATTAATAAAAATCTTGTAAATGTGGTTTTATGTACAACAATTATATTGGTTGGTTTATACAAAGTCAGTTGAGGGGGACGAATAATCTGTTTTTAATCTAATCTAATATCAGAGCGTCAAACTATTAAAACTTATTTAATGTCACAAGCTAGTTATTTTCATTATGTCTAAAAGATGAAAATAACTATTTAAATAAATAGTTAATGAGACGAGTATAAAAAATAAAAAATAAGTTAAAGGAGTGTTTCGTAAACAAATAATATGATTATGGGTAAACTTACGATAAAAGTATGTGTAAATTTTTTGTAGATGAAAGAGATGAAAAAGAATGAGGAGTAAACCTCAATAATATTTAATCTTTATAATCCCCCAATCTTATTCCTCCTAATTTATTCATCTACCAAACGCATTATTAGCTTATGGAGATTACCAAGCTTACTAAGCTTAATAAAAAAAAGAATAACTTAGGAAGTGGACATTTTAGAGCACAAGTTTCCGAATACTATGGTAATGTTGAATGATATATTATAAATATGACCATATAAAAAAATATTATTAAATAAAAAAGTAGGCTCTTTTATGTAATTTTATCCATCAAGCTTATAAAAAAATAAAAATAAAAAAGTTTGTCTTAAGCAACTACCAAAGTGCCAATAAGCTTCAAATTTGGACCGACTTTATTGGGATCCGGCTTTGGATGGTAACTATTTAGCTAAGTCTGCTTTGAATGTGTTTTACATAAGGAGCGGACTCCCTATTTGCGAAAATGAATGGATTTGGGGTCTGAGCATCATGCCTAAAGTAAAAAATTTTCTCGGTAAATTATCGTGGGCTCCCTACCAAGGAAAACCTTAAAAAACAAAAAGTAGTTGTACCAATGAGTTGTTGCCTCTGTGATCACTCATTCGAATCGGCAGATCATCTGTTTTTTAAGTGCCAAACGTTAACGGATGTGATATCCTCGGATAAGCTTAAAGAAAATTTAAGGAAAGGTATGGATGGGCGGGATAAAATTTCGGATAGGATCACTTGGCTTCGGTTTAATCTTTCTGACCCCGAAATCATCTACCTGGCCCACGTCTGGTGGAACATTTGGTTTGCCAGAAACCAAAAGAACTTCAATAATAAAGACCATCATAACATAGAACTTAGAGTTCGAAACCAAATTAATGAGTGGAAGCTAGCAACCCTTAAAACTAAAAAGGATAAAGAGGGAAAAAACCCAATCAAAAGAAAAACGAAAAATATAAAATGGGAAAGACCAAATAAGGATTTCATCAAACTAAATTTTGATGGATTTAGAAAAGATAATGGTGAGGTTGCGTATGGTTTTATTATCCGAGATCACGAAGCTACTAAAATCTCTTGGCTTGGGTCGATGTGGAAACATATCCGCCCTGCATGCTGAAGCATGTGCGCTGAGGGAAGGACTGGTGTTGGCTTATGATTTGGGATTCAAAAACATTGAGGTCGAAGGAGATTGTCTTTCGATTATCAATTCAATTAACAAAGTGTGGAAACCGCCCTGGGACCTTGACCTCTTTGTGTTTGATATTTCTAATATTTTGGCAGGCTTTTGTCAAGTTAAGGTAAAACACGTGTTTAGAGAGGTCAACCGTGTTGCGGACCTTCTGGCTGTGTTGGGGCATGAAGATCAGGTGGTGTCTAGTTCGTCTCTCTCTTCTGTCGACGAGCTCATCCGGAAGGATGCTATAGAATGTAAAATCTCGAAGAGATGATATATCCTAATTATTTTCCTATAGTTTCAAAAAAAAAAAAAAAAAAGCTTCAAATTTAGTTATTAATAACCTTCAACTTCAATAAGCTCAAGGTTATAAACGGCTCTATATATCAAACCTTTTAGTTGAAAATAAACTCAGCTATCTAGGGTTGTGAAAAGGTCCGAACCGTTACAATTCTGCATGAAACAATCCACCATAGTCCAAATTATATTTGTCTTTTTTAAAGTATATTATACATTGTTTAATACGGACCGTACGTAATATTATTGTCCAAATTCGGACCATCCTACCCAGCTGAAAGGGTTATAAAAACAAATCCAGACCGCAATATTATGGACGGAACATAACCGAATTTGATAATGATAGTCCAAAACCAAACCATAATTCTCGAACCGGTTTTTCACCTGCACAGATCATCATAATATAATGAATAATTATAGTTCGGAAAGTGTATATATGCAAGAAACTGTTACTTGATAAGAGGCAGATCCAGCTCCAAATACGAAGCCTTTGGGGAAGCTTTTGCGACTAAACTCTCCCTTAGCCTCCACACCAATATCGGTTACGGTGTTGGCGACGATGGCTACGACGAACACGAAGAAGAAGAAGAAGAAGGCATCGTGCGTTTTACTACTTGCCATCATCAACAGCTTCTATTTCGATATATTCAACTTAGTACCATACCCACAATATATATATACACGCATATGCATGCACCAAACTCACATTTACGTGCCACCTTATCCTATTTCTTTATTTTTATTTTATTTGTTCTTCTCACTCCAAAGACTTTTATCGTAATTATTGTAGCACGTGCGTCCAGCAAAAAGATACGGCGAAAATCTGATCTTCAGTAAACATCAAGATTGCATATTTGCATATCGATTCTTTTTTGAGATAATTGTATATTAATTTATTGTCTAATTTGGTGTTTGTTTGTGCAAAAAAATAAAAAGAAAGTCTTATTTGGTGTCTTGTTAATTTAGACCATCCTAATTCGTATAGACTTTTAAACAAAGTTTCTACGAGATGTAAGTTTTCAATATAAGTTTACAAAACTATTTGTAAAGCCAATAATAAATAATACCACACAGACAAATAGGGCTTTTAGCTTTGGGAATAGTTTCATCTTCACTTTCTAATATCATGTTCATGCAATCTTATAAATCTACTTCATTAAATTATGACCCACATAAACAAAATCTCAAACCTGTACAGAACTAGAATTTAAAACTTGTTATATTTTATTAATTTGAATCGTTTATATATACTATTGATAATTATTTCAACCAGAAAATAGGGGGGAAAAACAAACATAAATTGATAATATATTGTTAATATATAATAAATATATTCATTAACGCTCCCTCGGGCCGCAAGTGGGATAATAGCTTGCCGGTATGTTGACGATAATAGCAAGTTGGTAGATTGTCGATACTAGCACGCTGGTAGGTTGAGGTCTCGAATCGAACCTGCTTTGATATCAGGCTCGTCCAATAGCATATGTAATTCGGTCTACCAATATAAGGCTCTCAATTTTCTTGGGGCCTCAAAATATTTAGTTTTAGTGGTCTAAGTAACAATAAAGTGTTTGTCATAATGATTAAAACTCGATATTATATGAAGATGGTCAAGAGTTCAAATCCCCTTTCTAAAACTTATTGGACAACATTGTCTTCTACCACGAGTATTGTCCACGGTACACGAAGAAAATGGGACGCCGAGGGTCCAGTCTTTTGTTATTAATATACATGAGAAAGAAATAACAAACTAACAAATAAAAATGTGTTATTTGGCTCAAACTTTTTTTTTGATTGTAGCTTGTTTATTTTTGAAACGAATCGAATATGATCACAATTTTAAGCTCACATAAAATTACAGTTCGGAATCGTTCATAAATAAGTTGACTATGAACGTATGAAATCTCGACTCGTTCGACTATAATAGGATACTATGGTAGATGATTTTGGCTCATGTTAGTTCACTTATTTTGTGGTGACCTTTTAACGTCGCCATTAGGGCTTCTTGCAAACGGTGCTCGACCGACTAATGAATCCAATTGTTCACCGCCTCTAGTTTCAATGTCGATATTTTTTATTATCTCCAGGGTTGCTCACCATTGATGGAGCCTCAATGGTCCCTCTATTCGATCAATATATCTCCACTTTCCTCGCCTTTTCCCTCTATTTCGGCGTCTCCGACTCCACCTCCTTTATCCGATCATCTTTCATCTCTTCCGCTACTCATATTGGGTGTCTTCTTACAAATTACAAACAACACAATTTAAGATTGTATAATAGGAAGAGGTTTGTTAAATTTATTGAACTTTATTTGGGCTGTAATTAAGGGATTTAGGAATTTTAATTTTGCCTTACATTTTCCGACTCTTTATATATAAGCTTTATATCTATATGGTTACGTTTAAGTGAGAATATTTTTTTTATTGGAGGGAGCAAAAACTTTGTAGATCTAGTTAATCAAAAAGGCTCTTATAGTCCATTTTTCTCAAAAACTTTTAACATCCCTTCAATTAAAAATTAAACGAATATGATTAAAAGAACACGATAAGTATTCATAGGAGAGTTTCACCGGATTTAATTTATAACATTCACTATCATTTAATATAACGTTATTTTAGGTAACAATATATTTTATTTATGGTTAAATTAAGTTATGATTTTATACAAACAAAACTAACTTTGAATATTCCATAATTATATTTTTTCTTTGTTTTTCATAGCTTAACGATCGTAAAATGTTATGTCTTACAATAGCAATGATCTTTATCCTCTGCTAGCGATCGTTACCTATAAATCTATAATATAAAAAGAAAAATTACGGTAGTCGGTGTAGCACAATCGTCATCTTGTTATCACGGTCGTTATTTTACGTTTAGACTAAAAACTAAAAAGTTATAACTAATAAAATTAATAATAGGGTAGGAGGGAGAGTAAATGAATCAAATTGATAATATGAAAAAAAGAAGAAGTAATAACTAATCTTAACGATCGTTAACAAGCATATGGAAAAAAGAAAAAAAGAAGTAATAACAATCGTTAGTTACGTGATAACGTTTGTTTGTTATAATACGAAAATAAGGTCGTTACATATTCATGGTTATTTTCACGTATATTTTACGTTTAGATTAAAAACTAAAAAGTTAAACTAGTAAAATTAATCTTATATATATTATAGGAGTAACACTCTTTGTCACGTGTCACGTAAAAAAATACTCACTGTCACGTGTCATTTTAATATTTAATCACGACCCATTAAAATATTAATTAAGTTTATTCATTAAAAAATTATTTAACGAAATATTAAAATCAAATCTTAATTAAATTGGGTCAACCAATTGGACCAGTTATACAACAAACATGATTAATCTTAAACGTAATTAGTTTTGATTATAGATTGTGTTATTTATTAAATTAATTTATATAATAATTACTTTAATACCATATACTATAAATGTATAATTTTTATGTTACATATGAAAAATTAAAATATAAATTATTATACTGATAGATATTTTATTAAAAATTAAAATATGAATCTGTATAATTTCTATGTTACATCTAAAAATAATTAATAATAAACCGTTAACAGTAATTGATCTGAACGTTCCTGTCCTTGTATATATATAAATTTTAGATTATTTTTTAAATCCTAATTCTTGAGAGCAATTAGCTAAATCGATGAGCCACATATTACAGAATTTCAACTCGTTTTACCAATTCAAATCCTATCTAGTCTCTACTCTACCTATCACTTTCGCAGGGTAGAAGATGATTAAGAAATGTTGATTTCTTGCAGAATTAATTATTATTTTCTCCATTATTGCGTGTGAGTATATGATTTCTTGCAGAATTATTTATTACTTCTTTCAATTCGGTTGCCTACCCTTACATCTATTCATTTGCTGGAAATAATTGTATTACGTTGATTAAATATTGGATTATACGCCATGTTGTATTTATTTATTCTTAAAAATCTTTCAAGACCCTGAAATAAAGGATTATAATCAACGTTTCAGCTACAAAATAGATAGAGATGTTATACCATCCGCATCCAATAAATATTCAGGTTGAAAAAGGAATAAAACCGTGTAAAATGCGGGTGAAAATAGGTGTGTAATGGAACGGCACGAGTTTTACGGCGACCGTCACGCCCTCCTATCATAACACATCTCAATTTCAACTCGTTTAACCATTTTAACTCGATACAGTGCTCCTACTAATCGGGACCTGATGCTTGCCCCGACAATGGTATATTTAGATCGCACGTTTATGCGCCATCAATTTCAAGACAAGTTGAATCCTAAGAGATTATTAACTCGTCATATCATAGTTTTTATTAACGTTTGTTATTTTCTATATAATATTTTCAATATGAAATATAGGGGCCCTCCCTATCAACTATAAGGTGTTGAGGGTAATGACTCTAATGAGCCTCTAGTAAGTTGATATATTGAGTTGACATATTTGTTTATGGACAATGATAAAGATATTATCTATATATTTTAGTTAATTAATTTTTTTTATTTTATCCTTGTAATCTTTATTATTATAATTTTTATAAATAAGGTTTAATTCATCAATATAATTGGTGGTTCTATTTACACGTAGTCTTTAAAGGTCTTTTCAACATAAATTTATTTTGACAGGTCAAATTTAACGTGAAGAGTGTAGTCACATGTCTGAACGTATATGCACCTTGAGACCAAACAGAAAACATAAGTCACGTGACGTCTCATCCTAAGTCCGTTTACCGTAAGAAGAGCAACTAAACACCCTTATATATTAGACTCGTTATCCTTTCTATTATTCACGGTATAGATAGTTGTATATAATTACGGTTCTTATTTCTTTTAATTTTATCGTCTACGATGAAACTAGGGAGGTCATGTGATGCATTAATTTGATTATTTGGAAAGAGTTATACGGCCCTCAAAGGCTTGATACGAGCTATTGTGTATGAGCATTAGAGCTGTCAAAAGTTGATTAGATCCGTGAAACTGTCCCGACGAACCTGAGCCTGAACTGGCCGCGAAAATTTTGAAAAAGAGAATATCCGGAACCGATCCGCTTGAAACCGAGTTAAACTTAAGTAACAAATGACCTGAATTAACCTGATCCGAATGACCCGATTGTCCGAATAACCTGACCTGAAATAACCCGATAGCCCGAAGCAACCCGATAGCCCAAAGTAACCCGACACGATAAATATAATGCAATGATGATTTTAACTCATTAAAATAACTATTGATTATAACTTATGGTTCACTAATTACTTATTAAAAATATTTTTCAACTTTAATTTCTGATTTCTTATACAAGGTATTGAAGTATACATATTACATAATACATAATATAATTGTATAAGTATACATGATGATGTTTTTTAAGTATTAACTTTTTATCGTGTTAGAGATAAGATATTTGAGAAATTCTATAAATAAGTTTCCTTAAAAAACTTGTATTAGTACGTTTTTCACTTTCATTTGAATTAAGTTATGTGACTAATTGACTATGATATATTTTATTTTACATTTTATAACAAACAAAATAGGAAAAAAAACATATATGGATTAAATGGATCAATCACATTATATACTTGGATCAAACGGATAAGTCAAATATCCAGATTCGGTTATGATCATTTTCAATCAAGCGGATCAGGCTAAAATCATTCCGATCAAACAAATCACTCAAATATTCGCGGATAATTATCCGATACTACTAAAATTGTTTTTACATTCCATATTTTAGAATTTGGATCAAACGGATCAACCAAATATCCATGGTTATTATATGATACGGTAAAAATTGATAAATAGTTACATTCGAATAAAATGTTACATTCAAATAAAAGTGTCAAATAACTTATATTGTGTTTCCCTTTAATCTAAGAAAGTGATAGTTGATTAATATAAAATTCAATTAACGATATGATAGAACATTGATCATAATCAAATTAATTAAATCAAAAATAAAGATTTGTTAGTGACGTTCAAAGATTCAAAAAGAATTTATAGGACCCCGTTTATTAATTCGTATCCCTAAGTAATTATCCCATATTTATAATCCGTACCTCAAAGTAATTAATTATTTTTTGGTGGACCCATTAAATTTGGATGAAAAATGGATAGCCTACTAGTTTGGATGGAATATCGATAAGGTGGTTAATTGTTAACGGATTATAAATATTGAGTTGCTAAATGAAAATAAAGATAGAAGAGATGGTTTAAGTGAAAAAAAGAAGAAGAGTAAATAAGAAGTGATCTTATGTAGTTTGGTGATGTATTTCAAAAATACTTAAAAACACTACTTATTGCTCATGATCAGCTTCTCTTGAGGTGAATATGGAGCTTCTATCACATTTAATTATTTTGTCATGTTTACGTCTGAGTAATAAATAAGATAAATATATATATGAAGAGCTTTTGTGTTGTAATATATGATGAAAATATGGAAGGAAGCTAGTAAGAGTTATATGTGCTTGTTGAATGTGTTTGATCTTGATCATAAGCTCCTTTCGATTTTTTTTGCTCTGCAACAGCACCCTTGATTATTATTTTTATTCATTGTGTTACGTTGATTAGTTTAGATGGTGTTATTTTTTATTCTTTATTACCAATTGTTGCTGGAAAATTTCATGTAATTGAAAAGAGGCCTTGAAGGTTATAAGAAGCACCTTACACATTAAAAATTCAAAAATCGTGCACCGAAGTCGTTCAATGAAATGCCATCTCATTTGATATGCTCCCTTTCCTTCTTCACTTGATATCCCCATCCTCTTCACTAACCGGTCGTTTATGACCAAAGCAATCACAACACGATCCCAAACGGTCGCCACCATCACCCTCGTTTTTTATTTGATGCACGCCATAGTCATTATTTGATGGGGTTGTGTGGACTGTCAAGGAGAAGCAAGAAAAAATAAAGCTATAAGCAGGAAACTAAGTTCTATGGCGAGATGCAAGAAACAAAGCTCTAAACAACAGTTTGATTTGATGCACTCCATAGTCCTCATTTGATGGGGTAGAAACAACGTCTCAGGACTCATCGGCACTACAAACTGGCCGGAATTACTCGCATTCTTCTAGCCATAGAACTTCATTTGGAATGCAATCCATTTCGCCCAAGAAAGTGTGCTATTTGTAAAGACTCCGGCGCAGAGGCCATGGACCTGGCTTAGGGCTCATGCGAAAGTTGCGACTACAAATCATTGGTTTCCGGTGCATCATCTGTAACAAAAAATTCACAAATCAATCGTGAGAAAGAATTTCAAATCTACCAATGAAAGT
Organism: Fagopyrum tataricum; assembly: GCA_002319775.1. Classification (NCBI taxonomy): domain Eukaryota; kingdom Viridiplantae; phylum Streptophyta; class Magnoliopsida; order Caryophyllales; family Polygonaceae; genus Fagopyrum; species Fagopyrum tataricum. Next base: position 10,168,006 of record CM008280.1, read on the forward strand.
TAAAGAAGGAAAAAGTACACTGAGAATAACCCTACAAGCCAACCTTGACCCTGACGACGATCGTCGGACAATTCACGTCGGTCAAGGCGACCCCAGCTCCTATCCATGCTTCCGCACCTCTCCCGACGCTGCCAACACCGTATTCACCGCCCTCCACTCCGGCTCTTTCAATTGCTACTCTCCCGCCGTCGGCATCCTCCGTGCTCGCCAGTAATACTATACAATTTCTTCAATTGTACGTTTTCATTATATCTGTTATGATGATTTTGCACTCATGAGTCGTTCTTTCCATCTTAGGGCTATTGCAAACTACCTTTCTCGGGATCTGCCGTTTAAGTTGACGTCAGATGATGTATCCGTCACGGCTGGTTGTCACCACTCCATTGAAGTTGCGCTTGGAGTTCTCACAGTCCAGGAGCAAACATCCTGTGTCCTACAATTCTTTTTTCAATATCGACAGCCTTGAAATACATCCACCTCGACTTGATCTTCCTTTTGCACTGAACGTAAATATGCAACATTAATTTATCAAAGCTACCGAAAATATCATAAAAATTCCAAACATCATGCGAAAATTCTGTAGTTAAAAATTGCGCACATAAGAAATCTGGCAAACACAGTGGAAGTCGATCGAGTTGTGGGAACTTGATCGCCATTTAACCTGCAAACAACATTACGATTTGTTAATTTCAATATGAAAATAATACTATGAGAATCGAATAAAAAATGAATGAATTCCCTAATCAGTTTAATTTATTTGAATATGACTAAGATAAGTAAAGAAAACAATGAAAAAGTTGCGAGATGAGATCTAAAAGTCGTACTTAGACGACTATATATATAGGGGGGAAATAGTTAGGATTAACAAAACTTGTTGAGAAAGATTAAAATTTAAATTAATTTAAAATAAAAAACTAAGAGATAAGAGGCTATGATACGTGATCTAACAACTAACGATCAAAAGGAATTTATGTATCTGTTTTTGTTAAGATCTGTCCAAATAATAACTAATCAGATTTTTAGTGTATATATAAACAATAGTTTAGTAAAAAGAGATTTGATGGTTTAATTATGGAATTAGAAAAAAAAAATTACGAGAAAAAATCGTTATTTTCAAATATAAAGTATTTTATGAGATTTGTTAAATAATTAATATATTTTAAATTTTATTTTAGTAACAAAGATTTTGTGGCTTTGAAAAAAAGTTTTAATCGCACAAAAATTTTTGGGAGTATCATGTCAGAACAAGTAACGGCTCTTTTAGTATAGGTATATAGATTTGTACAATTCTCTCTGAACATTTTATGATGGAGGCTAAACTTCCTATCTCTTTTACCATAAATTAGATGCTTTCTTTTGAATTCTTGAAATTTTTTATTCATTTGTATCTTTATGAACCAAATTGTGGTGTGCAACTTAATAGACAATTAATTATGATGAGTGACATTGAATAGTTACGGGTGATTGATTTTTAATACTCGTTTCCTCATTCTGATAATGCAATGTGGTGATCTTGAACACATTATCTGATTTCCTTCATATATATGCTAAAATTGTTAAAGTATACTGTATACACCATTTTTAACTTCATTTTAGTATGAAGTTGTGTCTCAATGATGGCTTAATCAATGAAGTAGTAGTGTTGTGATGCAGATTGATATTTGCTAGCAAGCCCATATACTATGTCATGTATTTGTGAGTTGTGGAAATGCAGCTTTGCCTCGGCAGAAAGCTTTGAGTGTGAGCATGGTAGATTTCGTTGGGTCAACCTTATATACTAAACTTGTTATCCCAATATTATCGATGTGAGAACCATAATCCTCCACAAATAGGCTCTTACGTCCATAATTCTCCTACCTGGCCTATATGAATATGTTTGTCATGATATTTTTCATTGGCAATCTGTACTTGAGTATCTCTTTGAGATCATGCCAACTCAATTGTGATCCATATATGAATATGAGTACCTCTCTGAAATCAACAACTTGGTTCTGACATTTGTTGATATGTGTTGGCAACCGAAGAAAATTCACGAGATCAAATATTTCCTTCTGACTACAAGAGGGAAGGATGCTCGTTCAATGAAGATCATGAGCAAAGATGCCGTCAAGTTCAAGGCTTGCTGCTCAAAGTACTTCTACACACTGTGTGTGTTTGATCAGGAGAAGACAACCAAAATGAAGCAATCTCTCTCTCCATGTAGACAATAAAATTATGTTGGGTGGAGTGTTTATGAAGTTTTGAGTACTGTTTTCTTGTCATTCTTTGATATATTCGAAAACCGTGTTTAGGCAGTGTAATAAGCACCAATGGTATTTATATTGTGCACGTTTGTCATGGATATTTTCTTTATTTGTAATGACTTTTGGAGGTCTCTAATGCTCTTGTTGTTTATATCGATGAGTTTGTTCCTATTTGTTCTATATGTGATAAGGAAAATGATTGAAAATGAATTAAATTATAAAATTAAGGATCACTTTTTGTCCACCTTGCAGTTGATGTGGCAGGTTTGGAGCATGACGAGCAGGTTGATGATATAAAAGCAAAGAACAAGAAGCAATGGGAAAGTAGGTATAAAAAAAAAAGGCTTGAAAAGTGGCCCAAAAGATAAATGGGTGGTCAAAATCCGGTTCCTGGACAAGTTGCTAATGTTTTTACAGTCCTCAAAGAGAGGATAGACGAGTCATATGGACTATATATGCCCTACTTGAGTTCGAACTTTATATTATGGTACCATGTTCGATTAATATCATTGTAACTACTGTGTGATTCACTTGTTGATAATTGAACGTCGTCCCGTGCCTTTGTACCTCTCGCTTTCTTAATCGGATACGTTCGTATGTAACTTATGTTATTTTCACAACTTCTCCAGAATATTATACGGGTTAGTAGAATCATATCTCCGTACTCGATCCACGTTGCGCGTGTTGTGTAACACCCCGAATCCGTATGACTCGATGTGCTACTGGGCTAGGATCTCACAATGGATCCTGACCCTAGCCTGACAACAAGTTCACTGAATCTTACAACAAGGCACCGATAGATTAAATACAAAACATCAAACTGATATAAAAGTATCAAAAGGTTTATACAACGTGCTGCTGAGTACAAACAAAACATAAATATATACATGGTCAAAATATCCCATATCCCACGAGGACGACCCAGTGTACGGAGCCCTCAGCAGATCACTCACTTTGGATCACTCTGCAGTTCTCCTAACCTGCAAAGGATCTACAACACGGTATAAAACCGTTAGCTAACCATACACATATATAAGAAGATACATAAGCACAATCACACACCAATGAATAGTAAACACATCACCATACTATCACACATTTACCCGGTTTATTATCTTAATAACGTCCAGTCACTCAAGCGTATATGTATATCAATATGAATATATGTGACACGAGAAGTATAACCCCCGCCTTTAGGGAATGGTGCCAGCTAGAGTGGGGATCCGGTCCCACCACCCGTGTACCCTATGGGAGTGGTGCAGGTGACCGACCCACTGAGCCAGACTGGCCTGCCCGTAGAGAACCTCCAGACTCCCAGCGGGATGAAATGACAAGTTGTCACGGCCCTACAATGGGCAGTCACTAAACCATAGGTAGGTAATCATCACAACTCATGCTATCACTCATATAACACACACCACTCATGCACACGTCCAATATATGGATGGTAGCTAAGTAAGTCCTATGGACTTACCTCAACCTCGGAAGTCTCAAACCCAATCGGCTCCAACTCTGGAGATCAACACTGCCTAAACAAGGCATAACAACATATATCAAACTCATAACCATCACAGGGGTCACACCTAGACCTAAGGGATCGTATCCTAACTCATAAACCTCAAAGTCATAACCGGCATAAACGATAACATGATCATCCTCATTTTATCCTCATAAACGTACCTAGCATGCCACTAAACCGCTCATACTAGGAAAGGAAAGGATCTACCCAACTCTAGGTAGACCCGGGACAAGACGCACCTGCGTGACGGAAAGACGTAGGGGCGGAACAGGCAACCCGCAGGCGCGACAATGCTGGGCCGCAGGCAAGCGCAGGCACGGGCGCAGGCGCTGTGACACGGCTCCCGCAGGGGCAGCGGCTTCCAGGCGCGGGTGCGGCGACAGTGCATAATGATCCCGCGGCTCCTCTTCGGCTCTTCACGTGATCAAATCACGTCTTCTCTCATCCAAAGTTACACATATACATATACATACATAAACCAACATCAATATACCTCAACATACATCTAATCCTAAGCTAGGAAGAGGAATCAAGAAAGAAAGAAAGGAAGAAGAAGCAAGAAGCTCACCACACCTGTGGTCCTAGGCCAGGAAAAGATCACCAACACAGCCTCAGCTGGCTCCCAAGCTCCGCAACAACATCATACAACATCAACCTCAACAAGGCCACACAAAACCTCTTCCAAACCAAGAGGAAACCAAGTACAAGATCAAGAAGGACGTGAAGGCAGCTGGGAAAGGGAATGAAGATGCTCAGCAAGCCAAAGCAAAGGAATTAGGTTAAGGAAGTGAAAGAGTAAAGCACGGGTCAAAGGTCAACAAAGCCGGCTGCAGTCGCAGGAAACCGCAGGGGCGGGTTTCCTGGCCGCAGGAGAGGAACAACAGAGGAGCCGCAGGGGCGGCTCCACGAACCCGCGGGGCGGCTAAGGCCGAAACGGCTCCCAAGACTAAGGCTCTTACATGTTTGGCACGCACGACGCGTCTAGTTAACCGAAATGTAAGTAAAATTCTACTATATTATGCTAAGTTTAGTGATAAGAACAACCTATCTATGTACTAAAGGCCTTGCATGCGCGTAGCGTGTGTACGCAACAATACAAATAGGAGAGAATTTTACTATTTTCATGTAATATATATTGACTTCAGTCGGCGAATACATTTGCTAAGCTCATGCATCCGAAAACAATAGAACCATGATGTACAATAACAGTGAATCAATTTGTTATATATCTATCAATTTTGACAACAAGAAATAAGATATGGAAGAGGACATATGTGTTTCAATTTCGTCAATGTCCATCAATTTCTCTATGTTATATCGCACATGTAAAATAAAATATTAATTTAGAATGCAATTTGGTCTTAATAGACTTTAGTTTGTCATGATTTAAATAAAATTTATGTGCATGAAAAACAAAGCAAACAACTTAACATACCTTTACAGAAATAAAGGATATGGAATGTTTGGCTCCTCACCTCCTAGATATATTCAAGAAAAAGGTTTTTTATTTGGAAAAATTGAAGCCAATAATTCACACGATTGTTTCTTGTTAACATCAAACAATCTAAGAGGTAGAGTAAGTGAATTCTCATTGCAAGGAGCATCATGTAACTGTCTACTTGCATAAATAGGGTGAAATCGTAGGTATTGAGGTGAAAAATGTTCCTATAATTACCTTTTTTTGTAGATCATCTTTAAGAGAAGTGGATTCTTAGTTGGAGTTAGGTATGTGTATTTTCTTATTGTTCATCTCAATATCTAGTAGTTTCTTCTCTTAGCAAGGGCTATGAGAATGTTCCCTTCACTTTATACTTCGTATATTAATCCCTTTGCCACCCGCGTCCAACCGGCTCGCTCGCCCCTAGTCAGCTAGTGGTCCACTAGTCCTAACAGTTCTCTGTTCTTTAGTGGGAACGGCTCAGCTAAGGCATAAGGCATGTAATTGTGATCCGTTTGCCAGAACCAAGGGGTATTTGAGCTTCAAGACATTCCTCACCGGTTAGACTTGGACATCCCTAGATTCGGGCCGGACTCGGACCGGACTCTAACCAAATTCTGTCCGTTTATACGGGGCGGACTCGGGTTGGGTCCGGAATTCGGGCCGCACAACATGTTCAGATCCGGGTAGTCGACGGATCCTTTTATAGGAGTTAGCTTGAAGTGTATTTTAGTGTAATTGGAAGATAAAAGAGTGAAGGAAGGAAACATGGAAATGACATAGTCAACAATTTTACCATTAAACTACATACTTATTAAATTAACCGGAGTATCAAATCATCCATAACCATCACTAAGTTGTCAACAATTACAAACAATTTAACCTGGTTGTGCCGTTAAGTTGTAGTATTACCTATACCTTTTATTTTATATTGATAGTGTCTATATCTATTTAAGGAAAGAAGAAAAAAATCAATTATTATTTCCAAGGAATCTTCTAGTGACAAAATGCAATCACCCTAGGTAATTGTTGACCATTCATCCTAATTTATACACATGATACAAGATAAATCTTTACAAATAACTAGATTATGAGGTGTCAAGATAATACGAGACACAAATTTTGGTAAAAAAAATAATTAGGTTGAATACTTCATTGTCCAATACGCACTCATATATACAATGCAAAGAAATTCATACCGGAAAAGTGAAAAAAGATATGACCTTCAAATCGGTTAGAGACTATAGCCTTTAACCGATTTAGAAGTTTCTGATTGTTACTTTGCTGATTCAAAAATTTTGAACTAACTTTTAAAACTTTAAAATACATGATATAACTAAATATTAAAAAAAACACAACTACCAAAAGTACAATAAAATATGAACTACTAACATAAATATATTTGAACTAATGAAACATTATATATAAACTAATTGTAAAAATATGCTAATAAACTTCGTATTATATAAACATCACTTGAAAATAGTACAAAATATATGGACCAAAATTGTAAAATATGTGAACTACAATAACAAAAGGTTTGAACTAAAATTATAGCAACTTTGAGGGGGTTTTTCAGGAAAAAAAAAGTATCAATGTTTTTTAATAAATATTTTTTCATAGAATATCATCTTATTTTATTTATTATGCACCTAATATTATCTTATTTGTCTTTGTCGACGTTCATATAAGAATATAAAAAGCCTGATTCTTTAAATGCCTTTTTATCATAGAGAATATGATTTATCTCGACATCAAGAGATTTCTAATTGATTTGACTATCACACGTGAAAACAAAGAAATATGTAATGATAATTATATTTGAAAATTTTGGCAACCATAAGATGGAACATTTGAGTGTTCTTTGGTGTAGCTTATGGAGCACAAGGAACCAATGCATTTTCAATAATAAAATTGTAGGTGCATGCAAAGAAATGCGATAAGTCAAATCGTTTTATATATGGGAGGCAGCTTTGAGAAAACTAATTTGTCCGAAACACAAAGGTTCGCAATGAAAGGAAAAAACCATCTATTAGATAAGATCGATTAGGGGAGGGGAGGATCACACTCATTTTTTATGGATCTAGACTCGGGCATAACAATTGCTCATTTGGTTTCATTCTTAGAGACCATGGTATCAAGAATCTGACCACAGATTGTTCCAACTAAATCTACGGTATTGGATGTGGAATTTTGAAAGCAATCCATATAGAAAGTTAGAACATTGAAATTGGGTGGATAACCTTACCATAATTTTGTTAAACCGGAGTTGTATTTTGCTCTATACTTTGATGCATTTTCTTATGATGTGTGTATTGGGTTTGGCTTGTGTCTGTTGATGACTTTGCCGAAGGTGGACTGGCTATTACCCTATGATTTGGGTACCTGTGTGTCCTATGATTGTCTCTATCTGCTTATGGCTTTGCCGAATGTGAATGAGTACCATGGGTAATTGCCAGTGTGGTTGTATTTTCATATGTTTCAATTTCAGGATAGTCAGTATGTCCAGGATGATTGCAAGCCTCCCCGGAGTACTATGTATGATGTGTTGGCCATGGACCTCATGTCGCAAGCATGTATATACACTATGTTATTTTAGTGTAACCGGTCCTAACGGACCAAGTTATACTCTTTCTTTCTTTCTTTTTTTCTATGAATTTATCTTTACCGGAAATAAAAATTTTCATCCAAAAACATATCCTACGATGATATACTTTTTCAGTAATGAATGTTCCAAACTATTTTCCGTTTAATGGAGGGAACCGAAAACTGGATGGGTTAAAGTCAACTCGGACAAAGCTTCGAGAGGACTCCAAGGGCTCGTTGCTTCTAGTGTTGTGTTAGGGATGAGTGGCAACTGGATCTCCGGGGTTGCGGTTAACTTGGCCATTTCTTCGGCTCCCGCATCGGAGTTATAGGGCATTATCCACAACCTTGAGCTTGCTTTGGAGGCGGGGTTTCAGAGAGTCATGGTTGAGGTTGACTCGATGTTGTTGCTTGACTTTATTGACAAAGGGGTGTCTCACTAGTACCCTCTTTTATTCCCGGTGATTCGTTGTCAAGACTTCCTTATCCGGGATTGCCTTGTCCTGAGCGAAGTCAGTGGGGGACACTGTTGTTTTGACCATGTTTTTAGGGAAGACAATCGAGTTGCGGACGCACTTGCTAATTTAACTTTTTCTTATATGTTTGGGGTCAATCACTTTAGTGATCCTCCGGTGTGTGTCAAGACTTTGCTCTTAGATGACCTACGATGGTTGTTCTTCTTCGACTCGTGTATAGTTCTTTTTCTAATATAAACGCCCCTGCACGCGGAGAGCATGTCTCTCCTCCTTACAAAAGGCCAAAAAAAAGTCCCGGCGCTCAACCATTTTATAAACCGGGTTAGCTTTAAAACGTGGGAGGAGATCCATTTCTGCAATCCTATTTTACACAAGCTAATCACGCCTGGTTCCCGCCAAAAGATTTCACTTTCCACGTCTCCCAAAACCCTCGCAAGTCCCAACAGTCTTGCTTCCACCATTCTTCGTCCTGCCCTAATGGCGGATTTTCCGTCTCACGGCGAGTCCTCGCGGCGCTCATCTTTGGCCACGGCGGGTACTATCTCCAGGATTCGGCTCGAGAATTTCATGTGCCACAGTAATTTGGAGATCGAATTTGGCGACTATGTCAATTTCGTCACCGGCCAGAACGGGAGTAAGCCTTTTCTCTCCCTGATTTGGCATTGATTAGCCTACTGTTGTTGCTCTACTCTTTTTTAATACTTTTTTGGGTAGGTTTTTGCTGTGGCTTGAAAAACCTGTTTCATTGTAGGCGGTAAGAGTGCGATTTTGACGGCGCTATGTGTAGCTTTTGGGTGTCGAGCGAGAAGCACGCAGAGGGCCGCTGCCCTCAAGGATTTCATCAAAAATGGCTGCGAGTACTCTCTTCTTCTGTTCTTGTTTTAGTTCACCGGTGTTAAATTTGCTTGTTTAGAGATTTTGACAACGGAAAAATGCAAGCTTTTTAGCACGATTGACCCGAAACTTCATTTTCTTGGTTGGGTTCAAGTATGAACTTGCAAGCCTGTTAGGAGGGAAAACACAAGGGCTACATTTTATGCTAGAAAAGTTTAAAGTAGTTCATTTTAAACATTTCAAGGTGGTGGTTCCCACCGGATGCTGAACAGAAATGTTCTCTTATGACCAATTCTGTTGAGTTTGTTTGCAGTTATGCTCTTGTGTGGGTTCAGATGAAAAACCAAGGGCAGGATGCCTACAAGCCTGAACTTTATGGTGATGCCATAATTGTGGAGAGGAGGATTACAAAAGCTGCAAGTACAGTTACCATAAAGGGTCGTGAAGGTTTACTGTTATTTCTTCCCTTAAAATTACACCCTTTGACATTTTATAAGACTTTTGACCTTCAAAATATTGGCGATTGACTATCCTTGGAGGTTTTGGAATTTGGAAGCAGATATATGGGATGTATCACTTAAAATTGGATCTTAGAACTTATAAAATTTACGTATCATTGTTACTTTTACCTTACAGGGAGGAAGATTTCAATGGGAAGGGAGACACTTCGTGAACTTGTAGATCACTTCAATGTGAGATCTTCATGCTAATTACATTGGTGATATCATCATTCTTTCTTTAAGTTATTGACTAGCATGGTATAAACTGACCAGTTGACGTCCTATTAATGTTTGTGATGGATTTTAGAGATTGTTATTCTTCAATGTGAGATCTTCATGCTAATTACATTGGTGATATCATCATTCTTCCGTGTTGCTTTTATTCTATTTTTTGAAGTACACTAACTCGACTTGATCTAACATAATTACCAAAATTTGCATCTGCCTCTATCGAATTTCGCTTACAAGTGGTACATGTTAGTAATTTCGAGATAACAAAGGTGCATCTTTGGCATTGCATGTCATTGTGATTTAAAAAATATTTTCTAATATTTTTCCCGGTTTGCCTTTAGCTCGCCTGGCTTAGTCTGGTTAGCGAGAGCTTCAATTCTAATATCTAGTTAAATGAGACGCTATGTGGGCTGCATTCAGTTCCTCCAGTCATGATGATGTTTTGTCACCTGGGGAGTTTTGTTGTCTTGCTGATTTTGAGTTTCTAAATGGGCAAGATGTTACTGTAGTTTATTACATTCGAGTAAGAGGAACTAGAGCCGATCAGATGGATGTTAAAGCTGAGTGATCAAGGATGCAACCTTGGGCTTTGGGGTTTAGTGGCTAAAATAAGTGATTTTCTTAACTGAAATCAACGCAGCACAAAATCACAAATCTGTAGAGGATCTTAAGGAAGAACAGAGAGAAGTGTAAGAGCTTGTCCATACTACTCTGTTCTATTATCCAGGGGAAGAACTATTTAAAGACAAAATATATACCCAAAGGACCACTAAATCAGAAAGTTGGCTAGGTAACATAACCTTATACTTAGCATAATCTAAAAATGTAGCAGAATAATAAAGCCTAAAAGTAGGCTAGCACAGCCTAAGAACCAAAAGACAGCAATTCAGATTAGCTAATACCAACACTCCCCCAGCCTGGGTTTCCATTCAAGCTTGGAAGAAATCCCTTGAAATCCAACACTCCTATAGCCCATCTAGGAAGAGGGCCTTGAAATCAGCTGAACGTGGAGGCTACTGCGACAAGGCTTTTGATAAGCATGGTGCAATGTTGAAGCCCAACTATGACTCCCAAAGTTGAAGGATGAGATGTACTTGTACCACCAAGTAAATCACCAAAGCAATGGAGTTAGCTCTTGAACAACTAAACTTCAAAAGAAGGCATGGAATGATGAAGCTTTGGCAATGAAGGCTGAGAAAAATTGTTAGCGTTGAAGGCTGAGAAAAGTTCTTATCAATGAAGGCCGAGAAAACAGAGGGGGGGGGGGGGGGAATCAGCAATGGAGGCTGGAATGGGGAACTGAGACAAGTTCTTAGTAATGAAGCCAATAAACCAGGGAATTTTCACCTTTGAAGGCTGTGATACACTGATAAATGGAAAGAAAGAATGAAGGTTGCACTGCAGATTGTGTAGCAATAGGGGCCACAATAAAGGGAACACCTGTAGTAATGAATGCTACAAATTCAGAATGTTTGAAAAGATCAGTCCTCTGTGAAGATGCTGAGTAAGTTTGTGCTGAAGAAGGAAATGATGAATAGGAGGCACTAAAGTTCTCAGATCTGGACTAGAATGAACCCGGTCCATAAACAGAACACAAATATTCGAAGAACAGTGCAGGATGAAAACCATGAGATGTGATACCAATGATACCGGGTTAGATTTCTAAACTGAAATCAATGTAATGGAAATTAACAAATCTGAGGAAGATATTAAGGAGGACAAAGAGAAGTCTAATAGCTTTTCCATATGCCTTGTTCTGTTATTCTAGGAGCAGAACCATTAAAGACAAGAAAGTGTATCCAAAAGACAAATGTATCAAAAAGTAGCCTATGTAACATAACCTAATGCGGTAATTCTTATATCATATTAATATAGCCTAAAAGTCGGCTAGCACAACCTAAGGAACAAAATACAGTAATTTCAAATAGTTAATTTCAACAGAAAAAAATCATCTTAAATGGACCTAAGTCAATTGGTAATGGTGAATGATAAGAATGGAACACCAAGGGCCAAAATGGCTGCAGGGGCAGCAAATGTTTCTATTTACCAAAGTTATCAGGGTTGATGTTATTGGGTCTTTGAATCTTTATTTTTGTCATTGCTGTATCTCAAATATTGAAATTTATGTCGAAGCGTATGATCATTGTATTTACGTTGCAGATTGATGTTGAGAATCCTTGTGTTGTGATGACTCAAGATAAAAGCCGAGAGTTTTTGCATTCTGGAAGTAGCAAGGACAAATTTCAGGTAACTTATTAAATTTATTAATGTTTCATACGTTCCTTGCAAATAATAGCCTGGATGATTCTTTCACCATGTTTGAAAGTTTGTAATTTTGACCCTTCGTAATCTGGTATGCTCCCACCTTTTGAGTTTCCAAACATTTTCTGTGTACCCATCGGCTTACTAATTTGTCTGGTAACCTGGTATTTGTTATAGTTCATGTCATTGCACTTATTTGTATAGTTTCCTTTTTATTCCTTTTCTGCTTTCACTGACTTGTTGCCCTTGGTTTCTCATATATTTTGACGGTATACCTTTGTTGTCTTTGCACAGTTCTTCTTCAAGGCAACACTTCTTCAGCAGGTTGAAGAACTACTGGGAAATATAAATCAACTTCTTGAGTCTGCATATGGACTAATTGGTGATTTGGAGAGATCAATCGAACCTATAGTCCGCGAACTCAATGAGTTGCAACAGAAGATTAAGGCCGTTGAGCATGTTGAAGAAATAGCTGAACGTGTGAAACAATTGAGGAAGAAGCTTGCTTGGTCCCATGTTTATCATGATAATAAGCAGCTAGAGGAACTAAAAGCCAAAATTGAGAAGTACAAGAAGAATGTGCCTCTTTATGAAACTAGAATCTCTAAGTGCATTGTGAGTGAGGAATTTCTCTACACCAAGAAGGTTCTATTTATTAAATTGTAGTTACTAAATACTTGTTAGCACAATACAAATGTCTCTTGGACAAAATTTTTTATGATGAAATAAATGTTGCTTTTCCTGAACACATTCAAATTCAACCTAAGCCATCCATTCCAAACCACTCCTGACCATCAGGGCATGGAACAGTTGGCTGTGTTGGGGTTGGGGAAATTTGGATATCTAGAGGATTGGAATTTGATCTAAAATTCGGGATCAGACCTTAGAAGTTTAGATCTGATAACACAAGCCTTCTTTTCAGCAATACATGGAGATGCTAAACTTTTGCGTGATTTGATTCCTATGGTTTTTGTTCATCCATTTATAGTAGTACCCTTCTATGAGGAAGGCTTTTGTGATGTCTATTAGGCTTTGACATTTGTTGGCTCACATTGAGGTGGATCACATTGTTTTTGGCTGCAATATGTTCCTGCGATCAAAACTGATTTGGAATGGATGGCTTAGTGTAGCTATTGGCCTTGCATAGTTTATTACATTTGCAAAATGATTGGAGGGTTATAAACTAGATAACTATAATTATGTTGTGGTATCATTATCATCATAATTATTGTCATGTTCCTAGTTGGAGGATATCTATATTTTCCGGCGTTACTGCTACTACCATCAATTATTTTATAAGAACTTGAATAATATCCACTGTGAACTTACTGATTCTAGCAAGCTCTAGTCAGTAGCATATTTTCTACCAAAAAATGATGTGGTTTTCTTGTTGCCTTCTGTTTGGAAATTACTTTGTCATGTGTTTCAATCTCTCAACAATGTGAATAATTGTGTCATGCAATTTGCAGAAAATGATTCAAGATCATGAAGATTGCTACAAGGAGAAAAAATCAGCTTCTGACAGCTTATTAGAAAGAACAAATGAAATTAAGAAAAGGAAGGATGAATTTGAGCACAGTTTCTCCATGGTATGCCAGAACTTCTCACTTCTGTTTCTTAGCATTTGTAAGATTAAAATTTGTTTTTTCCTTCATATTTCAGTTCATGATTTGATTTCTTGCTCCTATATATATCTTGCTCTACAATTGATAGCTTAATCTGACATTTGGTAAAATTGTTGCCTTCTCTTATATGGATATTCACCCCGATGAAGATATGACCCTAAGGACTTAATCCCTTTCCGCTAAATGTATGAAGCAGGTTGGGGGTAGAATTGAGGAATACATATCTGGATCCTTTAACTGATATGGATAAGAATATGATTGAGTTCTTTCACCATGTAGTTTGTAGTCTACTGCATCATATTTGCATTTTCTACTTGCTGTACGTGATTGCAGATTCATGTGGTTGGCATGTACTTTGAATTATCTTTTATCAAGAATATGACCTATCGTATTGATTGAAGATTTATGCAAATTTGCTTCTTTTTTTTCCTTTCCTTTTTCTGTATTACTCTTTCTGTTTTCTGCTTCCTGTGTATTTTTTTGGGGCGTTTGATTCTGTCTGTTTTTTCATAGTATGTCACTTTTTCCATATATAATTATTAGGCATCAAGGGAGAGGAAACATCTAGTAAAAGAACAAGAACGGATACAAAAAAGCATTCGAACAGAGCAGATCCGGTTGCAAAGATTGCAGAAACAAGTCTGTGATATCCAAGAGGAACATATGATGAGTAGTCAGGTAATCTTATCATATTCCTAGCATGTGTGGTTTTGTTTTGTAGATTACACTTTTACTTTGAAAAAAAACTGATATAACTTTTACTATTTCACGTTTGAAGAATTGTCTTATATGTTATGTGATCTTGTTTAGTTTTAAAATCAGAATTCCTTGGAGAACAAAATGTCAATGCCAAAACTGATATAACTTTTAAAATCAGAATTCCGTGGTTTTGTTTTGTAGAAAACATTATTGAAAATGTTCCAAAGCCATTTTATGTGTGGTTTTGCTAACATTATTGATATGCATGCTAATCAACCTAGTCATGAACTCCTAATTACGATTTGTTAGAAGAAAATAATATAAATAGTTCCAAATTACGATTGGTTCTTGCTTAAGCTATTATACTCGCCATTTTATAGAAGAAATTACTACTAACATATATCATCAAATATGATATGAGTTCTCGTTTCATTAGTCATATAAAATAAAAAAACATGTATACAAGATCTTTCATTCCAACATCGTACCAAACACAAGGTATCAAGAATGACTTATTCCAATTCTTTATTCCAATCCAATTCCTAGTTTCAACCACATTCCTACAATCATACTAAACGAGCCCTTAAGAGTTAAGACTTAGAGCGTGCACTTTTAGTTATATATATGCACACTTTCAATGATGCAGTTACAAACTTCTAGACATAAATATAGGGAATTTTAGTTAAATAAATGTTTTTTTTTCCTAGATATAACTATATAAGGATATGGACATTTAAATATAAATGTGCAATTCTAGACATAAAATTATGCAATTTTAGCTAAATTTAGTATGCACTTTTTATGCATAAAAATCGGCACTTTTATACAAAATATGCAATTTTTTTGTATTATAAGCTTGCACTTTTGTATAACTAAAAATTCATTTTAATATTACTATGAGAAAATATAAAAGGTGTTGATATGTGGACTTAAAAAGAAGGTATTAATATTTAAAGGGGAAAAATGGCCATGCTCAGGCTAAATGGGGGGTGTTGGAGTAGACCATTTGGAGGCCATTTAGGAAAGTTTTAGTGGCAGGCAACATTATTGCGTGGGGTGGGGGTCATTCTAGTCTGCCTGATTTCATTAATCCAAGCGCCATTATAACTTCTCACTGTTCACCCTATTTGTCCTCCTCATTTGATCCTTTGATAGATAGAAATCATACAAAATTGGAGGATTAGGTATCCTCTTAAGATTAAAAAGATGCAAAAAACTGCAAGATCTAGAAGCTTGTTTATGCAGCTTCTTAAGAGAAAATTATTGTTTGAACCTGCTCCAATCAGGATTTGTATATTACAAGCGTTTTACCGATTCTGCTCCTCTTCAAAGAAGCAACAAACAAAACCTGGGCTCATAATCATCCCAGTTTCTTTCTAAATTTTGACATGTCTTAATTGTATGTGTTCTCCCCTTCCCTCATGCTTTCTACCGTGGGGATATGCTTCATGCATTATTTTCAGTCAAGTTGGCACATGATATTGCAGTTGCTGACATGCCTCCCATTTTCTTGTAGGCAGAAGATTATGAAAGGGAGAAAGAACTGCAGGCACTCAATGATGAAATTGAGGAATCCAAATCATTGCTGACCAGGTATATCATCTTTCATCCGATCTTCCTTTATGTGTCTGTTTTTCAGATCCATAGTGTTATATTATTTGGGAAATAGATGTTTGAATTTTGGATGATATTTCAGATTGTTAGAGAATGAAAAGGAATTGTTAGAAAAGCTATCCATCAGAGAAAATGAAAAGAAGGAGATTGTTAAACAGGTATATTTTATTTCTGTAATTTCAGTTTCATAAAGCCAGTTTTGTTTATTAAATCTTGATGGGCAACCTCATAGGGCACTGGACTTCGATAATCAGCTAATTTGGAGTAGTGAGATGAAAAATGCTTTTGGTGTAATTATGCTTGATCATAGGATCGTCTTCATTGATTTATTGAACATATTCCATGTTCAACGAGTATTTTGTTCATTGTCAGTAAGCCTTTAATTAATGCACTTGAACGTTATGTTTCTTTCCATTATGTTGGTCTGAAATTGTTTTGCAATGGGTGCTTATGATTTGGTTTTCTGGGGATATGATGAGAGTACCATAAAAGTAATCACTACTATCTGCATTTTTCTATCATGATTGTCGCTCTACTTTTATGCCAATACATGCCTTGAGATGAAGGTTGATTTTAAGAACGTTCGAGCTTGAGTTAAACCCACAAGCTAATCACTATGAATGATAACCTACTGCTCAAAATTGGAAGTGTTGCATTTATAGTTAATTAATTGGCAACATATGGGGGACAAGGGGATATCTACTTGGGAATAATCAAAGAATAGTATCGGAGATACCAAAATGATGATTTAGACAACAGTCCTTTTGACTGAGAGAGTAAATAATATCGGAAATTATCATATTGTTTTATCTTTTCAGAAGTTATTATTCTGGTTTTTTAAGCTCTTCACAATATTTGTTGTTTCCTGTACCAAGTGAATTTCTATTATTATTGATTTACTAGCTTTGCCTGCTCCTAATCTGTAGCTTGAAAGCTTAGAGACAAAGAAGAATGAGATTTGCAAAATTATTCGTGAGCTGCAGAATAACCAAACAAACAAGGTATGTTTTTTTTGGATAGCCAAACTATTCGTGAGATTAGAAAATCAGAATATAGGCTATAGTCCATGATTTGAGTTATCCTTTTGTACAGGTCACTGCTTTTGGAGGAGAAAAAGTACTTCAGCTTCTCCGTGTTTTAGAGAGAAATCATCATAAATTCAGAAAGCCTCCAATTGGTCCAATTGGTGCTCATTTGGTGAGAACATGACTTACTGATATTACTGATATTGGTCTTATACTCTTATCTTATCCTTTATTTAGTACATACTCTACCACCACAAAATTAATGAATGGACAATTAAAACATCTAAGTCAAAGTTATTGCTCTTTGATGGCAGTTCCTCAGCTCTTGTATAGGCCCCTTTCAACCTCTTATCTTGTTCCCCTATGGTTCACCCAAAGAAGATATGATATTTGATTCTGTTGATTTCTTAGCTCTAATATTTCCTTCCTTTGTGGCCCCATTCTTTTGGTACAATAACATGTCTATAGGCTCGAATTTATCATGGGGAGCTAGGTTTGAGCAACCCGTCTTATATTTATCTCTAAACCCAAGCGCATCATGAGTTGACATAGGTGTCATCAGAGAATTACAGATTAAGACTGTTTTGTATCAAGTAGAAGTTTATCATGGGTAGCTATCTTATATTTTGCACGAGTTCACATAGGTTTCATGAGGAGAGAATAACAGATTACTAAGACTGGTAGTTTCAAGTAGAAGTTTATAAAATCTAGCAAATACTATATTCCCCCGACCTCCCCCCCCCCCCCCCCCCCCCCTGAAATTTCAGCATAAACGTGGTCCTGATCTTTAAGATGCTGCCGATCATCAATGAATTATTATCCGGCAACTTGATATGGAAATATTCAATATATATCAGTATCTTTTTATACAAGCCCAATCAGCCTCCAGGTCTTATGTGCTAATGCAATATTTATATGGGCCCTGTATCGGCTTGCTGGAGCTCTCTTACAGTTACAACTACTTTTGGTAGTTGAAAAAACTGGCAAAAGTATGACTGCATGGAAAGTACCACAAGTGTTTTTTTAACCCTTGCGATCCATTATAAAACCCTATGTTCAACCACTGCCGATTGCAGTGAGGCGCCGATTGCAGTGAGGCACAGTCCTGTAAACTCTTTTGAATAGTAGCATTTTTTAAATGCATTAGAAATTAGAATGGGTTCTTATGATCAAGCCCATGTTAGAAGAAGGATTAGCTACAAACAGATTGATGTTCAAACCAAGGGAAGGACCACTTAGATATTTTTTGCTGAATGATTATTGCCAGCTTTACCCCTTTCCACCTTGTAGCTTTATCTGCCAGTCAGTAACATTGTTAATGATTTAAAGCTTGTCTGACTATTTGTCTACTTGGTCTTTCTCTTGCAACCCAGCATTGATATTTGACTTTTCATGAACTGCAGAACTTGGTAGAAAGTGATGCTTGGGCCCTTGCTGTTGAAAATGCACTTGGGAAGCTTCTAAATGCTTTTATTGTGACAGATCATAAAGATTCTTTAACTTTTAGAGATTGTGCTCGTGAAGCATATTACAATCATGTACCCGTTTTTATATATGATTTTTCACGACAAAAGTGAGTTGGAATTTTATATTTGACCTAGTGTTTTAATCTGTATATTTAAAATTATGTCTCACAGATTGCCTGTTATTTCAGACTAACCATTCCTGAACACGTGCTTCGACAGACACATCATCCGTCTGTATACTCTGTTCTGAAGTCTGCGGATATAACTGTGATGAATGTCTTGGTGGACATGGTAACTTAACTCTTCAGGCCCACTTTTCAATATCTTCTATAGACATTTGTATAATTGTGTCTTGGATATAATAACCACAATATATTTCCCTTTTAACTTTTTGGCATTACATTAAATGCTACTGAAACTAAGTGTGTGCTGAAGAAACTTCATGCTTCTTTGAAGCTTAAATTTTGTACTGCCTTTACCTGTGATCATATGATATTTATGTTACCTAAAAGAGCTGTAGATGATGAATTTTAGCATATTGACTGTAATTATTCTTTCTATTTTAGTTTTTTTGGATGTGCTGTGCATTGCCTGAGAATCAAATTGTGCTAACAAAATCCATATCCAGCCCAACTTTGAGATTTATTTCCCTTACTTCCAAGCTGTCATTGTGGGGCATGTAAATGCAGACTCATGGTTGATACTTAATTCCTATATGCCTGCCCTCACTTACATGTTTGCTTTCACTAAATAGGGAGAAGTTATACAGTTATACTGCATAATGGTAGTGCAACTACTTCCCCAAACATCTTTGGTACTTGTCTTGCACAAGCATAGAAGTGTGTCTCCCTTCTTTTTGAAAACAAGAAGTGTCATACCTTGGTGCCAAAGCAGCACCATTTGCTTAAACACATTGTTCGGCTTCATTTATAGTTTGAATATAGAAATTGTCATTGGAAAGCTCCATATTCGCTCTCCCTCATCTGATCCCCATCTTGAGAGCATTTTCGGGATGCAGCATGAGTTTGACAAATCACCACTCTCTGGCAGAAGATCTCTTGGCTCAGTACTTCATGATATAACCTCTTTCTACTATGAAATGCCACTATCAACTATCTGAATGTTTTTTTGATTGTGTACTCTAACTGTAAGGAAGGGTAAATATATTCCATCATATAAGTGGTCCAGTTATATGGCTAGCAACGGTGTTGTTCTGACTTTTGAGCTATTGCTAGACAGGGTGTTTGATGGTTTTTGGTTGACTATGAAACCAACCACTGCCACTTGAGAACTGTGATGCATACATATGTGCCCTAAAATGCATAGCAAATGGAAAAGACAATACCTTTGGTTGACACTAGAGTCCATTTCATAAGCAGGATGATTTTTATTTTGATGCCTCACTATTTCTTTTTCTTTTTCCAGGGCAGTATTGAAAGACAAGTTCTTGTTCATGATTATGAGACTGGGAAGACGGTCGCATTTGGCAGAAGCATTCCACATCTGAAGGAGGTTTACACTAAAGATGGGTATAAAATGTCAGTCAGAATCTCTTTCACTTCACTTTCCTTTGCATATGCATTTTACAAAGGAGGAATTACTGTGTTATGATCTATAATTAGCTGAATGTCAACTATACAGAAAGGATTTGCATCTTAGATGATTTGAAAAATGCAAAATATCTCTTATAGACAATATGTGGATGACTGGGTGCACTAGTATTAAATATGATGCGGTGCAATGACTTAGGTTCCACTGCTACGAGTCTTCTAGACCTACTTTGTCTAGTGGCAACCGGATATCACTTCAGCAAATTAACACTATAATAATAAATTCAACGGGTGGTTGAGTTTTAAGATGAACAATACCATATGGCACCCAAAACCTTGAAAATCATACAAAATTTGTTTCAATCTCGTTTTAGTTTGGTGAGGAAGACATGATTATTAAACCGAGAATCTTATGGTCTCACCTCAATACGTGATAATGATAGGGTTTTCCAACAGTAAATTTCTGCTAAACAAAATAATCTCAGTATGTTTTCGTATGTTACGATGAACTGTGTGAAAACTTAAGTATCTCAATTTTGTCTTTATATCGATCCATTACCAATCTGCTTGAAACCTTTTTATTGCCTGTTACTTTGCACTTAAATTTTTTTGTACATAACAATATATAAGACACTGTAGTGTATTTTAGGTTTTCTCGCGGTTCTGTTCAGACCATTCTTCCTCCGGTAAATAGGGGTAGAAGTAAACGCCTTTGTAGCTCGTATGCTGATCAAATTGAGGGGTTGCAGCACGATGAATCACTTATGAAAGAACAAATTGAAGAGGCTCGCAAGAAGCGAAAAGAAGCAGAGAATCTACTTAGGAATGTAAGCGACGAAGTGCAAAGAGTGAAGGTAGTGAGCTAGTGACTGCTCTTGTCTACTGCTTCCCTGAGACTTCTGTCTTTTTATTTGTTATATCTCTGCTTTCACCTCCACCCTTATCTGGGCTGCTACTCTTTCCCCTTTATTTGATCTTATAGGTGGTTATGTTGACAACTGCTGCATTGAAGATGGCTTATGATTGTATTATCTGACATTTTAACAATGAAACTTATCTATATTGCCTTACCGAAACCTCAGTCATAATGTATTGCTTTCCTGATCAGTTGGGCTGATCAACTTGTATGACTAGACTGTTTATAACCAACTTCCCTATCTCCGAAGGAATGTTAGTCATTATTTAGAGGGAAATAAAATATTATAAATGATAATCTAAAACCTAGCACAATTATATGTGCAACCTATTAAGAAATTTTAATATAGGGAAAAGATAAGGTTTAGATTTGAATCACCAATACAAACACATGATTGAGAAATATGTCATGACTTGGAGATCAAAAGGGTTATGCATAAAAAATATAAGTTCACGTCATCAAGCAATCACACTCACCACCTTTGAATAAAAGGGAAGTGGTTCCAACTCTATCATGGTGTCTATCTGAAAGTAACTTCAGCACCTCACCCAAAACAATCATACTGGCTGCCTATGACATTATGTGTACACAGGTGCAACTGAATTTAGATTTATTGTAGATATTTTTTTTCCGTTAGTGGCAGAAAATTGTGTACGTATGATTCTTTGTCCCGATGTTAGTGGTCAAGTATTCAATTGATCTTGCTATATTCTGACGTGTCTATAATCCTTCTATTGACATGAGAAAGAGGAGGCGTGTGGAAATAGACCGGGACTTAATTTCCAAGAATCTAAAGCATCAAGATCTCAATAATTCATATGCAGCTGCATCTGCTTCAGTTGCTGCTCCATCAACAGACGACCTTCAAGAAGATATCTCAGTTTGTCACTCCTATAACTGCAACTATTTAGATGCCTTTTAATTCTTACGCATGCACCTATTAGTATGTAGTTTATTTTTTTGTTTATATTTATGTATAGAGGGTCAGAACCAAAGTAGTAGAGCTGGAAGAGATGCTTGAAAAGATTATTGAGGAAACAAAGGATGCTGATACTAAAGTTGAGACACTGAAAGAATCATTTGAGAAGTTACAAGGTGCGTTCACCACCTGAATATAAACAAAAATAAACTACATACCCTGAAAGAATCACCACTTGAAAATCTGCCAACTTTGTCAAGTTTCAGTATATTTGTTAATCTGCTGTTCTTAAACTTTTGCAGAATCTGCAAAAGGCGAAATTGATGCCATGAACAAGGTAACAGAGGAGCTTGAGGAAATTCAGCAGCAAATCGTTAATGCACAACAGGTGCCACTACTCTCCTTCTTTGAGATGGCATAAGTTTATTTCTTCACAATGACTTATTATGTGTATTCTTTTCTAAAAATTGTGCCTACACATTAGTGGACATTTATGTCACTTTTCAAGTTTTGATATATTGTTTGCTATTTTAATGTGATTAATAAACCAATACAACAACTATTCAAACGGATTTATTATTGTTACAATTTACAACATGGATTAACCTATCCTATTTCTGGTATTTATCATTTCTTTTAAATGATAATTCATAAGTTTACGTGAAAGAAATAGAAGATGAAGATTGGAGATTGAAGATTTTTGATCAGGAAGGGTTTTGTCGGTAATGTGATCAACCATATATCACAAACATCAGTGAATAATAGTGACTTGTTACTTTGGTTTCTGATCAGCAATATTGCTTGATGGCAGTATGGCACGTGGAATCTATTATTACTTTATTATGTAATGTTTCTTTGCAGAGTTTCATTTTTTTTTTCTTCGTGGTCATTTGTGTGTCTTACTTTCTATTTCAAAATTCTAGTTCAAAAGAGAAAAGGAACATGTGCTAAATGAGAAGCTGCTGCCTGCTATTAAAGAAAATGAGGAAGAGTATCAGATGCTAGAGAAAAAACTTGAGGTATAATCTCTGCCTGGTCATCTTAAACAAGATACTGTGCTGCTAATACTGTGTAAGATTATATTGTTTAAGTGATTAGTGTGTTACTATGGTAAATAGTTTCTATATGATACTAAGAACTCCATATACAAACAGATACTAAGACGAAAAATATTAAAGGTTTTGAGTCTTTTGAAATATGTCAACATCTTGTTAAATGTTCGGTATGTCAATAAATTGGGATTGTGTCCAAGTGTTGTGCATTTAGCTCGGGTTCACCTTTTACCATAAAGTTTAAGCTGTTATGTTCAGGTTTATCCTAGCACACATCAATTTTTCTTAGCTGGGATTTGACTATTGCAACATATTTTCTTAAGGGCATCAGACTTAGTTAGTTGTCACCTGCCAAATTAAGTGAGGTGTATAGTTCATCTCTGAAACATGTGTAGGCATTTTTTCTTCGAACCTTTAGATTTCACTACTGGGTCTGTCTCACTTGACTAGCCCAAATACGCCAGTAATTTGCCTTCAGATCTAGCAATCGTTGGGTAGTGTCTCTGGTACCATTTTAAAGTCCGTTGAGCAGATAGTGTCCAAGTGTACTGCATGAATTGTTGGCTCACCATTAGTTCTTGTGGTAATCAGTGAACCCAATAATGAACTGTACTTGGAGACTAACTTAGTTAATCTCCCACCAGACTATAACCAAACCATCCAACACCTCTACTATCCCTTACCTAACAAAAGAAAAAAAGAATGAAAAAGGACAAATAAGATATGCAGATACCATTGTTGAATAGACCGGCAACTAAGTAACTCTTTTATAGTTCTCAACACGGTATATGGACTCAAGAGTTTTCTCATGAAATTCATGCGGAATGCTGAGTTCGTTTACTAAATGTGCATGCGTATTCTGGATAGCTTCCTATGGAAGCTAAAAGGCATCAAACCCCTTGAAGTAGCAAAATTGTTGTGAGGAAACCTGAGCTTTCATTTTTTTAGGTATAGACTGAGCTGCATTTGACTTTTTTTTTTTGTAATTTTGTTGTTATCTAGGTTTTATAAAACTGGCAAGAAGAATCAACATCATTTTCAGTTTTATAAAGCCTAGATAACAACAAAATTACGAAAAATATAAAACTTAATAAAGTTATGCATATTAGAAGTCCTTGTGGGGTCAAAGCCCAGCCCATAGCCTAGTTGTGCAGGGAAAGAAAGTACAGTAACACCAATGCTTATCACCAGATCTAAGCTGTCAGCCTCATCTCTCCCAGTCCTTCCTTTTCATTCTTCTGCACCATCGTTCTCTCGATCTCGCCTCTTTTTCTAACAGTCGTCTCCCTCAAGCCCTCGTTCTTCCCTGCTTTTTTCTCTTGGTCTTCCATTCTCTGCTGCCGGCCTAACTAACTGCCAGAATTGCCAAAATAAGAGAAAGGATATTACGAGAGAGGGAGTCGGGGAAAGATAGTAAGTTGGGTTAGGGTTAAATTTGTGGATTTTACCTGCAAGTTCCGACCCGTCTTGATCCCGTCCCAAACCCAACTCCATCCAGATAAGTCCGTTCAGGCCAAAAACAGGATGACACCTGGCCTTCTAGCTTCCAGACAGCGTTTGGATGACCGTGTTCGTCATCTTTCAGAACACTGTTTACATCATAATAGAACTTCCTGACATTTTGATGAAAGAAACCTATGAATTCGTTCTGACCAATAGGGCTTTTATCCGACACGAATAAGCTGAGTTTTTATATGCTCATGTTCAATTCATTTCTATTTGAGCCAAACTTAAATATCTAATCGAGCTTACAAATGTGCTCATACTCTACTTGTTTCGTCAAGTGAATGTGCCCGAACCGAGCTTTTTTTTAGATGACCGGAGCTCAAGTAGCTCAGCTCATATAATAGTCCTAAAGATTGACTCATCTAGTCATCTTCGGGGTTATATGAGCCAAGTTTTGGTACGTTCAAGTTCAGCTGGTTTAGAATCGAGCTCGATCCGAACCTAAATTTTGAATCAAGCTTTAAAATGTGTTCAGACTCGGATTGTTTAGTCAAGTGAATGAGTTTGAGCCGAACCCGAGTAGTTCGGCTTATATAACAACCCTACTGACCAGAAAATCAAATCCCTATTGATATACTTTCCATGCTTATTTCTAGCATTTGAACTGGGATTGATATGATATCAAGGGACAGTAGTAACAAATGGCTCACTATATACTGAATATTGTAATTTATGACCTATAATGAGACAAAACTTACGAGTTATTGATACAGGTTTTGTGTTGGAACTTGAATCATGCATTCAACTTATATAATTGTTTGGAAACATGCAGGATGATCGTAGGAAGGCTTCTTATGTTTGTCCGGAAAGTGAAATTGAGTCTCTAGAAGGCTGTATGGAGAGTACACCCGATCAGCTCTCAGCACAACTGATGAGACTCAATCAAAGATTAGAGCGCGAAAATCGAAGGTACATTGTACATGTTATGTTTGGTTATCCACCAACGTACGGATAAGCAGTGTTAAGATTTAACTGTTGTTCTGAGATCATAACTTCTGGTTTACAGTTCTTCTGATTCATTGGATGACCTCCGAGCACAGTATGAGGATAAGCAGAAAAGAATTCAAAGAAAGCAGAGGACTTATGAAGGCTTTCGTCATAAGTTGCAAGTAAGTTCTTCAAGGGCCTTCTTCTGTCAATGTTATCGACCTTGTGCATTATAGTTGTAATGTAACTATGAAAGGTTGACAATTACTGGATCCAAACATATATACACACTAAACATAAAATCTGTAATGTAACTATGTAAGGTTGACAGTTACTGGATCCAAACATATATACACACTAAACATAAAACCTTTTTTAAACCATTTGTGTCTTTTATTGAAATTGAATGAAACACGTGATTGGGACTTTCATTATTATCTCCTGGATATGATAAAATTTTATCACCTCTTGGATAGAGGATGGTGTGTGAGAATGTTTTAGCTGGTCACTGATAAATGGCTTATCTGGCTCTATTTATTTTTTTTATATATATGGGCTGCGTTTGGTTAGTAGTAAAATTAAAGGGATGGAGATTATGGGGATTAAGAGGGGTAAAATAATTCCGTTAATATCGTTTGGTAAGGGAATGAAGGAGATGAAGGAAATTGAATTATGGAGATTATGGGAATTATGTAATCCTGTTGAACTTGGATTATGAGGATTATAAGTATTATTGAGGGTAAAATCTCATTTTTACCCTTCTTAATTTTCTCATCTCTTTCATCTACAAAAAATTTAACACATACTTTTTCGTATTTTACCCACAATCATATTCATTTTACCAAAACACTTATTTCACTTATTTTTATACTCATCTTCTTAAACAATTTCATCTCTTTAATTCTTCATCTAAATAATTCTCTTCATCTGCGTAATCTTACCTTACCAAACGGTCTCATGGTCTAGTTAAAATGCTTTGGATTCCTCTCACTTAAAATGGGATTTTGTGATTCTGTCGTTTTTAAGCCTTTTAGACTGGCACTGTTTGGGTTCTATTTGAATTGGAGCATATTGATATAGCTAGTTTGTTCGGATTTGGATTCTAGTTAAAATCAGATCATGTTTAAGATGTATTTATCAGCTTTTTCCAATTCTAGATTATTTACTATATTTGTATGCCCTCTGTGTCAGCATCATGTCATTTCCTTGTTGCTATTAAACCCATTTTGCTTGTGAAGATTTCCTTATTATCATCCATTACAGGCATGCAAAGAAGCCCTGGATTTGCGAGAAGCTACATACAGGAGGACTGCAAGTCTGTTGAAAAGGCAGCTGACGTGGAAGTATGTCCTCTGTTTTATGAATTATTTGACTTGCTATTTCCCTTCTTTTGGAAGTATATTTGGTGTTTTATGACATGTTTTTCATCATCTTATATATGTCATGTTCCTAGGTTTAATGGTCATTTAGGGAGGAAAGGTATCAGTGGGAAAGTCGAAGTTGACTATGAGAAAAAGACTTTGTCACTAGAGGTAATCCCATACTAGTTTCTTTCCTTTTCTGCACACAAGTGAAATGATTTTTTATGCCCAAACTCTTCTTATTAGCAAATCAAGTTCGGATCAGTTAATTCCATAAAGAAGAAAATAAGAGTTTGGTTGAAAAGTTACATTGGTAAGGTGATGAGACTTGATTCTTCAAGGTTCAATTACTTCTAGTATATTGCCTTCTAGCTTAATTACTCCTAGTAGGACTAGACTATTAAAAGATAGGATAAACTATTATTAACCTTCTTTGCTTACTACTATTAAATAGCGATATACTATTCATAAGATAACATAAACTATTACTAATATTAAAATATCATCAGTTCTGCATATTGAACCTTAAGTAACTCAGCAAGGACTTATCCATATTAGTCAGCCTTCTAAATAGGGTCAGAATCCTGTCATAAGGATAGAAGATCAATATTCTTCATTATGATTTTTTTTCCCCAATACTAGGTTAAGATGCCACAAGATGCATCAAGCACAGCTGTCCGTGACACCAGAGGGCTTTCAGGTTATATTTCCGATCTGAGTATTCAGCTTATTTGCTTTCTATTGTGCCCATGCATTTATTGAATCCCATTTTGTCTTTACATCCAACAACTTTTCAAGAAATAATAGCAAAGAAGGTTTAAAAACAACGAGAGGGGACGACTTGCTTCGAAGTATTTCATATTTGGCTATTCATATTGTATTAAAACGTGGAAATTTCATCAAATGAAATGGATTAGACTGACATGTTTACAGCTCTTGGTTCAAAGGTATTTATCATTCAGTAGTTTGAAGTCATTTTACATGTGTCTTTCATCTCACACGACTAATGCTAGTTTTGGATCAGGTGGAGAGCGTTCTTTTTCAACATTATGCTTTACACTGGCTCTTCATGAAATGACTGAAGCACCTTTCCGAGCAATGGATGAATTTGACGTATTTATGGTAAGATGGCCCTTTTAGTTTGATGTTTGGCCGGTGTTCAGTAAATATCGGTGCTCTTCCGTGAGTAAGATAAAATTTATCAGCTTCTAGAAATTTGGGACTAATTTGCTGCTTTTTTTTTTTGTAGGATGCCGTAAGCCGGAAAATCAGCTTGGATTCTTTGGTGGAATTCGCACTATCACATGGCTCTCAATGGATTTTCATCACCCCTCATGATATTAGGTATGTACAGAAGTGCAGAACAACACCTGTTATTTTTTTTCTCCCTCTTTTTACCAACTGAACGTCGAGTAAAGTTCTATTTTAGTAGGTGAGCTATGATATCAGCCCGAATATTCATGTTGGACTGGTGCTGATAAATTAAATCTATTTCCACAGGAATCTAAATTCAATCTCTGATAACATGCCTGTTTCGTTGTGGAACTCTATTGCGATAGAACAACACATTAACCCCCCGTTTGGTTGTAACTCCGTAAACAGAAACGGATTGGAAATGAATCTAATCCATATGTGTACATTGTTCATGGAATCATTCCATGCGGTTTCATGCAAAATGCACATGGTTCCCCCCCTCCCATTTTGTTAAAACTAATCAAATCTACTACAGTTACTTCAAACCACAAGGAATGATTCCCCAAAACATCATGAACAAGGGTACACATATGGACTGGATACGTTTCCATTCCGTTTCCGTTTTCGTTTCCGGAGTTAAAACCAAACGGGCCCTGATACTGAAATGTTTCAAGTAAAAGCTAGTTATTCTTTAAGGTTGGCAGTTTTTTTATGTAGAACCAAGCCCATACAGAACTTGTAAAGATCCAATCCCAATCATTAGAAGCAACAATGACAAGATCTAAAACTGTCAACTCTTAACATGACTTTTCCCAACCCAAAACTTTTGCCTTATCTGAATCTGTCCTACCCTAGACAATTGCAAGATCAAGTATGGTCCAATGAAGCTTTTTTGGTCTGACTGAAAACCGAACCATATCATCTGTTCTCTACTGAATCTTCATCTAAACTTGTTCTTTCTAATTTCAGCTGCGTAAAACAAGATGAGAGAGTGAAGAAGCAGCAAATGGCCGCTCCCCGACCTTAGGCAGGAGTTTTACTCAAAATTATCTCCATTTTGTCTGTGCGGTTCGCGTCAGACGGTTATCTATCCAAATAGATGTTCTGGCTTTTGGTTAATGATGCAAATACATATAGTAAATTAAAAGCAGCATCAGTAAGTGATTATATTCTCAAGTCTTGAAGGATGCTAAGTTAGTTTATATATTGATCAAAGTCATGGTGTGATTGTTTGTTAATATATAATTATATATTACACCATTTGAGCTTGATTGGCTTTTTTTGTGAAATGGTCCTCTCCCGATCTTGTACCTTTTTTGTACACATAGGCAGATCGAACCTGGTTTGTCATTAAGGTAAGCTTATAAAAACCTGTATCACCAAAAATTATTTTAATCAAACAGGATGACACCTGGACCGAGGACCGATTTTAATGATGAGGCTCGGTTCATGTACTCGGGGCAAGTTTAGTTATATCTGGACCAAGGGGCAGATCGAACCTGGTTTGTTAATTGTTGTCTATACGTTTTATGCTTAAAGTATTGGTATAATTGTTTAATTGCAAAGTTTTGTATCATAATCAAAAAGTATAATCGGAAGTAGGAAACCCGAACACAAATCAAGTATAAAGTGGAAATTTAATTGGAATTTTTAAACCGATATCCTTTCTAGTCTCGTAAGTTCTCATACTATAAAATCATGTACAACGGTGTCTTAACAACTTTCACCTTCGGATCAAAGTTATCTTGATCGAGCTATCATTCTTGCAATAACAATAACACAATCTTTCAACGTAGCAAAAACTTTGGATTTGTAAAATCACAAATATTCCAATGAGTAAATTACACAAAACCACCTCTTATTTATATCATTTTTCACTTAATTATCTTTTATATAAAAAAAATCAATTAACCACCTCATATTATATTTATTGTAACAATCAACCATCACTTTTTAACTTCTGTCAATTATTCCGTCATTGGAGCCCACTGAAATTAATTTATTTCATTTTATGAATAAAAATATATGAAAATTAGAATGGATACACAAAGAGTTATGCAGATTATGAGCAACTGGGCTACTTGGTGGGCGGAAGCTGCGGCTGTAAAGCTCGGGGTCATGGAAGCAAGTCGAAGACAACTGAAACATGTGATTGTTGAAACGGACTTTGTGACGGTTGTGAAGGAATTTGCGGCGGAGCTTCCAAACGCGTCATTCGGGGCCTCATCGTAGATGATATAAAGCAAATATGTCTTTCCTTCTCGTCTTTCTTTTTACGTCACATTCCACGCTCTGCAAATTCGATTCTGAAGCAGAGTTTCAGGACTTGAGTTTGAGTTCGAGTTAACACCATTAGAGAGAAGACAAGCTTGAGAGTGGTGTTGAGATCAACCAATTTAGGAGGTTCAATTAGAAATTGGTTCACCCATTGATGATGGTGGAATTTTTAGGGCTAGATCAAAGATTACAAAAGAGAAATCCGAGATGGATTTTCCAGGTTATACAAGAGAACGGGACGAGGTTGCAAATGGAGATTTGTCAACAAATAATTAGATCCATGGATGATTTTTTGCTTATATATTCCGCCTTTCTTTAAAAATTAGGTTAAAATACATGATTTTCATCTTACCGTATAGAGGAATTCAAATCATCATCTTACGGCATGGAGTGAAAGGTTGAAGATGATTAAGCGAAAATTGGTATAAATAAGAGGTGGTTTTGTGTAATTAATTTTATTTCAATAATAGTTTATGGAGTTGGAATGTATTTTTGTTTGGGCAATGAAAATTAAGTAATTTTGCAAAAGAATAAAAGATTGAAGGATGATGTGATTTTTTTTTTATCGGTTTTTGAGAGAAACGAGAAATTTTTAAGTTAGAGAGATGACATTTCTCATACCCAAACATAGATTTTAAATAGTGGAATTAAATATATTGAATCTAAATTTAAATATGTCATAATTGAATTTCACTTGTTTGACAAATGGTCATTCAAATCAAAATGGAGCTAGCCAAAAAAAAAAAAAAAATCACCCCCAATGAAAGGATAAAATGCATTGGATTCAATTTCAAATCCGTGATAATGGAAGGCTCCTTGTTTGATAAGTGTTCACCCAAATTAACATAGAGTTATCACGACTTTAATATTTCATCAACATTGGGATTTGGGATGAACAACGGTAAAATGAATTGAATTCAAATTCAAATCAGTCATAATTGAAGGACGCTTGTTTGATGAGTGTTCATTCAAATCAACGTCGGGTAAAATTTGATATTTCACCAACATAGGGAAGAACAAGAGTAAAATGAATTGTATCTAAATTCAAATCCCTCATAATTGATGGACACTTGTTTGATGAGTGTTCAATGAAATCAACATGGAGTCAAGACTATAATATTTCACCAAGACTGAGAATAACAAGGGTAAAATGCATTGGATCCAATTCAAATCCGTCATAATTGAAGGTCAATTGTGTAATGAGTGTTCATTCAGATTAACATGGATCCAAGACTTTTACTATTTCACAAACATTGGGAAAAACAAGGGTAAAATGCATTGAATTCAAACCGAAATTTGTCATAATTAAAGGTCACTTGTTTGATGAGTGGTCATTCAAATCAACATGAAGTCAATACTTTAATATTTCACCAACAATGTACTATATCCAAATTCAAATCCGTCACAACGAAGGACATTCGTTTAATGAGTGACCATTCAAATAAACATGGAGTCGGGACTTTAATATTTCTCCAACATTGGGGAAAACAAGGGGAAATGCATTGGATTTAAATTCAAATCCATCATAATTGAAGGTCATTTTTGTGATGAGTGGTCATTCAAACCAATATGTTCACCAACATTAGGAATAACAAGGGTAATTTTATTGGATCCAAATTCAAATCCGTCATAACTGAAGGTTATTTGTATGATGAGGTGTCATTCGGATCAACATGGAGCCAATATTTTAATATTTCACCAACATTAGGAAGAACAAGGGTAAAATGCATTGAATCTAGATTCAAATTCACCATAATTGAAGGTCACTTGTTTGATGAGTGGACACCCAAATCAACATGAAGCCAAGACTTTAATATTTCACTAACGTTGGGAAGAACAAGGGTAAAATGCATTGCATCCAAATTCAAATTCGTCATAATTGAAGTACACTTGTTTGATAAGGAGCCATTCAAATAAGCATAGAGCCAAAACTTTAATACTTCTCTGGAATTGGGAAGAACAAGGGTAAAATACATTAAAACGAAATTCAATTTATCTGATGAGTGGTCATTCAAAACAACATGAAGCCCAAACTTAAATATTTTACCAACATTGAGAAAATTAAAGGTAGAACGCATTGAATCCAAATTCAAATCCGTCATAATTGAAGTTTATTTATTTAACGAGTGGTCGTTCAAATTAACATTGAAACAAGACTTTGATATTTCACCAATATTGTGAAAAAACGAGGATAAAATACATTGGATCAAAATTCAAATTTGTCATAAATGAAGCTCACTTGTGTGATGAGTAGGCATTCAGATCAATATGAATCTAAAACTTTAATATTTCACCAACATTGAAAAGAACAAGGTAAAATGCATTGGATCTAAATTCAAATTCATCATACTTGAAGGTCACTTGTCGGATGGGTGGTACTTCAAATTATCATGAAGTCAAAGGCTTCAATATTTCACCAAGATTGGGAAGAACAAGGGTAAAATGTATCGAATTTAAATTCAAATCCGTCATAATTCAAGGACACTTGTCTAATGGGTGACCATTCAATTAGACATGGAGTCAAGACTTTAATATTTCACCAAACATTGTCAAAAAACAAGGTAAAATGCATTGAATACAGATTTAAAGTGACATTAACTCACAAAAATTCATATACATGAATAATTTCTCCCCTGACATCCCCTAGCGTTCATGTTTGACAATGAGATTAAACCAAGGCAGACACAAGATAGCATTCGTGTAGGTTTCATACCATATAGTAGGCTAATCCAAAATATTATTCCTTCTCTTCGAATGTTGATTGTGTCCATTTATTTGAAAGCTCGTCTAATTTCGTTACTGATATGCAGTATGCACCAGATTATGAAGCATAGTAATGTCAATTGGAGTGTCGGGGGTACCTAATCACAAAAACAATAACATCGTGAGATTATGCATGATGAATGTTCAGTTCAAACTTCAAAGCTCATCTCCAAGAGATTTACACATACGAGTAAGAGAGGCAAACTGCTTATTGATAGCAATCTGAAACATGATACATGTAAAAAGAAATCAAGAAAAAGGCATAGCTTTAGATCCAATATTAACTATCCGTTGGATGAAAAATGACATATTTACCTATACAACACTGCCCTGCTTCAAATCTGGCTTTCTAGTCATAAAGAAAGCAACTTTTAGCAGCAATTTGACACCTAACTTCATAAACAGCCTCAATTACAAGTGCAAGTCTCCTCAAAGCTCCAACCTGCACAAAGAATACTAAGCTACAACAACTGCTGTTTTAACCACGAAATCCTCAATATTCAAGCACGGTCTATTTGTCTAGCCTCGAAACGAGCATAAAGGTTTAATCCATTTCCTAGCAGTTCTTCTGTTATTACCTGCTACTTTCCCAAAGATTGCGTTTTCCATTTTCTGCTATCAGAGTTGATGTAGATTTACGCAACTTCCCATACTCGACTCAAAGAGGATCAACTAAACTATAAGCTGGGATTTTACGAATTCCAGCCTTAACCATTGCTTTCCTGTAATCAGCAGCTGGGTCCCACCGCTCCGCCAAAGCGTTCATGCTCGAAAGGGCAACATATCGACCACAATGCATTGGTTGCAGATCAAGTAATACTTTTCCTACTTCATTCCCCAGCTCAACGGCTCCATGAACCTTGCAAGCATCCATAAGAGCCCCAAGAACAGTGTCATCAGCCTCAAATGGCATTACCTTTATAAATTCTCGTGCCTCTTCCAATAGCCCTGCTTTAGCTAATAAATCTACAACACACCCATAATGTTCCATCTTTGGGACAATCCCCCAGTCTCTGGACATAGACTGAAACAGCTCTAACCCCAACCTCACACATCTTGCACGGGAACATGCATTGAGTACTGCAACAAAGGTGACCTTGTTTGGCCTAATGTTTTCCTTCTTCATTCTCTCAAACATGTCTATAGCCTCCTTTTCCCCTCCATTTGAAGCTAGGGACGAAATAATTGCATTCCAACTGCATACCTTTTTTTCCTCAATTTGGTGAAAAACCTTCATAGCACTTCCCAGACATCCGAGTTTTCCATAAAAAGATATTAATGCAGTTTCCATGAATCCTGTCAACTTGATCTCATTCTTGATCATATATCCGTGTATTTGCTTTCCCAAATACAAAGCTCCTCCTTCATCTGAGTAAGAACAACAAGCAAGAATGCTGACAAAAGTGGCCTCATTTGGCTTTACATTATTACCCTTAACTACATTCTTAGGTACCATCATCTTCTGAAAGAACTCAATTGCCGTCCTGTGATAACCCTTTTGGCTGGTGCCGTTAATCATACTTGTCCAAGAGTAGACATCATGCTCAGGCATTGACTCAAACAGCAAAACAGCTGAACTGATGTCGCCATTTGCTACAAAAGCGTCAAGCATAGAGTTACATGATACAATACAGGGGTCAGGCAATTCGTCAAACACCAACCAGGCATCAACTGGACTACCAAACTTAGCATAAAAACTAATCAAAGAGGTCTGTACAAAGGGATCAGAGGTTAATCCACGTCTAATGGCCTGGCAATGAAGGGGCTTACCAACAGAGGACCCAAAAGAGTCTGAAGATGCTGCTTTGATAAGAGAAGGAAAGGTGAAGTAGTTAGGAGGTGACTGGTGGTCAAGCATATGTGTAAAGAGGAGGAGAGATTTAAAGGGAAACCCATTGTCAATATATGATCTGATAAGGGCGTTGAACAAGAGGGTGCTCATCCATCTGAAAGAGGAAGTATCAAGTGGATTGAAGAAGAGGTGGCCATGAGTGATAGTGAGAGCTTGTGTTTGTTTTACTTGTCTATGGTGTTTGTTGACTTTCTGAAGAAGTTGGAGTAGACGCTCAGGTGAATATGGCATGCTACCCGCATTTACGTGTTTATCTACAGGATCAGGTAAACTTGGATTTCAAACTAGCAAGCATAACGTTAGAAAATGATGAAGGGCCTACCCCAAGCTAATAAATTGATGCCCTGCAACACAACAGAAGAAACATTAAGAAAAGGGTCATATAATCCATGCAAGATATGAACCTTATTATTCCTAAACCATCCCTTTCGGATCAGAAGAAACAAAAAGAACTTTGTAACTTTTAGTCAGCTAGTTACACAGTTTTACCTTACTGACATCCAAAGTTCCTTCTTAGTTCTTTTTCCCAATCTCAAATGAGTATTTCTGTTTAACCCTCCGGTGCCGGTTCCTCTCAACTTTCTTTACAGCTGCAAACTTGTAATTGAGCAACACATTTTTAGAAACAAATCAAGATTTCAAATCATACATCTCACCAGCTCTGAACCTAAGCTAAATGAATATTATCAAGTGCTAAACCAATTACAACTACTTCGAATAGAGACCCTGGCTTAATTTCATAACCAAAAGTTCAATCAGAAATTAAATCCTAGAATAACAAATTATGTTTCATTTACATGATTAAATGGAGGATGAAAAAGGACTGAGCTTTCCTACTCTGGCATGACCTGTTTGGCTTCCTCAATTTACATTGCTTAGTAGTAGCCATTAAAAACTACATATTGGGTGAATATGCCTAAGCATACACTTATACAAAAAACATCGATGCAACTTCTTCACGTGCCAATCAAATCTTCGGATAAACTACAAAATTATGTTTACTGTCACCTTATCAGTATTTCAAGGAGAGTTTGACGGGAAATGCTACAGCTATATTCGCAAGTTTCAACAATACGTTTTACATGCTTCCAAATTAGTGGGTGAGAAAAGGAAAGAGTCCAAGAGCACTTACATATTTCAGCAACCCTATCATTAATCAATCAAGAATTCTTAGAAAGTTCTGTACCTATCATTAATCAATCAAGAATTCTTAGAAAGTTCTGTAAAACCATTGCAGGAACACAAAATTTATAGCGAAAACAGTTTGCTTATTTTCATCAAGTAGTTGACAAATAAATTAGGGACATTAGATGATGAAAACATTTCATCCTAGGACCTTATGCATATGGAATTTCAGTAAGTTGAAAATTATCCAGCCCTTGTATGCAGATCATGGAATTTCAGTAAGTTGGAACTGACTTTTCAGTTTTGACCCTAGAAAAAGCTGAGAAAACAGTTTACTTTACACAGACGCCATTAGCAACATCGGTCAGGCAAAATTCTCAGATTCAAACCTGATTCAAGTGTTTTTTCGAAGAAAAAAAAAAAATGCTATATTTCACCACAATCTGAGCTTCAAATAGTGATGTTTCAAATAGGCAAAAACTATCACAGAGTGTTAAAGCATATGCACATTCACTATTGTAACATTGTTTCTATAAAGCAGTGTCATGTAAACCAAATTATATATTGTGATGTCCTTATCCACTTGTAACAGTAGTTGAGAAGCATGTGCTGAAATTTTTAAATCTAAAAAGAATATGTGAATGCGCATACCAGAATGGCAAATATGACCCTCTACCATATCTAATATAAAATTAGACCCAAATTTCTAAGAGCAATTTTATCAAACAGCTGGTGTGCAGAGCTTTTCGCCCAATTTTTGTTTATGAACATGCACCTAAGTGGGACTCGAGAAACAATGTGGAAAGGTATAAACATCAAGTTCCACCCCAAAATCAGTTTCGCATAGGACGGTGCACATTCGAATGTAATTGTTAGCCCAAGCAAAAGCACAAAACCAATGGCAATCAATTGCCACCCATGAAGTACTAAACAGTTACCTATTTGAGTCTATTTGAAGCTGCTGGAATAGCATATTCAGGTAGTTTGTCATACCGAAGTATTGAGAAGTGCTAAATGAGACCTACCTGAAGACGATGCAACGCAGAGGCGATGCAAAAAGAAGGATAGGTAAGAAAAAGGACTGAGCTTTCCTACTCTCACAGTCTCACCTGTTTGGCTTCCTTAATTTACATTGGTATGAACTAGACACTTGAAATTACATATTGGGTGAATATACCTCAACATACACTTGCACACAAAACTTCGATGCAACTTATTTGTGTGACAGTAAACCATCTATCTTCCAACTAACTACAAACTATGTTTACTGTTATCTTATCACAATGAAAAGGAGAGCTTGAGTGGAAATTCTACGGCTCTGATTCCTAAGTACAAAATTACTTCTCATATGCTTCAAAATTAGGTTGACAGGAATGGAAAGGAACCAAGAGCACTTACAAATTTCGCGGTCGTAAATGGATGTATAGAGCAATGATCTATCAACTCTGACAAATCAAAAACCGGAACGGCGCGAGGCGCGCTGAAGGTTCACCGGGAAGTCGACAGAGGAGACGAGGAAGAGGCCAACGGTGGTGGTGGTGGTGGTGGTGGGGTGGTGGTGACGGAGTAAGAAGGGCAGCGTGAGTTTTGTTTTCTTTGCAATTGCAAAGGGTAGGTTTCAAAATATGTATCTCTAGATTCTCTACCGTTATTCATCCTCTTAAAAACATTTTGGAAAAATCACAACTTTTCATTTTTAATAATTTATATTTATTTTTTATGAATAAAGTAATCTTATAAAAATATAACTAATCTAATTAAAGCACCTGTATGTCATTTTAACAAATATATTTTTTTTTAAAAAAGTTGGTCGATTAACCACTCGAAGTTACGATTGTTGATCGCCCATAATTGTGTATGTAGTCTGCAAAAAAATTTTAGTTTTTTTTTTAAAAAAAAACATTTTATAATTGTGATGTCGACCGTAAAAAAAATCTCCAACTTAAATGCAATCATAAATAAAAGGAGTTAATAATCTCACCTTAAAATATTATTACACTCACCCATAAAGAATATAGATATTTACACCCCTAATTTGTCCACTCAAACCAATCAAATCAATCTTTAGTCATAATTAGTATTTGTTAGTGATTTTCGAGTATGTATTTGTATGCATGTATGTCTGAGTATAAGTATGCAAGGTAAAAAAAATATTGTACTCTGTAGCAATAATCAACCATAGATTATTATTATTTTCTTTTATTTTATTTTATAGTAGTAAGATATATATGCAATAACTCATTTTACGTTCTAATATTGGCTTAATTTCTTTTGTTTAAGTTATTTAACACTCATTATATATACACCTCTTATTTATCCATCAATCACATCAATCTCATCCAATCCACTTTTTCTATTTTTTTTTTTACCCACAACTTTCTAGAATTTATATTAGAGGTACCTAGTTTATAATAAGTTGCATTTATATCCTTGTTTGTATTTTAAATCGTATTTTGTACTTTTTGTGTTTTTGTGTGATCCTGTCATTTGGTATCAGAGCCAAGTAGCTAAGTAAACTTAAAAAATTAATTAAAAATCCAAAAAATTAATTAAAACTGGAGGTTTCCGAAAATTGTCCACATAAAACTGCCAAATGCAAAACATTTAAACACTGGACAAGGTCATCACGAAGCTGTTTTAAATACTATAGTCGACGATATTGCAGATTTAAAAGCAAGTTTAATTAAGTTGCGATCAAGTGTTGCTAAATATCGGGAAGAAATATCTGCTACTTATTAGCCATAAAAGAAGAAAAAAAAATCAAAAATAGTTCTTTTAATCACAAACGAGATCCGACACCTTGGAGCAACAACTAGTCTAAACCCTCAAACCAAAAACCTGTTCGGTTTTCCTTATAAGTATCCATTCCAAAACGAAAATCCACAAAAGAAGTTTTCAGTTACCAAGTTTAACTAAAAAGCTAGAAACAAAAGAAGAAGTCGAAGAAGAGCCAGAAAATCAAGGAGACGCTTGATATGTCTGACCAAGAAATGAGTTCTTTTAGTAGTGACGAATCTGGTTACTACACTGATGAAGAAGAAATGTATCAACAAATGGGCTTAATTAAACTAAAAGACCTAGAGACTATACCCTTAAGTGAAGTTAAAAGAAAATTAGATAAAAAGATGGGAAAAAGAGTTGTAGACGTTAATGAAGTAGAAGAAGAAATAATCCCAGAACAAGAAGTTAACAAGGCCACTAGATCTTGTTATAGAGAATATGAACAAGGGTCCACGAGTCAACAAAACACTAGCCTAAGACCCAAGGAATTTTTAGAAAAAACAGCTAAGTTTGGAGTTAGGATTATGCCAAATCATAGACCTAATAAAAGAGAACTCCTACTTGAACCCATAAGTGAAACCGGATATAAACTTAGCCTAGATGGGGTAAGAAACCGAGAAGATGTGCTAGACTTTTGGAAGAAAAGTATGATGAGTGTCTTAAACATGAACCCTGAATGGAGATCTGCAAATTTCCTAAATTACATTGAGCATAGTCTGTATGGAATTGTGGCAGATTGGTATGAAGGAATCGATGAAGAAACTAAAGAAACTTAAGGGCAGTAGAACCACCAGATGTCATGTTTAGGCAATTCTGCAAAGTCTTAGAATATGAATTTATTGGAGACAGAGATGATAAAGAGAAAAAATTAATCGAATGGCAAAGAAAATTAAATACTCTTGAAATTTGTAATATGAGATATTTAGAAAATTATCTTTCAGAATATGAGTATTATTACTATAAGGGTGGGAGAAAATGCAATTAATCTTCAAATGTTATTCGATAAACTCCCTAAACCCATAAATGAAGAAATTAGTGAAGGGTATCAAGAATGGATAGAAAAATATAACTCAAGGGACACCCTAGGAAATAGATTAAGATTCATTAGAAAATGGGTTGAGAAAAAATGTCGAGAAGTTAAGGGAACTCAACATATGAAACGACAATTTCTAAATTGTTGGGATATGCCTGGAGAATGGGGATGTAACAAAAGAGATAACCAGAAAAACGGTTATGGAAGGAAGTATTATAGAAAGAAAAGCTTTAATAAACAAAGAGGTGAAAAATATCAGAAAAAATATTATAGAAAACCCTTTGTTAAGAAAAATTTTTAGAAAGCTTCTTATTGTCTGAGAAGAAAAAGAGTTGCAAATGTTGGGCATGCGGAGAAATAGGTCATTATGCTAATGAATGCAAAAAAATAGAAAGAACAATAAACTAGCTGAAGCTTTAGGGAGCTTAGATTATATTGAAATAACAGAAGAAGAAGCTCTTGAACTAGCCTTAAATAATAATAAGGGAATTGTAGAAGTAGTGGAAGAGAAGAGGAATCTGAAAGTTCAGATTATGAAGAAGTATGTGAAATGATGGAAGGGAGATGAAAGTGAAGCTCAAAGAAAAATGGAAGAAATGTTTTCTTCAGAGAAACAACTACTCTAGCCAATTGCAAGAAGCTGATACTTCCATCGACGAGGAACAACTGGAAAAAATGCATAGGTCAGGGCTGAATTCCCGATCATTGCTAAAGAACAGTTCTTTTCCAGTATTCTCAAAGTTCGTATGTGAAGAAATGGCTGGAGATATCGTAGTAAAAAATAATGAAAATCAAGCCACTGAAATAAACCTAATTAATTGGAAAAATATTCAAAAACACAACAAAGACAAAAAAATATAAGTACATTTATGTTTGTGCAATTCAGGTCATCATTACTCCATTACAAGACTTTGGTAAGAATGTGCATTGCATTAATTTTGTTTGTGACACTAGGCACAAAAAAATTTAGTGATCAAACTATTAGTGGAGTAATATGCAATCTAAGTCAAGGACCAGTATCTTGGGTGTGTAGACCCAATTATTACGTAAGTCTAGAAGATCAGTTTGCTCATAAATTTTTAGCACTAAAATTGTTAACTGAAGGAATTAGTATGCACAAAGGAACTTGTCCTTTACAACTTAAATGGAAGGTCATTTATAAATTAGAAAATACTACCAACCCACCTGAAAGAATTCGAATGGTAGAGGCAGATAAATATGAAGTAGTTGGCCCAGGGCAAAAAGTAGTACCAGTTAAAGTAAAACCAGACCAAATAAGTTTAAAAACAATATGGATCAATGCCTTCGAAAATCCTTCTACCCTAACCAAGGAAATTTTAACTATTGATGAAGAAGGAAAAATTCATACGAATTCTCATCCACCTCCAATAAATAGAAGTCTTCAAGAAGTCAGAGTTATAGGGAATTCATTCAACTTGCCTTCACAAAATCAAGTAAGTGTTTCCAAATAGAGAGTCTAGAGAAGAACCTTCCTTTAAAGTAGATGGTGAAATTGCCAGTTTACTAGCAACCTAAATAGAAAATTAGAAGAAATAAAGGGAAAACTATTAGGGAACCTGCTAGACATAGTATAGATCTAGGAAGCACTGGATCTAACTATAGACCAAATCTGGAAGGACCAGGAACTAGTAGTCAAATTAATATACCCCAACCACAAGGAGAAGCTTCAAGCTCTAAAAGGCTAATAGGTTATAAAAAAAACAATTAGTCAACCTGTCTTTGAAGATGATGAAGAGCTTAATTTGCAATTGAAGAATGCTTAAGGATTACTAATCCAAATAGCATTTACATTCCTATCACCATATGCATTGAAGGTTTTAATAATTATGATTTATGTGCATTTGTTGATAGTGGTTGTTCTTTGCTTTGGAAGAAAAATTTATTTCCTGCATTCATGTGGAAAAGCATCTAAACCAATTCAGGTTAGGATAGCGATAATAGCATCATGACACATTCTGAAGTTATTCAAGACTTACCCATCATGCTAGGGGGTTATCCATGTTTAATTCCTATAATTTGGGCTACTGAACAAACATCACAT
This sequence comes from Fagopyrum tataricum, assembly GCA_002319775.1. Lineage (NCBI taxonomy): Eukaryota > Viridiplantae > Streptophyta > Magnoliopsida > Caryophyllales > Polygonaceae > Fagopyrum > Fagopyrum tataricum. The sequence continues at coordinate 10,209,842 of CM008280.1, forward strand.
GATATGATAATAGGAAATAACTTCCAAAGACTATATTCTCCATGTACTCAAAGTTTAGATGAAATGATATTTACTATTAATGGAGAAAAAGCTCGGTAAAAAAGATGAAAGAAGCCTATACTCATCAAAATATTGAATTTACGCGCAGTAAGCGTGGTGAGGAATATATTGTTCCTACTCAAAAAGAATTTGCACTTGCTATAAATGAAGTAACTCTTAAAGAACAAATCTTAGAACAACAGAAAGAATTATGCAAAGAGTTATATTCTGAAAATCCTTTAAAATTTTGGGACAAGGATAAATCATTTGCTACAATAGAGTTAAAAGAACCAAAGACGGTCATTAGAGTCAAGCAGATGGTTTATACCTATAAAGACCAACAAGAATTTAAGGAACAAATAGATGAATTACTTAAGAAAAATCTGATTAGAGAAAGTAAGAGTCCTCATTCTAGTCCTGCATTTATGGTTAGAAATCATGCTGAAGGAAAAAAGAGGTAAAGCTAGAATGGTGATCAACTATAAAAAGTTGAACGATAATACTGTCTTTGATGGCTATTATATCCCTAATAAAACAGTCTTATTTAATAGAATCCAAGGAGCCACTTGGTTCTCTAAAATGGACTGCAAAAGTGGATATTGCAAGTTAAGATGGATAAAGATAGTATTCCGTTAACAACATTTAGTGCACCTCAGGGACATTATGAAATGGTTAGTTATGCCATTTGGACTAAAAAATGCACCTCAGATATTTCAAAGAAGAATGATAAGATTTTGAAAACCTAAAACATTGTTGTCTGGTTTATATAGATGATATCTTAATTTTCTCTAAAACACTAGAACAACATATGCATGACCTTAAGGCTGTAACGCAAAAATGCATAAATCATGGCATCATCTTAGGACAAAAGAATGCATCTACGCAGAACAAGAAATAGAGTTTCTTGGGTTAAAAATAAAAGGTGGAGAAATAGTATTGCAAGAACATGTTCTAGAAAAGATAGAAAAATTCCAGATAAAATAGAAGATAGAAAGCAACTAGAGAGGTTTCTAGGATGTCTCACATATGCTTCAGACTTTATCAAGGATTTAGCTAAGCTTAGAAAACCTCTACAAGTTTAGCTTAAAAAGAACAAACTTGGACTTGGACCAATCTGGACACTCAGATAGTTCAAGATCTTAAAAAACGTTGTAAGAAGTTACCAGTTTTAACCTTACCCAATGCGGATGATGATCTAGTACTTGAAACTGATGCAAGTAACTATCATTGGGGAGCTATCTTAAAATAAAAAAGATAATAAACTCTGCAGGTATAGTAGTGGAAGTTTCAATAAAGCCGAATGCAATACACCACTATGGAGAAAGAAATACTTGCTATCCTAAAAGGGATAGATAAATTTATAATTTTTCTTGCTCCAAAACATTTCACTATCAGAACTGATTGCAAAGGAATATTAGGTTTTGTTCGTAATAATCTGAGTAACATGAAAGCGCAAGGGAGGCTCCTGCGTTGGCAACTCACACTTAATCAATATTCCTTTGACATTGAACATGTGCAGGGATCAAAAACTCTTGGCAGATAGCCTAACTCGAGAGCTTGCGTATGAGTCTTCCCAAGCAATCGATGGCATCTTCCAGCAGGCGAAAAGAAAAACGATAATTGGAAAACTATACCAGTCCCAATGGACAACAGACGAAAAAGACGAGTTGGACGAAATGGTACAGTCTGCCCTCTTGATGCCAATAGAGGAGGCAGACAAGAAAAAATATAAAGAAGAAACTGATTATCATCTAAGATGGGTTTCTCCTCTTAGTTATTATTATGTTAATCTTATGCAAAAATTTTCAAAAAAAAGATCTCGAAATGGTTTGATCCTATCTTGCGACAGAATGACTCGGAGAATTCTGGAGCTGGAGATAGTTAAGTTCATGCTTTGCCTTCCTTTTGATATTCAAGAAAAGATGAGAGGCTACTGGAAGTACAAAGAGTTTCCTAGCTGGTATACTTATGTGATGAGCAGTACTGAATGTCCATACTACGATATTTACCATGAATGGAGTACCATGGCACAAATTCAATAGATCTGGAATGAAGGGATTAAATTTGCCATCGAACCCAACTGAATGTGTCACGGTCTATTCGGAAGCCTTCCAACACCATGGAGTCCACTTAGAAAGCATTTTACAAAATTTCAAAACTATGTGTTCAACAGGCCAAGAAATGGAAAGGATCTGGGCCCCTATTTTATTATATTCACCCAACAGCTATGGAGGTTGAAGGAGGAAGATCAAGGGCACCACATTACTTAATCATATTCAGAACACATACAGATCAGTTCTCTCAAGATCCAATCTTTGTAACTCAACCTACCATTAAAGATCATATCCAAGCCAGAGGAACCGGGTTTTTCTACATCTATGATATATTAAGCAACACATGAAAGAGAAGAATAGTACTATATTCAAGATTGGTTTTACTACGGTGGTAATTCCTGAAGTCTTACGACCACATTTCTCAGAAGCCATCGAGTCCTCAGATTCAATTTCAGACTACATAAAGGACTTAGAGTTGGGAACATTCATGTCTTCAAAATGTCAAGATACTTTCTACGACACCCTCTTAAGTTGGGATGAAGAATATGCTAAGAACATTTATGATGCCATTAATGAGGATTGCGAAAGTGATTACGAAAACAACATCGGAGAAGAAGGAATGTACAATATCAATAATTGCATGGATTAGTCAAGAAACATCATCATCATCACAATCCTGAAGGAATCTCGTGAGTGTTGTGTCAGAGTCTGTCACTTTTCTTTCAACTTTTTCTTTTCTTTTTGAATTATTGAACGTTGACATTGTTAGCCATGTGAGTGAGTCAGAGTCTAGTGTGTGTCGGGGTAAATGGTAATAGAGCAAAGGCATCCAATGCCTCTCCGCCTCTATAAATAGACCCCTTGTGAGTCATTGTAAGGCATCGAAAGCCATAGAGTCTAAGAGAGAGAAAACACCAAAAACTAGAAAGAGAAAGAGAAACGATTTTGAGCTTACAGAGAAGTGGAACTAGAAAGAGAAAGAGAAACGATTTTGAGCTTACAGAGAAGTGGTTCCTCCTCTCTCTAAGATCAAAACACTTCGATGGATCTTTCTAGCTTGAAGTGTTTGAAGTGAGTCAAGTCTTTAAATTCCAGTGTGTTTGAATGCTTGTAATCCTCTTTTAAATTCAATAAAAGTTTGTTTTTAAGTCAGGGAAAGCTACTTAATTGAAAGCTATGTTTTGAATAATCTATTTTGTTGATTACATTTCCTCCATCCTCATAAAAGAGAGATTTGAGTGAGAGACTACGGTAGATCTGTGTTGTGCTTGGGCTAAGGTAGTCCTGGTTGAGGATTAGCAACCCCTAGAAATCCGGAAGCTACAAGAACACCGGAGTTCCAGTGATATTACGTCCAGGTAACGGTCAAAACTCTCTCATTTTAATTTCTTAATTACGGAGCATGATGGACATGTGATCATATAAAATTTATCATTCATAATATAGTTAATAGATTATGGTAGCGAGTACCACGTAAAATTCATAAATTAAATCAAGTGTATCAGTTTGGATAAGTTTGTGCAATATATAAAATTGTGGCTAAAATCTATAATTTTGAAAGTAGGGAAAAGAACAAAACCTGAAAAATGTACCCAATGATTGCTGAAAATTGGGTGTAAATATTACAGCCCTTATTTAAAAGTAGAAGACGATAGACTCTCATTTAGAATATTGTCACTGCTTTGAATTTTGTGCAAGCTTGAGGTACAAAACACTTTTTTCGATACGAAACATTATAGTAGTGATACGTCTTATTTTTTACGTTCCCTTTTATTTCAAAGTTTTTCTATTTGAATTACATCAAATTTAATTTGGTACCGGCTTCTCATCTTGCTATTTGTACACGAAATTACCACAGTTTAATACATTTTTAAATATGTTCTTATTATATTCTAAAATCTAATATAGTTATTAATAAAAATTTGAACTTTGAAGGATAGAAATTTTGGACAGAGGCGAGAGAGAGGAAGTAAATAATCAAAAACACAGCCACCACACACACGCCCCTGACAAGTAGATTAGCAAATCAGTGACCACAACGCCCTGGAAATCATCTCTTCTTCAGATCACCATGACGTTGTCTAGCGCCACCCTCTCCTCCTCTACCTCCTCCCCGTCTTTGATCAACTCCCTCCCTCACAAGCTACCTCTGTCCTCCTCTTGCCGATGGAAGCCCTCTCTCTGCATCGCCGCAGTCTCTTCGCAAATTCGAATGCCGGCTAGATCGATCGTCTGTGCCGTCGCCGTCAAGTCCGATGCGGACGCCGGTCCATCATCCACGGGCGGATTGGAAGGGCTCAGCGCCGAAGAGGAGGCGGAATTGAAGGAGAAAGCTTCCAAAGAGGGAGCTAGGGTTAGGGTTAAGGTTCCGTTGAAGGTGTACCACGTCCCTAAGGCTCCAGAGGTCGATCTCACCGGGATGGAAGGTGTGGTTAAGCAGTTCGTCGGACTTTGGAAGGGTAAACGGATTTCCGCCAATTTCCCCTTTAAGGTCGAGTTCCAGATTAACGTTGAAGGCAGAGGTCTAGTCAAGTTCGTGGCGCATCTCAAGGAAGATGAGATTGAGTTCATTTAGACCGGTATGTATGTGTATCTGTTGCAGAGTATTGGATTTCTCCCTCTCTCCCTCTCTCCCTCTCGCTACTCTGTGCTTCCACAATTTGTTTATGGCTGTTGCTTTTTGGGAGGTGCCAGCTGAAAAATAAAACTGTTTTATTAACAACAATACATGAATGTGCAGCCTTGTTATATTGTATAAAAGTCTCGTTACCCTAACACTTGGGGCTCTTGAATCCTACATAAATCTAGATGGTGAAATTTAACCTTAAACGAAGGAGGACATGAATTTTGGGGAAATCTGCAACGCAAACGGTTTATACTGTCATTGCCTGATTGGGGAATTTAGTATATAGAGAGAAAGCAATCGATAAATCATCTCTAGCATATCTTATGGAATCATTTTTGTGAGAATAGGAACTGCTTGAGATTACTGACCTTCGCAGGCTTGCAGCTCACATAGACTTAATCACAAAATCACTTGCATATGAATATATAATCAAGCATTCTTCATGAAACCATTCCTTTTCTAGGTTTGTACTTTGTAGGGCTATTTGCTTTAGTATTCTCATCAGCCATACAATTTGCGCTCACCATCTACAAGTGATGTGTAATTGATGTAGAAACCCCTATCTAGCGTTTAGTATATCAGATAGCCGGGGATTGTGTGTAGATCACCAGCACAAATCTTTCATGCTTGAATTTTTTCACTACGATTGAAAATTTTGGGGCTTGATTTTGTTGCTTTGATTGAAGAATTTCAAATCTGGGGGTTATTTTGTTGCTTTGCTTGAAGAGATTCAGATTTTTGGGGCTTCAGTTGAAGGGAAGTTTACAATTTGGGCCTTGTTGTTTTCCTATGCCCTAACAACATTTCAGAAATATCAATATCAAGATAGGGATAGTTTGAGCTGATACCTAAGTAGGGGTGAACAAAACTATTCAATACGGCTTATCCAATCTGATCATCCGAATATCCGATTTGGAAAAATCCATCCAACAATATCCGTTAATTGATGATCCGAGTTCTATTCGGGAAGAATTATTGGATAATTGGATTGGATACGGATAGGGGGTTTGATATAGCCGACGGATAGTCAAGTCAGATATATCCGATCTAGTAATAATAACTCGGATCCCGCAAAAAATATCGAATCTCTGAATATTCTCGGATCGACCTATTATAAAATTATCTATCAGATATCCAGATATGCTAATCCGGTCATCCCTAAGTGTAGGATGACATGCTATCAATGCATCGGCTAGATCTGTTCTATTCGGGGTCACTAATTAGAGAATTAGCAGATTCAAGAATCTTCCTCAATCAAGGGATAAATTTGCACATTCAAGATCACCATCAAAAAGTTCCTGCAAAAGTCGAACGATGATGATTTCCATCATCGAAGTACATATTCCTCATTCAAGGGATAAATTTGCATATTCAAGAATCTTCATGTCTTTATAGAGCTAAATGCATCACCACCAATGTCCACGATACAGTTGCCTAGACGATATTTGTCTTTCCTCAAGATGGAGTACAAAAAATTTAATGAACTTGCTTTGGATATTAAAACTAAAACAAAAAAAATTAATGAACTTACTTTAATACATATATAATAAGTTATTAAATTGATTTATTACGTATAAAATAAAACGTTCTTTATATAAATAGAATTGATAGATTTCGTTGGGTCAGAATGGACGTGGGGTCCGTCGCACGTCCGAGCGCATATGCGTGTTGGGCCCAAGTCCAGCAGGGTTCCATCTAAAATCAATGACAATAGGAGGAGTAGCCTACCAACCTGCTCTGATACGTCATTGTTCATGTCCGCAATTTAAGTCTTAAGGCTTACCTGCTCTGATACCGTGATAAATTTCGTTGGGTCAGAATGGACGTGGGGTCCGTCGCACGTCCGGGCGCATATGCGTGTTGGGCCCAAGTCCAGCACACAAGCCCAACATAGTTCAATCCTAAAACCAATTGACAATAAGAGGAGTAGCACATCAACCTTATATACTAGACTTGTTATCCCAATATTATCGATGTGGGAACCATAATCCTCTACAAGAATACATCCCGTCAAAAAGATAAATGTATAAATGAAAACCCAAAAAGTAATAAATTTATTCATATCTAACTCACTATTTTTCTACTCAATCACATCTAGACTTTCCCAAAAAGAGAGAGAAAATGTTAAAAAGCTGCAAAAAAATAGTCATAGGGATGGATGGACACAGTTAATAGCTATCACGTATCAACAAATGAATAATTTTTTTAAAAAAAATTGTACAACGTTTTCATGTAACAAGCTAACAACTTATTTGGGGTTTCACACCCCGGTCCAATCAAGCCCACCCCTCGCTCCAACCCTGCTTTACGGCGACGTTAAAAATTTCAAATCCAACGTATACCGGAGGATTTGAAAAACATAGTCGTCAACATGCGTCGAAAAACACAGACTTCAACACGTCCGGAAACCTTCCAAGTTAATAAAAAAAAAAAGTTGTTGTATTCCAACTTTATCCAACAACCATAATTATATCTCTTGGATTTGAACATTTGAGGTTTTGTAACACTATAAATACGACTAGTCCAATAACTAGAGATTATCCTTTCCGTTTCCTTCTTAATCAAAATTTGTTTGATTTAGAAAAAGATATCCAAAAGTGAAGACGAAGTTGTGTTTCCATTTGATGATTCAAAATAAAGTTTATCTGGTGAATTTGTTCTCGTATCCAAGTAAACTTGTAGTATACTTGAAATATGATCGCTTGGTAAACAAGATGTTATCATCAAAATGGTATTGCATGGACCGTTATTTATGAACGATTAGTTAGTATTAGTAGAATGTAAAAAAATAGGTAAAGGTAAATTCATAGAAAAGTTATGTGGTCTTCGCTCAATATTGGTCAAGGAACAAAATAAGAAGTTTGATTCTATGTCTTCTTCTTGCCAAAGCTTTTAGGGCCGATTCAATGGCTTCTTTTTTGGAAACCGGTTCAATATCTTTGCCGATTTGGGCATCCTCGACCCCAATCGCCTAATTCTATGAATTAACTTTCGACTATTTGAAAAAGAAAGGCCCCTTTGTTTGGTCGAGGAAGAGCTACGGCTTACTGATTTAAAGAAGAATGCAGAGTATTTCGATTAGTATATCTATCTTATTGGATGCAATTTTGTGCTACCCCAACCTTCATTCCGTTTCTTTGGATTTTTTTTAAAGAAGAACCGGACTAATGGTACCTAGTTTTCCTCCTGGCGGCTGTGGTCTACTTCACCTTTCAACAGTAGAGAGCTCTCTTAAACCCTAAAAGAAAGTAAAATAATAATTTAAAGAGACGACATGTTTACTCTCTTCACCTTTCAACATAATAAATTTTATTTTATTTTATTTTTCTTCAAAATCAAATTTATGTTATAAATGAATTGGGTTTTTGAGCCTTATGGGCTTTCTTGACTACTAGTTATGTCTTCTCTTAAAAATACCTTGAAAACAATTACATGAGATGAGCATTTATGTGTTCGTTATTTTTATTTTGTTTTCATAAGCTTTAAACCATTTATACCATTTATGCTACATCATGTGACATCAACAAATTTTCTTTTTTATGCGAAACCCGTATTTTCTTCCACTCGATCTCCTTTATTCCTTACCTTTTAAAGTCATACACTTTTATATGGCATGATACCCGTGTGCTGCAATGTCGTCTTCTTAGTTTGACGTTGTTGTTTTGGTGGCGTTTCGAGTTGTTTGTCGAGGAGGGGACGTGGATTGTGATCGACTCCTGACGGCTCTTGTGCGAGTCCAAATCTAAGGTGTCCACAGTTGTTTCCCGGGCTTATTACTTGTGTACTTCCATGAAGACAAACTTTTTGCTTGCCGCTTCCTGCTGACTGCATCATCATCCTACTTTCCCCTGAAGACCTCATTTGTTGTCGGGTTTTTTATGTTGTATTTTGTGTATTTCTTTTTCTTTTATTGTGACTCTTCATGACGGTTAGTCCGTCTGCCGATATTTTTCGACCTTTCGATCCACTAGACGGTGTGTCGTCTAGTGTTTTCGAACCGCTTTCCTTCATAAAAAAAAAAAACATAACCGGCCCCGTTAAGACCCAACTACTAAGTGAACAAAGTATATGTACATGTATGCGACATGTGGTCTATGAACACAAAAAGTACTTTAGTGAGGCATGTAATTCTTCCGAACATACTTAATACCCTGAAACTGATGAAACTGAAAGTACATCCAAAACCGGCACGACTCATGAGCTCGTCCACCTTCGGCAAAACCATCAGTAGACAAAGGCACTCACAAGCCAAACAAGTGTCCAAACCTTGGGACATTGGTCATTCCACCTTCGGCAAAGCCATAACAAATTAAAACCAAGCCCGGTACACACATAAAACAAAAGTACATCAAAGTATGGAACATATTATAACTCCGGTAAAAACCAATTACTATAAGACGTAATCATCTAATTGCAAACAAATGCTTTTATTATTGCAGAAATTAATATTCCCTCTAGTTCACAATATTTGACATTAGAGCCTTAATAATTCGGTTCACAATATATGACGTCATTACAAGTATTATTAATACTTAAACCTTCCATAAATAAAATTTTATCTACCTTTTCAAATTATTATCTATATTTTCAAAACATTATTTCCTCTATTCTCATATAACTCTCCACATTCTACCATTGTTTTTTTACAAATTTTTTAGATTATAGTGCATCAACAAGTATTGCACCCTCATTTTCCAATTTTCCTAATATGTGTGATTTTTTCTCTCTCTAATACCAAATATTGAGAACCGGAGGAAATATCAGTTATTGTGTTTGCAGTTAGATGTGTACGGACTATCCAAATAAAATTGGTATGGATTATTCATATATATTCCAACTTACCGATTTTTTCAAGATAGAGAGAACTTAGTGAATTGAGTATGGTTAATGGCAAGAGTAAATAATACGGTGTTAGTCACAAATATACCATGGCTAAACAAAATTGGGTTATGCACGTTTTGGTTAACATACGAATGCTATGGTCAACATACGAAGATGAAAATTATTTAGTTGAATGAGTTGTGGCTTGTATCATATAAAAATTTGTTAGGTGTCACATGTCATTTTTTACATAATACCCTAGCCTAAATTGACAAATGAGTCGTGACTTTTAATATGAAATGATAAAAGAATAATGAACAATCATACACAATAAATGACAATTTAAATTCGATTCCCTCCTCATTTGAATTTGAATTAAGTTGTATTGCTTTAGTTTTTTTTTATTTATTCTTTCTAATACTTTGTTCCAATTTCATAATTTATTTATTTAATAAAATTTAAATTTTATGACTAATATTATTTACAGTAATATTTGTATTTTTTTGCTTTTATTTTTGTAATTTATCAGTTTATTTTAAATATTTCAAAATTCTGATTGGATATTTAATAATATTAGTATATAATCATTACCAGTAAAATTGATTTATGAATTAATAATATATTAAATAAAAATAGAAATAAAAAGTAAAACAGCAACTCAAGCTTTTTTAACGGGCAAAGATAAATAAAAAAAACTTAAATGAGACTCGTAAGTTAATGCGATAGAAATGGGTTCAGAAAAAATACAGTAAAAACACGGGTTTTTTTGTTGCATATGATTAAATTATTAAATTGTATTTTTTTTTCAAAGACATAAATAATTATTTTCACGCAAACCATAAAAAGAAATTAATAAAACTCCGTCCAATCTCTCTCCTCACTGTTTTGAGTAAACTAAAATGAAAATATCGTGAAAGGCTCTCCTTCTCTCCTACCCTCTCTTTCTCTCTCTTCCTCCTCTGTACTATCCGCCATAGCTGGTGGGTTCTTTTCATCTGGTTCCTCTTCACATTCCCTTTAAGCGCATCTTTCTTCGTCTGATTCTGTAGTCAGGTTTCGAAGCCTCAGAACCTGGAACATTGTTTTCGATCGAAGTTTTTCGGCTCACTGACATCGTTGCTTTGGAATATTTGAATTTCCGCTTTACAAGTTTCTCCCATTTTGAAAACGAATCGGAGCTTTGTCCCGTTAAAGATTCGGATTTTCAAGGTTAGAAGTGGGGAAAAGTCTTGTCGGTGGAAGCTTTCGAGGGGGAAAACAGTTCTTGCTTGTTTATTTGAAATGCTCGAAAGGTGTCATTTTTTTGCCCTATTATATTTTGATATTCTTGACTATTTTAGGTTTGAACATAAACATTCGTAAGGGATTTGGTAGAGCTAAGAGCAATGACTTGCTGGTGCGCAAGGAATGATAATGTGCATTGAGGTGGGTGCCGAGATCTGAACCGGTGGAGTGATGATAGAATGAACAGAAGAATCCCGGAGCTGCAACCACTTATTATTCACCATAGATTTGTTGTTTCTTTATCTTTTTTGCCTTCATGACGACTAAGCGTGCTTATAAGCTACGTATCCTTTGACATATCTTCTTCTTTAATTCCATTCCGCTTTTTAGGTTTGGGGGTAGAACGAAGTTTTTGTTGCTTGTTTGATCTGTCTTGGATTTTGGTTAGGCAAACTTGGAAGATACTTTTGTCTCTCTTTTACATTATTTAGGCTTGATATGCTGAAACTTCTCCGTGTTCTCTTCTAGATCTCTATTTTTGTGCCTTCAGTTTTTGTTGCTTGTTTGAGCTGTCTTGTCTAAATTGTTCTGCAAGTGACCTTAACTAGGTATGATTTAGAGGAATTTGTAGCTCATGCTTCTACAGTTAACTGCCTTAAAATTGGTAAGAAGTCATCTAGGGTTTTGGTAACTGGAGGAGAAGATCACAAGGTCAATCTCTGGGCTATTGGAAAGCCCAATGCAATAGTGGTATGTGTTTTACTGTTTCTTTGTTAGTTTCATTTGCATTTTTATCTTCCTTTTAGGGCTCTGTCTCAGTTCCAGTTTTGTCCATTTCAGCCATTAACAATTGCAATGCATTCTGAATGTGTATGCTGTATCTTTCTATATATAAAAATCAGTAAAAAACAAATGTAGAGTATAAATTTGAAGCATTCTTCATTTTTCTTTGGCTGGGGGAATCGGCTGGAGTTGTGTGGAGGAATAATGTATAAGAAGTAGGGTTATAGCATAGGTATATTGGTCCCTGGAGATATCACAGTCAAGTGCTTCTTTGTCAGTCTATTTTTTTTCTTTAGACTCGACATAATTGATGCCAAAGGTAAGTGATCTGTTTGGTTATAAATCCAAATGGCGCATTTAGACTTTGCCTTTTCTATCTGTCATGCTGAACAGATGTGTTAATGATGGTAGGAATCCTCCACATTGTAGTTTATACCAGTCTCAAAAGCAATTGTGAAATTTACAAACCAAGTTTCAAATGTAAAAATGCCTCTTCAGTGTGCTATGCTGATTCAGTTTTGACTCCAGTATAAATCCAGCAAACAATAGCCAATCATTTCACATTGGAGAATTCCCTTTAAGTTTTAAGCATGCAAGGGGAATATGAAGCATCTTCTTAAGGTTCCTTGTTTAAGACTTTAAGTTGCCATTTACACTGAACATAACAAGAGCAGCACAAATAGAAGCTCCATATTTGGCATGCTATGAGAGGATGAAGGGACAAATCTTATAAAATCTTTATTCATATGAAATAACTTTTCATGAAAAAGCTCATGATTATTTCTGTTATCCTCTGAAGGCTTACTCTTGTAATCACTACCCTTGTACAGATTTCTCCCTATTTTTGTCTGTTCCAAGTGTGGCTTTTGTGGTAATGTATTTTATCCTTTAGTCTTGGTATGGCCGGGCAATTTTTTATGTGATAATGCCCTTGTATAGAGAACAGCAGGATGTTCTGATGAATAACCACAGCCCTGCACACTTACTGCAGGAAGAAATGAAAGAATTTACATGTCAGCCTCTTAAGTTAAGTATCTATTAGTTTCTAGGCAATTCCTTAGTCTTACCCTAATTAGTTATTAGTTTCTAGATATTTCTCTATTATCATATCCTTATTCTAAGTGTCCATCTAGACAACTCTTAATTTTATTCTCGAAAAATTCCCTAGCTTAAGGACCAAGCATTGTCATCTATAATTAGGTTAAGAGGGCTGGTACACAATCCATATTTTGGCATATTAACAACATTCCTAAATTGAAGCATTTTTCAGTTACTCAACTGGTTATGAGATATGTGCTGTTCAGCCCTATGATCATAACATGTTCATTGGTTATCAAAAATTGCGGTATGACATTAGGACAACTAATCGATTAATCCATATTGACTTATTGCAATCTAGGTTCAACTGTATTTACAACATAATCTCTGTGTTACTTCTAACATCCATTTTAAGTTTCATTTTAGTTCCTTATTGAAATTCCAGTCTAGTAACAATTGTATATTGTGCAGAGTTTGTCAGGTCATTCTAGTGGAATCGATTCAGTGGGTTTTGACTCGTCAGAAGTGCTGGTGGCTGCTGGTGCAGCAAGTGGCACGATTAAGCTTTGGGATCTAGAAGAAGCAAAGAGTACGCTAGCCAACTTATAATAATAAATTGCCTTTTCTAAGACACTTTTGCAGCTTGAGGTGTATTTCTAATTTCTTTAACTAATTTAATTTGCTTGTAGTTGTTCGCACTCTTACTGGCCATCGTTCAAACTGCATTTCTGTGGATTTTCACCCATTTGGGGAGTTCTTTGCATCTGGATCCTTGGATACAAATCTTAAGATATGGGATATTAGGAAAAAGGGTTGTATTCATACATACAAAGGCCATACACGTGGGGTAAGTGCAATTAGATTTACCCCCGATGGGCGTTGGATTGTGTCAGGTGGTGAAGACAATACTGTCAAGGTATGACATACTTTCATGCTTCTGTTGTTGCTTTGATATTCTAGTCTATACGAAAGTAAATACGGAAGAGAACTCAATCTATTCCTATGCTACATTTGTAATACACATACATTTATATGTGCTACATCCCTACGTGGTAGCCACTTTGATTATTTAGGCTAGACACCTAAAGGCTCAGAAATAACGTGGTAGCTTATTTGGTGCCTGCAGCCCTGATTTTAAGAAGTGGAGTTTGAGTTGATTCAAAATTTTAACGTGATTTTTATTGACCAGCTGTGGGACTTGACTGCGGGAAAGCTGATGCATGATTTTAAGTGTCATGAAGGACAAGTTCAATGTATAGATTTTCATCCACATGAGTTCCTCATGGCAACAGGTATGAAATGTAGTATATTGTTGAATATATGCATTTTGTATGTATGCTTTTAGTAGAAACAAGTGACTTTGAAGAAAAATGTGTAATGTGTCCCAAATACAGTGTAGCTGCTATCGTTTTACATAGTTATAGTGTTATCTCACTGTTTTGTTGGTAGTCAGTGGAATCATGTGGTAGGAGAAAGGAATGGACATTGGAAAAAATTTAGGCAAATGATTATCCAAATTTGTAAAAACTAATTTGGAAAATTCTGGAGGGTGCCCTGTACTTTGGCTTTTTCCTAATGGTGCCAAAAGATTTTTCAGTTTTACGGAATATGCACTTTGACCATCCATAAGTTAGACTTTTGAGGGGAGGAAAAGATAGTTATATTTCCTAGTTACTCTAAATAAGCATTTTGACTGCCTGGATAAAATTTCCAATGGATAACCTTTTTTTTTTTTTTAATTTCCTAATAACGCTAACAAACATTAATTTATGAACGGTTAAAGAAAGTACATGGCATAATCCGGAATATTCCAAATATTTTTATCTCAGCAAGTCCAAAACCATTCCTTTTTCAAAAGTAGAGCCAAATGTCTCCAAAAATATAGTTCTTCTAAATTGTTACTCTGTGGGAAGGTTGTTTGAAATTTGAAAAGTCATGTATTTTGACTAAGATGGAAGAGTACTTTTGTATGTTTTTTCTCATCATGTGATGTAGCTTCTGTCAGCCTCCTTGCATATGTGGTTAATGTTGCTTGGCATATTATTTGTCCCATAATATGAAGGGAAGATGTATTTTTTCCTATTTTTTCTCCGTGCAGCCTTCAAATGATACAGTGATAAGTTTGTTAATTTATCTTGCTAAAATGTCTCTCCCTGGTACTTTAGTCATCCAAAAATGATTGTAGATTAATTTGCAAGGTCTCTCGGGATTTCTTTCCAGTGGTAAGAATGCTGCTGAATTAATCACTGACATTCCTGCACTGTCTAGAGAACCTTCTCGTTACTATCAGCAATGCCACTGCTGACAAGCCTGACATCACCTCTCAGTACCTGAAAGTGTGAGGTCCGAAGGCCACAAACTGGCGATTTTTGTTATATCTTGCTGCAGAGTGATTTAATAATCTTCAGTTTCTCACTGCCCAAAAGTGAGAGAAAGCGTGTCATACAACTCATATTTAAGCTGAAAATTTGACTTGGAGGCTTCCTTCGCCTGTGGCTTGGAATGTGATGGAGGTTGTAGCAGAAATGAAAATGCAATGGTAGTTCAGTGGAGAAATTAGTTTCAGACTTCCAGAAGTGTTTCAGTGAATTTGGGCAGTGTTTCATTAAAGATTGTTGGAACCCATGTTGACAAAATGAATGATCATACTTCTATATTTGATTCATATGATCTTCAATCTTCTGAATCGATTAAAATGTGTACCATGATGCAGTTTTTACTTGCGCTATGAATAGCGAATTTAACCTGTTCCCTGCTCACACAGGTTCAGCAGACAAGACTGTTAAATTTTGGGATCTTGAAACCTTTGAGCTTATTGGAACTGCTGGACCGGAGGTAATTATTTAAAAGTGAAACAATACTTATGCATATATGTTACCTCACGTCGATTTCAACAGCTCACATGGATTTATCTTTACTGTCACCTAGTCGTCTGGAGTTCGTTGTTTGACATTCAATCCCGACGGTAGGAATCTGCTTTGTGGACTGCATGAGAGTTTAAAGGTAACATATGCATATTAGTTGGAAAAGCAAACAGTCAAGTGTCAAGCAATTACTGACATTGATGTTTTTCATATTTAAATTGTGTAAAATGTTTTATTTAGGTTTTCTCTTGGGAGCCAATACTTTGTCATGATACAGTGGACGTTGGATGGTCCAAATTATCAGACCTTAATGTTCATGAAGGGAAGCTTCTCGGGTGCTCATATAATCAAAGCTGTGTTGGAGTTTGGGTCGTGGACATATCGGTATGACCGCTACATGATATTCCCTGTAATTGATGTCTTCTGATTTTGTAATGCTAATATAACGGTGTTTTCCTAATGTATTTGTCCCATACCTGAACACAGAGAACTGAACCATATGCTGTTCAAGCGCGTTCTATTGTTCCCTCAGAATCCAAGTCTGCATCTGGTAGGAACTCGTCAGTGTTGACTGAGAACAATGTTAAGGTTGCAGGGCGGTTATCAACTTCACAAAATTCAGATTCAAGTGAGAAAGAGATAAAACCTGTGGGAATTGTTCCCAGTTCAACGAACTCAGTTCCTGTGAACAAGGATTCAAAAGTTATCTCATGTAAGTTTCATATAACATTCTCCCTTGATGTCTTCCCCTTTCATCTTCTCATCATTTCGTTATGTCCTTGGGGATATCTTTGAATCGTATATATTCTAAGTTTTTTTCTATGCTCTCTGGTGAAGCTACTACTGGTGTACCTAGTACCCCTCACAGAAATAGTCTAAGCACTAGTCCGAAGAATATTGTTGCTTCAGCAGCTATTTCTAGCACTGTATCTCTGAGGAGAAATGCAGCGAGGCCACAGATAACAAGCAATGGTGCAAACTACAGTAAGTCTGACGTAGTACCTGTTATTGTGCCAAGAAATGATCCTGGATTGGAGGAGGCCGCTGAAACAAGGAAGGATATATTTGCTAGAAGAACAATTCCACTCTCTTCATTGCCCAAATCTACTAGTTTTAGAAGGATGTCTAATGCAACCGACGAGTCAGAGGGGCCCCTTCCCACTGCTCCACCCGAGCCAGTGGCTGTCAAACCTCTGGAAGTGGGCGGAGTTGCAAATAAGAATATCATGCGCTCTGTCAGGAACCTGAGTATTAGTCTTCCTGCTTCTGTCGACAGGTCTATTGGCTTGAAGCATGAAAATAAATCTGCAATAGAGCCAAATGCTGGTATGCGACATGCAAGTTGTAAGTATCTGCCATTGCTTTACTTCAATTTATTTTCTTATAGGAGTTATCATTTGAACATGCTTCACTTTGCTTAAGAGTTACAAAAATACTACCATTTCTGGACGTAGCATTCAGTTCATATTTCATGTACCAATACTCAGTCAGTCTAGTGGTAAAGTGGTGCTAGACTCCTTAAGTGGTTGGTCATGAGATTCAAGTTGGTATCCCTAAAAATGGGCCACGACTATATACCCGGTCCCGGATTTGGCCGATCGAACCGGGGCATCTTCAAAAAAAAAGAAAAGGATTATTGGTTCCTCTAGGCTTTCTACTTTTGTTTGTCATTTACAGTTGTGTCAATAAAGTTGCGGGTTGCGTTGACTGTGGATCAAATGGGTTAGTTTAGTTGGATTTGGTCTACATTTAATAACAGATGCACCATACGCATGTACAATATATGTTCTCTAGTAGATTTGTGTATGCATACTTTCTATACTAACTTTATCTCCGGATCTGGTTTAAAATGATTATTTTCCTTTTTCCTGACCAGGAACAGTTTGGTTGGTCAGAGGGCATCAATGGTTGTGTTTTGTTCGATAAGAAAAAAATGACTAAAATTGAGAGCTTAGAGTTTTATCATCTTAGACTGGATATTCATATGGCCTGTTGGAGCAACAACCAGGAGATATGTTAAAAGAAGCTTTGTCCTCATGCATGTGTCTGTGTATGCTCAGAGTCGGTTTCTATTTATGACAGATAGTTGTGGCCATACACTAGTGTAATTTTCTTTCTGTGCGTATCTGTTTCCATTTCTCACTTATTTTGCTTTCTTCTCAGATGAATTTCGAACACATAAAACAAACAAGGACACAAATTCATATGGAATTCAAAGGACAGGTGCTTCTGTTGGCTAAATTCTTCTTAAATATTACATCAAATCAATGCAGAAAGTGTTCACTGATCTTGTTTTATTAAGGCTACCTAACATGCTATGTTGCAAACATATGCAGGGCGAACACGTTCATTTGTTGCCAACTGGGAGGGAAAAGAGAGGTCCCCTGGGTACGAGGGTCCTGCAACAGTCACGCATGATGAACCAATTCCTACTTCTACCTCTAACATGGTATAAGTGCTTCCATCCATTGTACATTTATTATCACAATTTACTATTGCAAAGTGCACCAGTCTCTAAATACGCCAGCACTCAGAAGCACTTCTCCTTGTTGATCTTCTGATGCTTCTTAGCATGTCCTTGTTGGCCACCTGTTGACTTATCATTTCTGTTTCTGTTGGAAAATGAGCTTCTCCAGTCACAATTTTCCTTTATGATTCTCTTCAATCTCAAAGTAATGGACAGTTTAGGTGCATAATTTGAAGCACCCACAATAACTAAGTGGTAGAATATGATAATTCTTGCTCTGTCCAAGCTTTCATCTTGGAAATTGACGTGCATTTGAAACATTCTGTTTGCTTAGGGTTGCGATTACAATCCTAGATGATGGCTCAAAGTCATGTACAAAATCTAAGCAAGTTAGAAGAAATAGATAAAACAGCTGGCAAGAAATAGAAATCATCTTTGTCTTTGCCCCGTGATCCTTAATCATCTTGAATATTTTCTTTATCCACCATTCTAATTATCCTATTCTATCTTATATGCAAATATTAGCAGAGCCAGTTGATTTTTTCATTGTGTTGGTTGGGTTCATTAAACTGATATTATGGTTTATATGTATATATTTGTGGTGTTGGTCAGGGCCAATGAGTTGCATTTTTTTTCTTTGGGTTGGTTGGATTTAGTAAAACTGTTTTTATATGGAGTAGTGTGATAGGCATTTTCTTTTGGAGCTGGAAAGATTGGTTTATTTTGTATTTAAATTTGGGTCAAGTTTAAGTTGAGAGGGATTTGCTTATTCTTTTGTTCTGAAATTGTGTTTTATCATTTAAAAAAGATATCTTAGTGGTATATGATACTTGATAATTGGATTTAATTTAAAAATATATGATACAAGGGAATATTTCGCAATGTCATTAGTTTGGGGATGTTTATTTCCACCATTCATTTACATTTTAAACTAAATTGCTCACCATTAGTCGTCCTAAAATTTTCGTAGCTGCTTTGCTGCCTTGTACAATGAAATTCCAGTTCTAGCATTACTTGTGTTGGTTGAACAATTTTAGGGCCCGTTTGGTTTTAACTCCGAAAACGGAACGGAAACGAATATAGTCCATATATATACCAATGTTCATGAATTTTTTTGGAATCATTCCTTGTGGTATGGAGTAATTGTTCATGAACAAGTAGCATATATGGACTAGATTCATTTCTAATCCATTTCCGAGTTACAACCAGACCGGGGGGGGGGGGGGGGGGGGGGTTAGTCCCTCTTGCATAGTTGCACAATGATCAATCTTTCTTGTTGTTTGGTTTATGTCATGGAAGTCGACTTGTATACATTTCTTTGGCTTGCATATGTTGGCTCACATTACTTGTTTTCTCGTCCTCTTCTTTCTTAAAATTTTTCTTTTCTAACTTGCTTTTACATCTCAACACCAGAAGTCTAAACGAGGATATCTCTCATCTTCTGAAAAGGAGATGTTCCCCCTTAGTGATGAGGATCTTGTAACAGACATATTGGAAAAACATGATCAATTCATGAGCACCATGCAAAATCGTTTGGCCAAATTACAGGTAAGCATCATAAGCCTATATGTCATTGATGCTTATTTATATTTTGGCCTTTCTGCTGTTTCTTCTAAAACATGGCAGAGGAAGTCCATTTCCTCATTCTCACGAGATATATACATGCTCATTCATTCCACATTCCTTGTTATATATGATAGAAGGACCTGCCTTTTAGAATCATTTGACTAGTTCCAGGTAGAGAAGGTAAGTGAAATAATGTATTGTTAAAACCTTAGCAAGCTAGGTGAATAATGTTTGACATTAACCCTGCTGGTTTAAAAGATATTCCTAGTAAAAAGTTTGAAATTATATATGTCGCTTTCATACTGCAGTATTGTTGGTAGAACTGTTTATTGATCATATTAAGATCCTACTTATAATCCGGATGGTTGCACTATTTTCGGATGGACGGATTGATCCTAATTGAGATTGTAATACCTTGTCCAAAAAATACATTGGACATAAAAGTGGAAGTAGTAGATTGAAAGCTAAATAGTTGAAAAAGTACACGATCTTTCCAGTATGATATCTTCTTCTAATTCTTATTATTATTTGTAACAATTCTAGGCTAGCTTCTTCCATATGACAGCTTTTTGTCACTAAAGTTTCCCGTAGATAAATACAGAAATAGATTCCTACTAAAACCAATCTCATCAATCAAGGAGAAGTAAATGATGGAAGTGCTTGTGTATTGAGTAGCAGCATTACATTCATAGTGATAAAAGGTTGAGTGTTCTCCAAATATGATAGTTTAATTGTTTAAGTTGTTTCCTATATAATCTCTTGTATGAAACTCTATTTCTTGTGTGTAATGTAATTACTTAATCTGTTCAGTGCGGATAATTCATTTTCTCCTGACCTTTCTAAGCAATATGTTTGTAGATTGTCCGAAGATATTGGGAAAGAAATGACATAAAAGCAGCAATAGGTGCAATGGAAAAGATGGATGATCACGGTGTAAGTATTTATATTTTTGAGCTGTTCTTATGGGCTTCCTTTCTCATTTTCCATATTTCTGTGTGCTTCCCAAGTAGACATGCTGGTATTTTGTCTCAGCTTCTGTTGTGCACATGTAGGTCCTGGCAGATGTAGCCAGCATGTTATCAGAAAAGGCTGATATTGTTACATTAGAAGTTTGTACTGTCCTCTTGCCGCTTCTTGCCAGCCTTCTCAGAAGCGACATGGACAGGTGAGTGTTTGTTGCACTACCCTTCTTAGTTCAAAATCTTATTCTTTTTTGTGCACTAAAACTTAGACATGATTATTACTCGAAGACAACAAGTTCCTATTAATTCACACTTAAGAGTTTATGCAGCCAGATCTGTGCAGTCTATTACTGTTGCCCAACTTTCTAATCCATATGGATTAAATCACAATGTTTTTGGAGAGTATAATGAATCACAGTTGAATTTATTAATCTGAAACCTTTTTTCTTTCTGTGCCCAAAGAACATACATGTCATGTGTTTGCACACTAGCTTTGGTAAAGTAACATTATTCGTTTGGTGTTTGAATTTTTTTTCCATCAACTATAAGGAAATACTGATAATGGAGTTATGAGATAAAGAAGAATTAAACAATGTACATTTTAAGGTGAAAAGCATTATAAACCAGCTCCTCTATTACAGGCATTTAGAAGTTTCATTGGAAATGCTGGTCAAGCTTGTGAGAGTATTTGGTCCAGTTATCTATCCTGCCGTATCAGCTTCGACTCCAACTGTTGGCGTGGATATAGAGTTAGAGCAAAGGTCTGACAGCTCTAAGCAATCTCTCTATCTTTACTTTATAGCCAATGAGCTTTCTCTCACTTGGAACTTGTTTTGGCAAAATATATATAGGCTGGAACGATGCAACATCTGCTTTGTAGAGCTTGAAAGAGTCAAGCGCTGCCTGCCATCCATTACAAGGTCAGAATCCCTTCAAGCCAAATAAGTTAGATTGCTTTATATTTATACACACACACACACACACACACACACACACACACACATATATATATATATATATATATATTAATTTTATGGTTTTGTTATAAGGAATTAATTTTATGGTTTTGTTATAAGGAAATTGAGTATCTATTTTGTATCTTGTAGAAGAGGGGGTTCAGTTGCAAAACTTGCACAGGAGCTCAACCTTGCAATGAGCCAATGACAGCAGCTTGTGGATGATGGTAAAATTCTGTTTTTACTTTGAGATTCGACCTTCAATCTCTAAACAACCGAAATTAACTGTGAACGAAAGAGGAGAGAGTACATGAACTTGATGCACGTTGTCCCAGGGAGCTTGATATATAAATATGTGATGTGTACATGCTAACTCAAGGCATTGACCGAGTGTTTTCCTTTACTAAAATACTGAATACTGAGGTTATCGGGAAAGTTGGTGCGCTCGTAGCAGCCTCAACGTTGCACTTGGTATGTCATCTCCCCAAAATGCTAACTCAGATCTCTGATGCTACTAATTGCTACAGATGGTGTGTGCATTTCATTCTTTTCCCACAAATTACGAGTCCGGATCGGTCGTTCTTAGGTGGCGTTTGGTAGAGTAGTGAGTAGTTTATGGGGTGTGAGGAATTGTATTTTGCTTTGGTTTGGGTATGTGAAGAAGAAGGCCCTTCTATCAACTAGATATGAAGTTAAAATGATTCATCCAAGTACACTGTTCTATGTAAGGGACAGGTTTATTTGTACCCACTTGTGAATGTGTTTGTTGTCTTGTTCTCTTGTCTCTGTGAGTCTGTGGTGTGTTGTCAAAATTAGGTTTTCAATCTCATTCCACTTGAGCCATGAAAGGTGAAATCTCATCTCATTCAACCTGTGAGTAAGCCAAAATGTCTCTTCACATACTTTATGGGACTTAGTTTTAAGATGCTAATTTGTGATTTGCTTATGGGACTTAAATTACTATGGCACAAGAAATGCACTAGATCACAACTAGTTCAACAACCTAATAAAATGAAGAGAAAAAAACAAAATGATGGTGAGCGATGCAAAAAAATCCAGGAACTAGGAGGATCGTTTGAACATTGTTGAGGGCAGACCGGTCAATCTCCAAGCGATGGTTGGCTGAGTGGTGGTCGATCTTCAAGCGATGGTTGGCCGAGTGGTGGTCTTTTTGACCTCTGCGGTTGTCTTTTGTAGTAGCTTAATCTCTACACGATCTTCGTGACAAACATTATTTTTCTTGGTTTGAGCTTTATAGATGTAAGCAAACATCCTTTTTATGTAAGCAAACATCCTTTTTTTCATAGCATGTTCAGAAAGTAGATAAGTCTTTTTATTTATTTTTATTTGATGCACAACACTTCAAGGAGCACTTTACATTTAATTTTATACCTTTTGTGTTTCCAACTTTAGGAAACCCATACTTGCACTTTGTTTTCCTTCCTCGGGCGCACAACTTTGCCTTCGAGTTATTTGATAGGTCATATGAGGCAAAAGCATGTCTAGGAGATCTTTGATAGGTCATTGGGGGTACTTTGTTGGAGTCGAATCTTGATTAGTTTAGATCAGGTGGATCTAATGGAGGAGCCGTGATGGCTTTCATTTTCGTGTCTTGATCAAGTTGATTGTTTTCGCCGGAATCAAATGAGTATGGAGAATCAATTGGTGATGGATACACGGTCAAACAACAATCTAAGAGAAATACGGTCTAAATAAAGCAACGCTATTAATTTCGTCACATGTTTTGTGTGTGGTTCTTATGTGCACAGTAGTGCACCTTTTTTTTGCATGAACAACCGGGTTGTGCGACATTAAACAACACGGTCGTACAACAATGAACAAGATCGTGCACCTTGTATAAGGATCGTGCACTTTTTTTTCCCTATGAACATCACGAATGTGAACCTATAAACAACACGATCATGCTTGTTTATATTAAATATATGTATAAAAAACAAAGCGTTACACAACTCTTGAGTTATAAATCTCTAGTTGAAGCCCCCTATTACTAGTTTTATTACAAAAATAAAAATTGCCCGTGAGGATTTATTATATTGTTCATCATTGGTACATTGTTTGATTGTTCATCCTATTTAACACTCGTGAGTTGATTCATATACCCAACTTCTATTTAGCTTGTTATGTACCCATTTCATACCTAAATCATCCGATCCAAAAAAGCGGGTGAGAACCCAAAAAAATCGGTGATGGGTGTGGTAGGTGTGAGGATCCTTCAACAATCAATCGACCCGACACACCCGATATATCTAAACGTAGGGCTAAATATGAGCCGGGCATTGAAATGCTCAAGCTCAACTCGTTTATAAACGAGGCAAGCCTAAATTTTATAAGAGCTTTAAAATGTGTTCATATTCGGTTTCGTTTAGAAAGTGAACGAACTCGAACCGAGATATTGACAAGCCGATCTTGAGTAGCTCGGCTAAAATAATACTCCTTCAGTGTTATATTAGTCGAATTTTACCCGAACGAGCCAAGCCTAAATTTACACGAGCTTTAAAATGTGCTCATATTCGGCTCGTTTAGAAAATGAACGAACTCAAGCCAAACGCAAGTCGAGCCCGTGTAGCTTGTCTCATATTAGAGCCATATCTAACTTACATATTTTATCCTAAAATCACAAAGTTGTGAAAGTTTTATTATAGTTTATGTTTTTATAACACATTATATGTAATGTTTATATCTTATCTATAATTAACATGTATTTTTAAAATATTAATTTAGGGTTGCATGTGAAAAATACTATATTTTTTTTATGCAATATAAGTTAACGTTAATACTCATTTTATAGTCGTCCGTTATTGAACCCGATCTACCGGACCACCCAACGGATGATGTGTGAATGCACTTGATAAGGTTAATGAGTGGGTGATAAAAGTAGTACATTCACACCCGATTCACTGGACCACCCAACAAGTGATGTATGGATGCATCTGATAAGGTTAATAATGGGTCATGAAAATTGATATTCACCTATCACCTGGTCATCCCCAAACCATGTAATTAATCTTTCTTCCATTGGGCCATGTAATTAATCTTTCTTCCAATTCCAATGGAGCAATAATCTTAATCTTCCTTCCAAATTCCAATGAAGCAAATACAATAATCTTAGAATATCTGCAACCAGATATCAAATTTTGGTTTCTTTATTAAATTTAATCTATTATTAAAACCCAAAATATGTCAGATTTAATTTCTTTACATATAAACTTTTCAATTATTAATTGTTTCTTATATAAGCAAAGAAATCAGAGTATCTAGAATACCTCTTATATATCATAGAAAAGAAAAGAAAAAGGTTTTTTTTTTAAAAAAAAATTCATTTGATTTTGAGCCACAAATATGTTGGTGCACGGCATTGATTACCGGATACATGTAGGGTGATTTTGAAATTTGAATCTTACATGGTTTGGCGCTAACCTTACTATTACAGCTATAGGCGCACAAGAGCCAAGTCTGACAAGTCCATTGAGTGATTAAATTGTAGGCCCAATACCCGCTTACTAGGCGGCCCAAATGACCGGCCCAACAGCCCAGTGCTACATTTTAGACACTGATACACAGCAAATATATACACCAATGCTACATTTCTAACACTTTTCTCTTGAAGCAAGCCCTTTCAAAGTCTGCTGTCCAAGACCTCATTGTCATTCATTTGCAGATTGTCCTGCTCCTTTGCCCTTAACCACCACCTTCCCTGCAGCAAATATATAAGCCTGTTAACTTTTCCTTCTCAACAGAAACAAGTGGAACTACTAACTAAGTTGACCCAATCAGGATAAAAAAAAATACACATACTTTGTTGGTATAGACACTACTAACCAGATCAAAAGCATCAAAGAATTAATACCTACAGCATAACAGAGACTGTTAATTTCAACCAATGTTTCATATTTTAAAAAATCTGTATCCATCTTCCGCGCTTGTCATTCCTTCTTCCCAATCTCCCATGCGACGTCCACCAAACACCACTTGTTGGATACCCACATATCTGATTTGCACCACCACATTAATCAATCAGATTTTATGGTACAAAAACATGACAATAACTACTCTACTTTCTGCATTTTAAAGTATTGCAATAGACTGTATGTAGGGCAAGAGGGTATAGTCCTCACTCTGAGCTTAACACGGTTAAGCAATTAAGGAGAACATCAATGGAGAAAAAGTCAGCTGTTCCGAGATCAACCCTGTTCACAAATGACAAATTATGCAAATAGGATCTTTAGCAGTAGAAACATGATGACTTAGAATCATGCAAGGCATAGAGAGTGTGCATAGCTCGTACCAAACTCGTCCCCAGTTATCTTGGAATTCTACATCACCTATGTCATGGAACGATGAAGGCATGACTTTAATGCCTTTGTCTGCGTCATAAAGCGGATCATACTCCATTGAAGTGTTTGCCAACTGCCCACATAAAAGAGAGAGATATGTATATATCTGTAACGCTTTAAGCAAGATATATAAATCTGGCTGATCTAACAAAATTCAAAAAGTGACAGCTGATGCCAAGGGAAACAGTTCAATAGCTTCTACCTTAACAAATTCTGCTATCTAGTAGAGAAACAACTGTAATGTGACCATAAAAATCCTACCTGCAAATTAGAAGAATTGAAGGCCCCTAAACGGCCCATAACATACCAAGCCTGAATAACCTGTATTTGATTAATCGTAGGGATTGAAGTTAATGATATGAGAAGAAACAAAAATACACAGATTTCTTATCATAACTGACAAAGTTGTAAATATTCTCCATACACTTCCAATAATGTCAACATCACGATCTGATGGGGATCCAAACAATTCAAACCATATATGTGAATCCACTGGATTGTAGCTGCAGGTAAGGAATCACGTGAGAATTAGAGTAACAGTTCTTTGAGAGAGAAGCTATGTCAGGTACATCACATAATGCAGTAACAGGAAATTCAACTCTATTTGCAAATTTGCATATTTCTACAAGAATTTGAAGGTTTGTATTGCCTAATAAATGTCTAATGTTAGGCCATTCACAAAGAAGGTTTTGCCACGATAAATGATTTGAGTATTTTAAAAGAAATGTTTTTGCCACAGTAAAATTTTCTGTTTGAAATGATTTGATATTGTACTGAAAAATGCAAAGACGTTTAAAAAAAGAACCAAACTTGTAAAAATAAATATTCTAAGCTTCTAAATTCTACCTTTTCTACCACTTTGAGACAATACAAGACCCTTTGCTTGTTAGGAATATAACAACTTTGGTTCTATAATTTTTTAACACTACCTTTGCTTCTTTTATATATATATAAACATCAAATCACTTTAAATCAATAATTTATTGTGGAAAAAACCTTGTTTTATGTTTTGCCTAACATTAGACATTTATATAACCTTCTTTCACATATATGTAGATATAGAATGTAGATCTCACCAAAAAAACAACGATATAGAATGTAGAAATAGATTAGACTGATATCATTTGATACTACTCATTAGAATGATATAAGAACATGACACAAAGTTCAATGTAAACCTGATGACAACGATAAGCATAACACACACCTAGCATTAACAGTGCATAGTTTATATAAAAGGCTAACTTAGTACCCTGATGACAACAATATGCATAACAGGAGAGAAATCTTATCCGGTGTAACAGACAACCATCTTTCGATGACAGAGTCTGCTCTCAGAAACTCCTTTTTTTTAAAATCTGATTTAAATTTTCAAACTCCAGCAAAATGGGTTAATCAGAGAATTGAGGAAGCCTTGGAAGACTTCCATAGGCAATATAAAACAAAGAACAAAAACAAAAACAGAAATGTATACAGGGAAGTGTTATTTTTTAGACAGGTGGCCACCAGAAACACCACCAAATGGAGTCTTCATGCATCATATAGAATTGGTGTGAAGGCTAATTAGGAAACCAGTAGAAGGAAAATGATCATGCAGCAAAGGCATCTTACTCTCTAAAGCTGACTTTGAAGGCTAGCACAGAGCCAGTCTTGGACTTGTTGAAGTCCCGGCCTTTAGTCCTAACTCTCTCCTCCACCTTCAAGACAAATTTAAAACCAGAGATAAATAGGAATTAGTAATCCCAGAAAGAAGGATTATCTTTAAAGTCCGATAACAATATAAGTAGAGCATATGACTTACACACCATGAAGGATCATCTTATTGCACATATACCCTCACACATGAACAATTGTAATATAAGGATTTCACATGAATCATACAAAACTAGAGTATTGAACTTGCAAATGAACTAATATCAGAGTTTCGCAAGCTCTGTGTGAACTGCTGAAGTTTCAATGATTTTTTTAATCTTGCAAGGATGTAGATTTCCGCACATGTAGTATTTCATAATTTTTGTGCAGTTAGTGAGCATGAACCTAATACAATTGATGAAAATCCAACATTTTGTCCCATTACTTCTAAATTTGTAATGGATATGAACCAGTTAATTACTAACATTAACATGCACGAAATCGGTAAACAAAACGGAGACGAGGACAAATCACCAAGTTAAGGCTACACGTGGCCCCTTTTCCGTTTCCTTCTGTATTTACCAGGTAAGGCAATCAGAAAACACTGTGCTATGGCCTTTCTGGGTAAGTAAGATGCAGAGTCTATTATTATGGTGTGTTTGCATGACTGTTGGATAGCTTCAACATTTGTAGAAGCTTTCTTGGCCAGAGAACCATAAATTTCAACTTCATCTACCACTTTACCTTCAACTAACATTAATACCCTTAAACCCCAAAGCTTCCTAGTCAAACATGGTTAAGTGTAACAGTAACCTTTTTCCCTGTCAAATTCCCCACCCATTCAAAATTCTAACGGATAGCAACAAAAGAAAATTCCTCGCAAGCAAACAGAACTTCAAGATAAATTGGGGGAAGAAGAATACCCTTTTGCGCATCAAGTCAGGGTTTCCAATGCTATCTCCAAGAACCGATCTCAGCTCCGTATCGTTCTTACACGCATCTTCTAAAACTCTGATGTAAAAAAAACTTCAAAAAACAGAACGAAATGCGACAAATGAGGGATTAAATATAATAATGTTAAGTATTCATACTTAGCCCATTGAGGATAGTTGTGAACCCCATCTAATTCTCTCTTCCGCTTCTCCTCTCGCAATTTGAGCAACCTCCTCCTCCTGGCAGTCGTCCCAGACCCCTTAGTCTCCTCTATTTGTCCCGCAAAGGCGTCATTATCGCCGCCGCTGGTGCTCAGTCGGCAAGTACAGTCGTAGTTTCTGGATTGGCGATTGCGAGGTGCTGGAGAAGAAAGAACACCGGAGTCTAATTGAAGCAAGGGAGACCGGGAAACCAACAATAAGGAGGGTGATTGACGGGAGATAATGGAATTGAAGGCATGAAAGTTGAACTTGGAAAACGCAGCAGCAGTTTTCGACATTGTTTCCCTCACCTTTTTCTCTACGCTATTTTCTGATAAATGGATACAACATTCCACTTCTTTCTACTCCACGGTCCAAACTTGTAATTTTCTAAAGAAATAGGACAAAACATGAAAATATCATAAAAAATACTCTCCTAAATTCGCATTATTTACCACTATTTTGTGACAATGGAAGGAGAATGAATGGGTCATATTCGTAATCGGTAATCGTATTGTTTCTGTAATATGGAACGCAAGAACAAATATGTGTGCTTATTAGGTTGAGATTGGAATAAAATTAATGTTGTTTGTTTTTGCCAAACTTTTGTAGCGGTTCAATTTACATTGTATCTCACTATTTTGTGAAACTATTGGTTTAGCTCACGTTGTTTTCTCACTATTTTAATGCACATTATAAAAAAAA
The DNA here is from genome assembly GCA_002319775.1 of Fagopyrum tataricum. NCBI lineage: Eukaryota > Viridiplantae > Streptophyta > Magnoliopsida > Caryophyllales > Polygonaceae > Fagopyrum > Fagopyrum tataricum. The sequence goes on from CM008280.1 coordinate 10,239,067, forward strand.
CATTGTCATTACAAATAGAAAACATTGTCATTTAATAAGAAGCAAATGTCACATTGTGCAGTTTCATAAAACTCAAGCCTAATAGTACATACGATAGATCCCAATTGATCAGGTAGAGGAATATGACAACCCGCAAACTAATCCACCAATTGAGATGCAAACCTTCATTCAAAATCGAGTTCGAATAAGAGACACGGGTGTTTCATCACCAGCTTTAAGCGGACTTAGTTGAGCATGTCTGATAAAAGTTTGGAACTCTAGATAACTAGTTGCTTGCTACTTGTTATAATATTTTAAATATTCCATCTAGTGTGTAATTTTTAATTCATGTAATGTTTGTATTGTTTGTGTAGATGAGTATCATCTACCTGGATATTGTTCTATTATTTATTGTTGACTATTTAATCTACTAGAGTATATTAGTGTATTGTCATTTTTATTATTAATTTTAGTAAACTTTTTTTTTTAGTTTTTATAGTGATAATTTATATTTTCATGAAGTTTAAAATGGTCTTATTTAAAATTTAATATTGAATCAAAAGATATAATATTTAGTTCATATTTATTTAATATCATTCGTTTATGATTTATTGATAAAACAAATAAAAGTAGATAATATATAATATGCATGTTAAGAACAAATAATGTGTTATATTGACGTGAGTACAAATTTAGATTGTGTTTTTAAGTTGACGTGACATATAGAAAAGCTGAAAAGTGAGAAAAGTTGTGTTAAGATTAATCTTGATTGTTCTCTAATGTGGTGTTCTAGAGCATGAGCATCGTTTGTTCTTAACTCTCATCTTAGTGTCGTGTAGGAAAGAGAGAAAACAAAATTTGTTAGAACCAATACAATTTCATCTTCTGCAAAATTACGGTAAGATTAATCATAGGTAAGGACCGCGTCAATAAACTTCAACCGTTTAACTCAATTTATTTTGTGGATAAGTTCAATTAAATCTTGATGAACTTATATCTTCAACAATAATTCCTCGTCCATTTTAATTGATTGCAACACATCCACATATTCAGTGTCCAAGAGCTTTTTATTGCATAAAACCAACCTAAATCAAATTCAATAAACATACAAAATAATAAAATTTTTATCTGCTCAAGATTTGATTTTGGGAAGATGAGACGTAGTTTGGGTCTGGAGGCATATATTTCTTTATAGAGGAGAAGATGAGATGTTTTGAAAATCGTTTTTTTTCTTCCGATTTTATATATTTTCCTTCTTTTAATTTTTTTTGGTCGGTTTCTTAATTATTATTTTGGGAAACAAAGGTTAACACTTAACCCAACGGTTGTTTATATGTTTAAGGACAAAATCTGAAAAAACACCAAACCACATGCGCACCATCCAAAAATTCCCTTTAAGTATTTAACTGGCTTGGTAATTATGGCAAACCATATTGGACCGGACCATAACAATATGATCCACTAGTCCCGACTGGGCTATAATAAACAGTCTTATGGTCGGGATGCATGTCCCCAATGGTGAAAATCATACATTAGCACAAACCTGTTAAACCCTTAGAACTTTTAACGGCTGCAAAATATCCTTACAAGCTTTGAACATAATCAAAAAATGAAACAATAAAAAAAAACAGTTGTAAGTAGTAAACCAAAAACACCAAAATTGTTTGTGGTAACATTGGAAGACAAAGAAAGTCGTAGTAGAAAAAGGGGCATGACAAAACCATAACCAACCATGTTGACTCAAATTAGAGAAAATCTATTCCTCCCCTCCTATTATTTCATACCAATCCTATCAGTATTCTTCTATTTTTGATTTTCTTCTTCTACCATATACATACATATATATTATATGGTTCATATATGTAGGAAAGCAAAGACAAACGCATTATGAGCACTCAAAGAAGATGAACTTCCGAAACAAAAGACCAACATGTCTCTCTTCATCACTTGACAGTGCAAATCTTGATAACAGAGGCGACACCAATACGATGAAGTGCAACCACAACATCTCCCGATTTGCACAGCCCCTTCTCAGTTGCCTTCTTCAGAGCAGACTCGAGTATCACCTCTGTCGACTCAGCATCCGTCGCCTTAGCTGAACCTTCAGCCAAAATGGGGATCAAACCTCTATGGATCAGACTATGTCTAGCAGAAGACTCATCACTACAGCTCCAGTCGAATGTCTCGGTTGTTAAAACCGGGACCACAACAGACAATATCGGAACTGCTGGCCTGTACTTGGCCACAAGCTTTGCTGTGGTGCCTCCACGTGTCAGGACCACAATCAGCTTTGCCTGAGCTTTGTTTGCTGTTCGGACCGCGGAAGATGCCAGGCTCTCCAATGGGCTCATGGGGAGTGGGGTTGCTCTTATCATTTCCTTGAATACTGCTCCGTAATCTAAAGATGATTCTGCTTCTATGCAAATTCTTGCCATGATTTTCACAGCAATTTCCGGATATGCCCCTGCTGCACTCTCTCCGCTGAGCATGACGCAGTCCGTTCCATCAAGGACTGCGTTTGCAACGTCGGTTGCTTCTGCACGGGTTGGACGGGGTGACTTGATCATTGACTCAAGCATTTGTGTTGCAGTCACCACTGGCTTACCAGCAAGGTTGCACTTGTAAATCATCATTTTTTGAGCTAGGAAAATCTTCTCTACTGGGATTTCCATTCCGAGATCACCACGTGCAACCATGAAAGCGTCAGTCTCACGCAATATTTCATCAAAATTGATTACTCCCTCTTGATTTTCAACCTTCAGAGATAAAAAAAAAATCAACAAACATGATATGAGTCAATGTAAGCATATCACTGAAATAACTTTACAAACCTTTGACATCAGCTTAATACTCTTAGCATGTGAGCCAAGAACTTGACGAACATTAACAAGATCTGACCCCTTTCGAACAAAGGAAAGGGCAATCATATCAATATTGTTGGGTACGCCCCAATTCAGAATGTCTTCCTTATCCTTCTCGGTTAGGGTAGGAAGATCCACCACAACACCAGGAAGGTTTACATTTTTCCTTTCACCTAACATAGCTGTATTTTCACAACGACACTTAACTGTCCCTGCACCACGATCACATGATAAGACAGTGAGTGTGATGGTACCATCAGCACACAAAATGGGGTTCCCAGGCTTCACATCCTCAGCTAATTTTTTGTAACTCATGGAGATCATTTTTTCGGTCCCCTTTATACTATAGTCAGTCAATACAGTGATCTCTTGTCCCTCTTGAAGTTGAACTGGTTTCTCATCCTTTAGAAACCCAGTCCGAATTTCAGGTCCCTGCATCGATTTGAACTTGTTAGCTACATTTTATAGAGGTAGCTAAAATGCCTACATAGTCAATCCTCATCCCTCTCTAACTGCTGATATGTACAACATATCCTCTTTGGAACATAGGCTGGTGTATCTATATACACAAATTTTCCAAGTATGATATTGTTAGTAAAGATAGGAAGTAGCAACATATCTTATAAAGGAAACAATTAAAGAAAAACAAATTAACAAATTATAACATGAGCGTCGACTTATGCTTTTCTTTCTAACACTCTTGTTTCATTATTTGTAAAAAGAATTGGAAAGCTTGTAAAATATCCTTGATTTATCCCACCTCTCTATCAAATAGACATTTAAGAGTACATCAAGTGTAAAGTGTTAGGCCGGTTATTACACCATTGATATGTTCTTTATATTAACCAATTAACCAAATTGCAGATGTACTATAAATGTCTACACCACAATAATCATCAATTAGATACTCCCTATATTTGTCCCAAAAGACAGATCTAGCATACTATTGATGAGTGCTGCAGCATACAAAGAAAAGAGAAATCATACACAAATACATACATCACTACTACAAGCTTGGTGCAGGAAAAGTGCTTGCAACTCAACTGATGTCCCCAGAGTACAATCCAACATGATATTTCTAAAAAATGTCCTTCAAATGACATAAGGGGACCAACTATTCTTTCATGATTGACCCAAATGTACACCTTACTAGACCAGAAATGCTAGTAAAAGCCACTCGTACTTGCAAACCACAAAATGTTAGCTCATCACACGAAAGTCTTGACAACGCTCAAGACAAACTGTTGGTAACAAAGAAGCTCAGAATTGAATGGCTTGTAAATCATAACCAAATGAAGCTTTACATAGGAAGCAATTAATGTAGCTACCAATGTAGTCAAAAGCAACGATATCAAAGATTGCTATAAGAAGAGCTTGCACTCTTAGACTTAAAGGTCTGACGTCTGGAGCAAATAAGACTTGACAACGGAGTGTTGGGGAACCTACCGATACACTAACCAAGTGGATCACTACTAATACTTACTAACAATTTAGCTACCCACAGATTGAACTGAAAGAATATGTGGAAAATATCCGAAGGAGGATATGAACAACAGGGGAAAAAATATCTATGCTTTGTATCCAAAACAAGGATGAGGTTTAATCCATGGTGGGGTCAAAGAGACAAAAATGTATCAAGCGAGATGCACATTACGGGAGACAGAAAATTACAAATTTAGCTAAAAAACTATCCATTTTCATTCTCTTCCGTCTGGGCATATACTCCTTCATAATAAGCATGCAATGCAAGCCATTTGTAGTTTGCATGCATTGTAAATATCAGTGTTATCTTCTATATTACCCACAATTAGCTCTAGCATAGCTAGTAAGGATCCGGCAAGATACTCACCAAAACCAATATGAAATTTTTTTAATAATAAGATCCACAAGAATATTAAGCCACAAAATGTACGTGCCAATTTTTATTTTTAGACATGAATTACGATAACACAAACAAACATAACCTAATTACAAACATGAAGAATGGAAGAAGAGAGGCGAGAGGGAAGACCTTGGTGTCAAGCATGACGGCACAAAGAATACCGGTGTTGTGCATAGCCTGCCTGAGATTGTCAAGAGTCTCCTTATGATACTCATGGGTACCATGAGAGAAGTTGAATCTGGCGACATTCATGCCAGCCGTAAGAAGCTTCTCAACCATCGGAACCGACCTCGATGCTGGGCCCAACGTGCACACGATCTTCGTCTTCGGAATCCTCCCATCGTTGGGAAGCTCCTTCAAGATCCCTTCAATGTCAATATTGGACATCTCCTACAATATGTATTTCTTGTACGTTACCTGATATCAAATTCAACAACAACAATTCAATCCCGGTGAAAGTACAAAAAAATACGAAAGCAATAAACCAAGGAACATATTCACAAATATACCAAATTAAAAACTCAGATCATCGCAAAAAGATCGATTGAAGAATTGAATGATAAGAATGAAAATGATTGAACAAGAGAAGATATGTGAAAATACCAACAAGGAAATGGGAGAGAGTTACCAAATGGAAAATGATCGTAAGATCTGATAATGAAGTTAGGGAATGAGAGATAAAAAGGGAAAGGAGAAAGCAGGATTTGAAGTCGTGAATGGCGGAGCTCGCAGCTTAAGAAGAGGGAAACCGGGAATTCTCTCACTGGTTTTTTCAGTCTCCCGTTTTTAAAGCTCATGATTTTTCTTAAAATAACAAAATAAAAAATTTAAACTACACAATAGTGCCTCTTATTTATCTTTGTTTCACTTAGCCACCTCTTATAATAACACTTTCATATAACCACTGCTTATTTTATTGTTGTTAACAAAAGCCCACACTTTTACCATTTGTTAAATATTCCGTCTGTGAGGCTCACAAAATAATTAAACGAGTTCCTATTTATCCTAATTTATTGATTAAAATATGTTTTGTGTTGTTAAAACATCGATTTGTTTATGTTGAAACCTAAGGGTACTGAATACATGTTTTTCTCCTCCGTTGCCGACCTTGAAAGCAAGAACCATCAAAAGTTTGGCCTCCATCGAGGATTGTTTTGGTTTACGATTGAAGGAAACCCCCCTCTAATTCGATCATTTTTTTCCGCTAACAATAGAGTCGGATCGAATACATGTGTTTTAGGACTGTACAAAACTGAATCGAGTTGGCTGGAATTTAATTATTTTTAATTTATATTTTTTTAAAAAAACATATATATTGTATACATATTTATAAAAAATATATATTTTTAAAAATATTTTTTTAAAAAATTTATTTTAATTTATTCCGGTCCGGACTGGAATGGACCGGACTGTAACGGTCGGGTCCACGGTCCAGGTTTTTAGAAATTCTGGTCCAACGGTTCGGACTGGGACCGGAAATTCCGGTCCAGTCCGGCCTGGACCGGATGCACAGGTCTACATGTTCGTTGTGGTTTGTACATCGATTTGATATTGCTTTCTTGATCGAGCACCCTTCAATTTATTGAAGCAAGCAATTAAGCAATGTTCATTTAAATTCTTTGTTGATACGTTGGGATTGGATTTATTTTCATCAAAGTATGTTTTGGGTTAGCAAATTCGTATATTATGGTTTGTATATGATCTTCACTTTATTAAACTAGTGGCATCGCCGCGCGGGATGCAACGAAAAATTAATGTGTAATTGTATAAAGTAGTTTGTTTATTTTGCAAAATTATCAAAATTAGGGGTTAAAACAAACTAATTAAAATTGAATTGCAGTTTGATTGACAATTTCAACTTTGAAGGCTGCAATTCCTCTACATGTGTTCTTGACTTCATTGGCTTGGTAGAGAAAGTGTCATGCAATGATTCGACCAAGGCCAAGTTAAAATGCAATTCATACGATTACATGTAAATAAGCATATCAACCAACTAAAATTACACCCCATTTCTAATGTTCTAGGTGATCTATAAAAAAAAATGATGATAATAAAAAAAACAATGTAGAAGAAGGCCAATAAATGCTCAAAAGAAGAATTAGTGATCGATGTGTATAAAGAGACAATTGTGTAAAAGGTTGAATCATTATTCTCAATAATTCCTAAGTCATGGAAATCAAAACTATGTCATTGATTAGCTAATTATTTGTAAACTCAATGTGAGTTTATGTTAGACCTTAGGTGTAACCTTCAATGATATATATGACGAATTATTATTTTCGATAGTTTCCTGAATCGTTAATATCATAACTATAATTTGTCAAAAATTTGAAATGATGGAATGGGGGGAACAAACAAGTTGAGTGTAGTCACATATGTAAAATTATCATTAATAAAGAATTCAAAATGGATAAATGAGAAATAAAATGATCAATGATATAAGTCGTTCTTGAACTAGTGCTCATAAGCAAATTGAAGTGAAAATATGCCTCCACTAAGAATTACTTGATCCACTTTGCATGAATAGATTGTTCCATAAAGGTATCTATAACAACTTCTTGTAAAATATATCAAGAATTATGAAATCATCATCCTCTAGGATGAACCAAATAGTATTGTTCGAAAAGAATAGAACGAAATTCAAAAGATCTAAAATTGTTGTTTATGTTCAACCATAGGAAACCTTGGAGATCTAGATGACATTCTCAAAGCGGATGACATGAAATGAAATAAATTTAGTAATGACATTTGTGAGGCGACTCCTAATCTATCTAATACAACCTTTACCCACATTATTCTCTATTAGTAACTTATGGAATCATTCCATAATGAACAATATAGTCTTTAAACAACATGTAAGCATAAAGCCATTCGATGGAAAACACCATAATCAACTATGAATCTCATTTATTTTGTTGTATCACTATTCTTGAAAGAGTGAGAAAAAACGATTGTATCATTGTGCATCATGCGCAAGACACAAAGGCAAATGAGAAGGGAGAAGGGAACATCTTCCAATATTTATTTTAAGGAAATCCCCTTCGGTGGGACCACCAACCTACTATTACAAAAATAAGACACACCGATTTTGATCAATTGAGAAAATGTATTGTAAATTCACACAATCTTTAAATTCAATTTGGTATCAAGCAACCTAACAACTATACATAGAAAAACTATAGAATCGCGGTTTGAACCAATTGAATATAGGAAAGGGATCTCAGTACTTGAGAGCAAAGTGAGTGTGGAAATGACTCTTAAGCTTGATATGAACAAACTTTTCACTGTATAGAATGGGATTTTCTACTTTTGGAGGTTTGCTTCGATTTTCTCATTGGTTATAAACTTATTGTTTTCTAATATTTTAACAAAATTTTGTCCCGGTCAACCCGACCCCGTCGGACGACATCTCTTTGTTGTCTTCAATTTTTGACTTCTTTTTGTAATCCTTCTTCTCTATATATATTGCGCCTTCTTTATTTCTTGGTTTTGGATTCTTAATTAATTCATCAAAAACATTACCTTCCCTGTGTTAAGTTCGATCTTGACCCCCTTTACTATAACGAGACTTGCAAGTATTTACGAGACTTGAGGTTAACACTTTAGCCTCATCACCTAACTACTAGTAATTCTATGTTGGTTGCTAGAGCCCACCACATGTTGCTACACATATCAGATGACACCCCTTCACCGTCACTACAATTGCATGAAGATTGCGAACACACGTAACACCTAGCCATCATAAGTAAGCGGCAAAGGAGCCTATTGAAACCTTATCAAAACGTGCATGGCAAGAGGGTCCAGGAAGTAAATAAGTCTATTGAGGGCATGAACCAAACCTTGGTTGATCAGGTCAAGGATATGGAAACAATATATGTTGCCCAAAGTTGTGGGTATGCCGCCCTTGTTGCTCAAGTCAACCTGTTACATAATTTTTTTTTTTATAAATCTATAATTGTACTAGTTGTTGGTCTTTACTTTGCTATTTGAATTATTGTGTAATCCATGTAGGGAACTTTAAACCGTATTTTTGTAAAAGTATGTATGACTCGTGTAAAACATTGACCTCTATTTTGTTTTTGGTAGTTGCCTTATTTTTTCATATGTGAATGCGCACAACCCTTTAATCCATGGGTGTCAAGAACATGTTTTTGCAATAGTAGTGTATTTAAATATTTATATGGCAATGTTTATATATATATATATATATATATATATATATATATATATATATATATATATGTTCATGCTTCAACATATTTTAGTTTCAAAACATGTATCAAAATTAGAACTTGTGATCATGATATAGGTTTCTTGTGGCCACAAGCAACAAACATGAGCCCGGTATGATAAAAGGTAAAACGTGCATTTGTCACGCTACAGGTAAAAACATGTATCATAAAGACATATATGACGGGGTTCCAAATATCATGAAGACATATACATATATATGACTTGAAATTAACTGATTCAAATATATAGTTGAGTTCTCAATATCATTTGATATCCACGTTTTCACAAACAACCAACATCTTCATTACTCAAGCTTGAATAATGAAGATGAAATGTGCATACCATACCAAAAATGTTGAAGTATTATCTAAATTTTAATGACAACTTCATAACATTGTTGTGATTTTATCTCTAACTTGACGAGTACAGGTAATTGGAACTCAATGTCTAGTTGCACGGACAATCTCTTCACCAACATCTAACTTTTCATCGGTCACTGTTCCTTAGTTTCCGATAAATTGAGGTCAATACCCTCTTCGTCATCTTCACCAACACATGACGTACTCTTGTTCGTCAGTATCCGAAAGGTTTGTAGAATTCACCGGGTAATCTTCGCTTCTAGAAGTCATGAGGAAGTTATGTAAGGAGAAATACACAAATATAATATCAATCCGACTCTCAACTGAATAACTTTGTATGACTTGTAAGACCTTCCAACGAGCCTTAAGACCGCCCAATGCATGAACATAAGGAAAAATGCACCTTGTTGAATGCCTCATTCGAATTCTCAAGAGCTACATTTTCAAACTGAGATTGGTGGTACCTTGTACTAGAGTAAGGTATCATGTACCCTTCCTTATTAGGATTCCCTTTGTCAACAAGATATTAACGCTTTGCACCATATGAAGAAGACGTTATTTCTCACTTCCAATGCATATAACCTTTTAGAACAAAGAAACATATCGGGAGGGGGTGCGGGGAGCTAATTCTTGGTTCTAAAATTGCGTTCTCGAATACATTTACATCATGTGTTGAACCCTCCTAACCAAAATATACAAACGCGAAGAGCATATCGAAGTCGCATATTTCCATCACATTTAATGTACATATTCTTTTGCGTCCTCAATAAGAAATTTGGGCTCTTACGGGGATGCACGCATTAGTATGAGTTCCATCAATAAAGCTACCCCCCTGAAATACGGAGGTTAGCTATTGTCATTCCCAATGTGTTCTAAGATGACCGTGAAAGATAAATCCTTAGGCTTTATAACGTCTTTTTTTTTATATATCTTTGAAACCATATTTACGGCCAACAATAGCACCCAACACCTCATGAATTAAAAAAATAAATAGTGCTTGTTGAACGTTAAAGCCTCTCGACAACTGATTTGTAAGACAACCCTTTTGCTACCATGTACACAAAGATACCCACCTTATCCAATAACCTCATTTGAGCAGACTTACACATACCATAATAATCAAGTAACTCTTTGCATAGTTTACGGAAGGCATGCTTTTGCATTGTGGAAAGCGCTAAAACAATGTGTCTCCGTTGTAGAGTTTAGAACTGAATCCATCAATCTTTGACTAGTGAAGGAGGAGTAAAATACTCTTATTTTGTGTACGTATTTATAGTAATGTTATGCAATTATGTCGTTTTGTTTGCACAAGGACTCCATGGCACGGAGGAGCCGTTGCCTTCGAGAGCCTTGTCCATGCATTTAATGTAAACGTCATGCGGACACCAAGTTTTGCAACAAGAGACATGAGATAAAACTATTAGCATAAGGCAAAAGTAGAAGGAGGAAAAAATAAAATAAAAATAAATACGGGAGAAAAAATACAAAATTTTGACAATTCAACAAGTACACAATCAACATATAGAAGCTTTAAATGTCAACAAATTGTGCACACAACCAACACACTCTAACGAATGTACTAAACATGTCAACTAGGTAAACCAAATGACTTATTCATCTAGGAGCAACCCTCTCTTTCCCTCCTTGAACTCCCAAATGAGCCAATACACACTCAATTCATTATTGAGGAGCATTATGAATAAAGTACGCCATATCTTTAAACTGAGCATGTATATTACAAACACGAGCTCTGTTTGAGTAGGCCTTCCAATGCCATGTCCTCAATGATCTTCATAGTCTTGTCATAAGTACCATGAGGATGGTTTGAGGTTTCGTGGGCCATTGACTTCGCTTCGACTTCCCACAAGGATTTCATTGCCCGATTGACCTTCAAGGAGGCAGACAAGTGCTCGTGATACAACACTGATCCACCAATGCCGAGGGGATACCTCTTGCCTAAACTTCAAACTGATTTGATCCTTTTTTTCCCTACCACGTGAGGATAAATGACCCAAACCATATCTTTGGGTCCCATCCGAACCTAAACCAACAAGCATTAGAGGGGGGTTTGTCGAAAAGTTGGAATGAAGTTGATACTCCAACTCAGCTTGATCCTCCTTAGAAAATTTCAAGGACAAAGGAGTAGGAATCATCGTAGAATTCGGCTCGGGCTCCATAGACGTGACTACACATTGTGAATCAATAACTATTGTCCCTTAAAATGGATGCCCATCATTTCATTGACATCAAGATGGGACTTTGTCGTTTAAAGACATGGTGTTCTTCATTTTTTTTGTTACAAAACAATAATTTTGAGTCACTTATCTATAGTTACATACACATAAGAAACGGAAAAAAAATATAAAAAAATTTGAATCTTATGTATAATTTCCTTGACCACCACTCCACAATTGCATTAATATAGTTTCTCTAGAAGTCCCAATTGAGTCCAGTTTTCACATTCATCATCTTTAAAAACTTCCATAAAACTCTATTGGTGTCATACTTGTTCTTTAATGTATTCTTCTTGCACTTCACATTCGTCCTAGCCTCGAACATTTTAATCAAGTGGATCCAGTCGAATCCATTCTTCTACTATTATGCTTATGATAGTCAATCGACACTTTGATTAAAGCACGTGTGAGTGTCACGGACCGCTCATCTGTGATGATGCCTACTGTAACACCCCAAATCCGTAGGACTTGAGGTGCTACTGGGCTAGGATCTCACAATGGATCCTGACCCTAGCCTGACAACAATTTCACTGAATCTTACAACAAGACACCGATAGATTAAATACAAAACATAAAACTGATATATAAATCCCAAAAGGTAATACATAAGTACCGTTGAGTACAAAAGATACATATAACCGTACATCAAATATCCCATATCCCACGATAATAATCCCAGTGTACGGAGCCCTCAGCGGATCACCCTCTCTGGATCACCCTGCAGTTCTCCTAACCTGTAAAGATCTACAACACGGTATGAAACCGTTAGCTAACCATACACATATAAAGAATGAGCATAAGCACAATCACATATCAGAATACTAAGCACTTCCACATGATATCACACATTTACCTGGTTCATTATCTTTATATAAGTGGTCCAACACACAAATCGTATATATATAAATATCAATATGAACATATGTGACACGAGGAGTATAACCCTCGCCTCTCGGGGAGGTTGCCAGCTGGAGTGGTGATCTGGTCACACTTCATGTGTACCCTATGAGAGTGGAGCAAGTGCCCGTCCCACTTCCATATCTGGCCTGTCCGTAGAGAACCTCCCTGTCTCCATGCGGGAGGACAGGGCAAAGTTGTCACAACCCTACAATGGGCAGTCACTATACCATATGTCGGTAAACATAATAACACATACTATCAAGCATAAACATACACCACTCATGCAACATCCAATATAGAGATGGCAACTAAGTAAGTCCTATGGACTTACCTCAACCTCGGGAGTCTCAACTCAACTCAACGGCTCCGCTCTGGAGATCAACTCAGCCTAAGCAAGGTATAACACATATATCACACTCATATCCATAACAGGGTCACACCTAGACCCAAGGGATCCATAAGGATCATATTCCAACTCGTAAACCTCAAAGCCGTAACCGGCATAAACGATACCGTACTCAACCTCATACTCGTACCTAGCATGCTACTACCGCTCATACTAGGAAAGGAAATGATCTACCTAACTCTAGGTAGAACCGGAACAAGACGCACCTGCGTGACACAAGAGACGCAGGGGCGGAAGGCAGGTACCGCGGGCGCGGCGGGACGTAGCCGCGGGGGCGGTGACAAGGGCCGCTGGCAACGCTGGCACGGCGCGGGCGCTGCGACACAGGTGCCGCGGGGGCGGCAGCTTTTGGCCGCGGGGGCGGCGACAGTGTAGAAGATAATCCCGCGGTTCTTCTTTCACTCTTCACGTGATGAATTCACGTCTTCTCTTCACCAAAACTAAGCATATACATATACATACACATACTAACATCAACACCCTTAAACATGCATCTAATCCTAAGCTAGAAAGATAGAATTCAAGGGAAAGAAAGAAGAAAACAAGGAAGGGAGCTTACCACAGCTGTGGCTTAGCAAGGGGAGAGCAGAACCAAGGTCTCACAGGCTGGCTTCAAGCTCAGCAACACACACACAAGCATCACAACCACAAGGCACAACAACTCTCACACCAAACACTTCCAAAACCAAGGAAGATCAAAAACAAGGTCAAGAAGAGAAGAAGAGGAAGCAAGGAGGACGCAAATCTGGAAGGGAATGCACGTGAAATCCTTGCTCAGCAAGGTAGGAGGTAAGTTAAAGGAAAGGGTAAAGCACGGGTCAATGGAGTCAACGAAAACGGCTGCAGCCGCAAGAAACCGCGGGGGCGGTCTCCTGGGCCGCAGGGGCGGAAAGCCGCAGGGGCGGCACCAAGTGCCCGCGGGTGCGGCTGACCGATCTCGGGCCAAAGCCAATCTCGGCTATGGTCCGGTCTCGGTCCGAAAGAATAGGGGTCTCACACCTACGTTGACAAGGTCTGACGACTTGCCAAGATACACCACCAAGACACCCTTTGACAAGGATAAGGATTCATGACATGAAAGAAGGCCAATGCATATAAGGCTTGTCAAGATGGCACAAATGAGACAAGGAGTCTTGCGGGAAAATCCAAGACGATCACAAAGGATTCAGAATACTCAAGAGGATTCCGGAACGCGACAAAACATTCCAGAAGACGGCATAACAATTCTGGAAGGTGGAGGAACATTCCGGAAGGAGACGGAACCTTCTAGAATAAAGTGAAATTCTTTAGACTTATGTGAAAACTTCCGGAACATTGTGGACTACTCTAGAGAATGTCGGAATTATCTAGGACCTTGTGGAATTCTGTAGGCTTGGCTAGAACCCTACGGAAAAATCTAGAAGTGGAGAGAAACTTAGGCTTGGTTGTAGAGAGGAAGACTCCGGAATGACCTAAGAGAATTGACTTCCGGAACCTTCTCATAGAGGAGGTGACAATGACTATAAATAGGGAGTGTCACCCCCTCATTTGCATCATCCAAGTTTCAAGCTCTCATCCAAAGCATTGTAACGCTCTTTGAATACAAAGCTTTCTTTCCCACACACAAAGCCTTCCAAGTTATCTTAGCCATCAATATTAAGTTCTTTCGTTGGCAACATCGGGGATAGGCTGATCTTAGCACAACAAGGGCTTGAGACAAGCTAAGAGCCGCACGGTTTGGAGTTAGAGAAAACTCAGCCCGTGACATGAGTGCATTAGTCCACAAATGAATTCTTTTTTCCCTTAAACACAAATTACCATTATTGTCAGTTGTGATCTTTGAAACCAATTTTCCATGCTTAATTCCTTGACAAGCAACTCACCCTCGCAATTGATCAAAAGCAATATACGAAGGGCATTCACCAAACAACTAGTAAAAGATATTTAACATTGTTCAAATGCAAAATTATTTGAGCCAAATTGGAACACAAATTAAAGATAGAAATGTGTAAATCAAACCATAGATGACAAAGTTGTTGTTCACAAGCATTAATAAGACTCATAACCTATTGTTATTGCAATTTCATTCGATTGACACAAATCAACAACAACATAATCCTTTCCCAATAATTAACCATGGAAAATCAACAATCCCTCCATTATAAACCTAGATGCAAGATGCAACTTCAAAATCAAAACCCTAACCAAGCACCCCCATATAGTACTCTAAATTGAATAGAACCCTAATACAAATTTCCATGACGAACTTTTTATATTGAATTGTGAGTGTGAAAATTGAATTTGATAGGTGAGACTCATTTTCTTGTCACGTGTAACACACATGTATCAAGGGCATTTGAGTCTTTTTTCATTTTCAAAGCCCAAAAAAATCTAGTTATACTAAACACATTTTACAAGACTCTGACAAAACCCTAAATCTTAAAAAATCTATTTAGAACCACAAGGGCATTTGATTACTCTCCTCCCCCTCATCTTTGTATGCATTCCTTCTCCTTCCTCTAATATGTACCAACATAAATCGTAGACAACCTCTGATTTCACTCAGTATACAACCTCTGATTCCACTCAAACCAATTGAAAACACCCTCTCATGCCACTCAAACCACACCGGTAAGGAGTCAGGAATATGAATATCATCTTGTTTTACGTCGCCGGTGAGGAGTCGGGAAGATGAGAAGTGAAGAACCAACACCGCCGGTGAGGTTGTTGTCGATGGGAATTGAAGAAAATCTTCAACTGATTAGGGGAGAAAACCTTCAATCGATTTTCTTGAATGTCATTTGGAAAAAAAAAAAAAAAACACGTGACATACACATGAAAAGGAAGAGGGGTATTTGTCTTTTACAAAATTTAAAAATTTCCGCAAATCTATGATTAGAATCATGAAAACAACGTACTACGGTATATATCTGAAAAATCTGCCTCAAAAACACAACTACAAACCACAACAAATGCAAACTTAATATTACTAAACATATCCTAAATAGTAAGGGTTTGTAGTCCTTGATTCATAGAGATACTAGTCCAAAGCCAACTACAACTTTTAGAAACTAAAATCGATAAAGGAAGAAGTCGAATAAGGGTTTGTAGTCCTTGATTCATCAGAATCGGAAGTGATGAAAGAAGAAGACGAAGAAGCCTAGCAAGGGTAGCAACAATTTCTGATTTTTTGAACCACTCTGAATCTCCCAAAATCTTATGGTCTTTACATATGTTTCTCAAACACAACTAATTTATCAAACTCAAACCAAACACTTGCAAGATCTAAGAAACCCAAGGACGGTTCTAAAAAAAACCTTGAACACCATTACTAAACACACCCTGTGTACGAGATAAAATGCAACTTATTCAATCAGTTGCAGGTACAGCATTTCATCCGTAATTTAAGCTTTCGCAGGTCCAAGATTCATATTCTCTTCGGGGGCATGTATGCGACATGTTCTTCCTCACAAATTTGCTGCAGACAAAACCAACACAACTTTTAGTGTAACACAAATAAATACAGATAAAAGAACATGGCACAAATAAGTCATTCCTCTATTGAAAAGGAAATACTCCACATAAGTGTTAGGGTCTGACTTTTCCCAACTCAAAACTGTGTGACTCTTAGCTAATTCGATCCCTTAAGTCAAGTCTAAACCCGAATAATGCCTTTGAAGAGCGCTTGCGAGCGACTGATGGTCAAGCAACGTACAAGACTTCTGTGGGACAAATACCTTTGTATTGCGCGGTCTGTGTTACCTTAAACTAATCACATCCAGGATCTGTTTTTGATATACCTCAGGATACAAAAACCTAGAAGAAACACCCTACAAGAATCAGACCGTGTTCTGTACTTAATCAGTCCCGCAAATTCCTCTTTATACCACATATGACACAAATTCCTCTGTATAGCACATATGAGAGTGGAGCCAGAGATGCAAGTTCCACAAGTAGAAAGACTATAAAGGTGTAATACACAATGAAGACATAGTAGTGCCAGTCAAATTTTAAATCATAATCAGGAGCTAAACAAGTTAGACTTAATATGCAGAGTACAGACACAAACATTATGTGAAATAATACAATGATTTAAAATATGCAAACCTGCAAATCTTCTGGAAGTGCTTCTGAGACAGCAAGGGTGTAACATCCAGGGACAAATTTGCCTACAAATAAACATGATGTTAGGACTTTCATTCCAGCAAAAACTGAAATCAAGAAAATAGAAAAGTAGAACTTCACATGCAATATGCGCGAGCATTGCTAGCACAAGATACAGATAGGGAATAAAAAATAATAATAAACATATCTGCAGAGAAAGTGTGAGTTCTACTTCAATGAAAAATTGGATTTCATATGCATATAAATATAATATAAAGGATTTAAGAATTTGGAATTTGAAGTTCCAGATTTCATTCTATAGTGCTACGAATTTTTGATTTTTGAAGTGGTTCAAGTCGAATGCATAAGTTAAAACACGTTTTCTAGATAACAGTTTATAGTCGAAACAACATCAGATGTTTCCTTAGTAGAAAACAGTTTATACTCGCCTAGGGGCTAAAATGTGTCACCAGTTTCTCTATACAGACAGAAGGATTCCCCCGAGCAACAAATATCAAAGATAAGAAGCTTTACTAGAAAGACATTAAGACACATCACCAGGAAAGAAAACAAGAAACTTCAGATATGTTGAATATCCATGCGTCTTAGGTTTAAAATATACACAGGATGACTCTCAAGTCTCAAATTAGCATGTTTCTGTGTAAGTGAGAGAGACAGAGACACATTCACATGTGAAATAGCATGGCAGATGACTTGATGAAATCAACCATCAGCTGACTATTTAAACTTGATCAGCCAAACCTCATGGATTTCTGTATCTGTACTCTAAGTGCATCTCCAATTTGGAATTATCAAATAGATGGTGTTGCGTACAAAAGTAAAAATACAACAGATTCTTCATGCACAAGAAATAACTGTGAATATTCACCAAGAAAAAAGATACATATCCAAAAAGAAACATATAAGATCAGTACACATGAAAGTTGTGTTTTCATGTGCCAATTACCTCCTTCGAACACTATATAATCATCCAAGCACAACTTCACATCTATTTCCTAAACGACTTTATGTTGAGCATGATAGAGGTTCATATATCTATGCTTTCTAACATCCCTATCTAAGCCTTTAACTCATGAAATGATAATTAAGAGACTTCCAGATGTAACTAATTATTTTTTCTTGCAACTTAACAAGAACCATGCAAATAATATAATCAAAAGAAGAAAAATTTAGTGTAAATGGTCTTGGATACATGCAGGGAAATCTTAATCTTCATTTGAAGACCTTTTATATTCTTCTATATTTTTGTCTCTAATAAAGCCTAAGTCAATATGTACTATTTAACAACATAAAAACCTAAAGGAAAACATGCAAGATCAACGTCAAACCAACAAGAGAAGACCATTAAAGCCCAAAATCTCACGCAGGGATAATAAGACCAAAAGTTAACTACTTCAGAAAGAAAGCCACTAAGAAGTCAAAAAAGAAATTAACAAAAGGACACACTTATATACCAATTCTAAGCCATTTAGCAGCCCAACTCCTAGCTGGATCCATGACTGAAATTACCCTACATTAATAAGAACAAAGAATATTAAGTTTGCTAACAGATAATCAGAGAGAGAGAGAGAGCAGCAGTATGTGTATATAGTAAGAATATAGAGAAACAGCATACCCAGAGAAATTAGGAGTAGTGCAATCGTTGACACGTTCGTGATCCTTGTCCATATTAAAGAAAGTGCAGTTCTCGCAGCCTGATTCCCTGAACTGAATCCCCCTCAAACCACGAATTCATGAAACGAAAATGTCATTAGAATCCAACAAGTTTCTGAAAATAAAACCTTGTGCTCTAAAATCAAAGAATGACGCTTCAGAATTTGAAATTGACCGGTCTGTTTTGAATTAACCTAGATTTCGATAGGAATGCAAACATGAAGAAAGGGGAGAAAGAGGGAACCTGATCGTAGGTTTTGACGAGCCGGCAACGAAGACAGGCCCTGAGGCCGCTACCGAAGCTGGTGGGTATCTGCGCAGGCTGAGCGTTTGCCATTGAAGAATCTCTACAGCGACTTGCGAGTTCGAAATGGCGGGCCAAATCAGACACACAAGGGCCAAAAAACAATTACTACTGTGAATTGATTCAATGGAGAGACTAAACCATACTGCTATGATGAATGTATTCAATTCAGAACCATTTCAGGGGAGTGTTGTTGTCGTGGTTATACAGAAGAAAACGAAGCAATGGAGCAAGAAAATCTTACCTTGAAGAATCCCAAAGATCAATTTCTATCTTTCTGCAGCACAGATGGTGCTAGGGTTAGTCGAAAAAAGTTAAAAAAACTGGAAAGTAACGTAAAAGGCTTATTTTCTTTATTTCTAATTTTCTTATCATTTTTTCTCCCTTTTTTTTAGCCTTAAAAATGATGGAAACGTCTTTTGACACTTTCCCTTACCAGCCTTCAATTTCCTGAATTCTCTGTTGTGTCTCCCTTTCTCCATTCTCCACTGACATTCAGATCGCCCCTTGGAGGGGCTAAATTTTCAGGTAACGAAAATGGAGAACGGAAACAAATTCATGGATAACATTAAAACGATTTTCCAGCGTAAGGCTTCGAATTCTGCTGATGATACCTGCGATTCCCCCAAGCCGATCACTCATCTCTCCTCTATCGCCAATTCCGTCGTCTACCGCTGTTGCAAGTTCGTTCTTTCTCTCATGCCTTTTCCGTCTGATTCGTTTTTGCCATTTTTACTTTCTAAATTCTCGAGAACGATTTCTGCCTTGTTCTTCCAATTTGGAGCTAGCAATATGGAAGTATTGCATTTCAAAACGCCATCGTTATATATTTTTTGTTATATACGTTTGGTTTTCTATACCTGTGAAGCGTATTATTAGCTGGTTTAGCGAGTTCTGGTATGGAAAAATTGAAACAGTTTTAGAAATCTGTAAAAGACTCAAAGACACGATGCATATCAAATTGTGAAAGAGATTCAGAAGTTGGATTATCCGTGGTCATGTTTGCACTTATGCTGGACATGACTTACTGCAGGATCCTCAAGGTTTCATCAGAAGAATTACAAAGTTCTTTTGATGCAAGCATGCCTCAAAGCATGAAGCAGCCAACTATCTATGCAAGGAATTTGATGGAGTTCTGTTCATACAAGACACTCAATATTCTGACTTCACGTTCCGATTATTTGCGCGACAAGGATTTTCGGCGTTTGATGTATGACATGATGCTTTCATGGGATACCCCTGATACTGAACGTGAATTAACAGAACAAGTGAGACAATGACCCGTTCTTGAAGTATATATTTCCTTCAGATATTTGAGTGCAGAGACATCATCCAATTATCAGTAGAGCTGTCCTTCCCAAATTGCTTCTTCCTATTCTATTCGGCTTGATATGCATCATGCAATACAATTCAGTTTTGATAGTGATTTCTTGGATTTTCTGAAATAGGTTACTTCGCCTGATAGCCAAGGTGTTCGAGATGATGATGCATGGTCCTTGTTCTATTCAAGTTCAACTGATATGGCTGTTCAGGTTGTTAAATTAGCGCATCTTTGCATTTCTTTTTTCAGGAAACCTTGACATGTTCTGGTTACAATCTTAAAGCTAGTTGTATACTCACCATTCAAAATATACTTGTTACTTACAACGGTTGTATTTTCCACTTTTATACTTATTCAAAAGGTTGATGACAAAAAAACTGTTGGACCAGAAGCATTTGCACGAATAGCACCTGCTTGTCCTGCTATTGCAGATGTTGCAACTGTACAAAATCTTTTTGATGCACTTACAACTTCTTCAGGCCAGAGGCTTCATTTTCTCATCTTTGATAAATACCTGCAGAGCCTTGACAAGTATGATTCTTCTTGATGATTTATGCTCTTTTCATTTCCTCGTGTTCTTTTGTGTAACCTCTATAAATCTATGGCCTATTCTGCTTCTGCAATATGCAGGGTGACAAAAGCTGCAAAAAGTATGTTAGGGGCTTTCTCTAATCTTATAATTGCTGAGGGAGAGATTGTCTTAGACATTGATGGCTCAGTACCAACACAACCAGTTCTACAGCATATTGGGATCTCTGCTTGGCCAGGTGAGCAGAAGTGGAACATTAGGATATGGTAGGAATATTGTTTCTGCTGGACAATAAACAAATTATAAATGCTTCTTAAGGAAAGGAAGAAAAGTAAGACTAACATTGAAACACTCATATTGAACAATTTTTATTCAAAATTTATGCATCCCTTCTCCCTATACTTTCTCGTGTCATTTGCAATTTCTTTATGGATTCAGTTGTGCTCCACTTTCTTATTATGTTTATTATTTTATATATGATACATTATATTATGGCATGTTCTGCACATTTTCTGTATATGTATCAGAATATTGGAGAGCTACTGTCATGCATGCATAATGGCCTGGATAATGACCTGGAGACCTTTAAATACTCCTACTTGTTTTTTAAGAAGGGAGTCATTTCTTCAGATATGGGAAGTGGGATTTGAGTTTATTCCTCTCTCTTCAGTCAAATTATGTATAGTTTTCATGGGGGTAATTCCATTTCAGTTGGTTGAAGTTTTATCATTTTATGTGCACTTCTCTACTTCCTTGGCTTTTATAATTCCTCGATGAGTTAACAACTCTCTTGTAGTTATTGTTCAACACTGCGTACATAATGAATGAATTTTGGAGAATCAGTTATGAACTTTTTTCTATGTCTGTCGTCTCCCTCTCTTAGTACTGTTTGGGCAGACAAATGGGTAAACTTACAGTTGCATTTAATAGCTGTTGGTTCTTTGGATCATACAGAGCTTTTCTGACAACTGTGTCAGTCGCTTAAACCTGTCTAGTCTACACAGTACATATGGTCCAAAAAGCTCTCACTTCTTGTTTTAAGCTGAAGGAGTCTAGTAGAAACATTTTAAATTCAGATTCTACTTTATGAAACCGATCAAAAAACTAAATTTCCTATACTTCTTTTGCCATGAACATGGGCTACTGAAGTTGCAGGGGTATGGTTTCATCCTTCTAACTCTGACCCTCTGCCAACTTTCTCATACTTGGAGCTGTAACACTTCTGAACTTTTGAGGAAAATATCATATATGGGCTAAAAGACGGATTACTGGGAAATATATAGTAAGTTAGATGTGGGAGCATATACTCGTGTCAAATTAACATGAAAAAAGGCACTTACTGAATCCTAAGGGAGCTAATCCGTGGATAGCTTAAATAAATTAGTCATAGGAGATGGCAAGATGCTATGTTTTTATATTAAGTAAGAAGAATTTGTTTCTTTTATTTCTCAAGGAGTAATATTTTGTTTCATCCTCACATGCTCGAAATGTTGAGTCCATTCAAGTATAACTACTTTTGGGTTGTGAAGAATGATGATAATATAAAGAGTCCTTATTTTGATAGAAAGGAGATAGAGAAATGAATGAGGTGAGACTAATTTAGGTTGCCTAGAAACCGGAAATTGAATTAGGCATTTAGGTTGGTCAAACCAGCATGAAAAATGCATTCTCTAAATATTTAATATGATTTGCCTTGGGTGATTGATTTGAAGCCAGAAATTGAATTCGGCATTTAGCTTGGTCACTTTAACCTTTTTCAGTGATAGACCATGATTAATGTAACAGGCTGGAGTATTTGATTAACTTGATACATTTTAGCTGCTGTAGGATTTAGTTCTTGCCAGTAACTTTTAAGATATACAAGCCGAGTAATTATATTGTGGAATCCTACTTGTTCATAAGCATCCTATGCTGGCTTAAAACCTTTTAACTTTCCTTACGTAAACTTCTTTCTCATCTTTGAGTATGTGACATTTGTACAGGGAGATTGACATTGACAACTAATGCATTCTACTTTGAGTCACTGGGAGTAGGTTTGTATGATAAAGCTGTTAGGTATGATCTTGCGAAGGATTTGAAACAAGTCATAAAGGCTGAACTGACTGGGCCACTAGGCGCTCGACTGTTTGACAAGGCTGTGCTATACAGATCAACATTAGTGTAAGTTTTTTGATGATATTGCAATTTGAGGCTTGTGTATGTAATTCCAGCCCCCAAGAGAATTCTAATTTCTTCTATATACAGAACAGAGCCTTTGCATTTTGAGTTTCCTGAATTCAAGGGAAATACACGTCGTGATTACTGGTTGGATGTCTGCCTTGAAGTATTACATGCACACAGATTTGTTCGAAAAAATGGACTCAACGGGATCCAAAAGTCAGAATTGATCGCAAGAGCAGTTCTTGGAATTTATCGATGTCGTGCTGTACGTGAAGCTTTCCATATCTTCCCATCGAGTTACAAAACCTTGCTCTTCTTTAATCTTGCAGAAAGTCTTCCTGGTGGAGATATGATTTTAGAAACCCTGTTAAGTCGTTTGCAACTTCTGAATGTATCTAGTGAAAAAAATACATCAGAGCCTACATCTAAACAAGAGCTGATACATTGTCCAGTTTCACTTATGGCACTTCAAAGGCTAGGCTTAATCATAGACAAAAGCATGAATTGTGATGTAAAAAGTCCATCTCCCATTGGTTATGTATTTGTTGGCCAAGCAGATTCTTTAGAAACAGCAGTGAAGCAGTCGAAAACTGATTCAGGGAAGGCTGAAGCTGCAAAGGCAACCGTAGACCAAGTAAAAGTTGACGGGATAGACACAAATTTAGCTGTGATGAAGGTAAAGCTGACCTGCCTTCTCTTTTATCTGATGTTGTCTTTTCCAGATTATTTGATTAGTTAGTATACATGGGTAGACAATAATACATCATGCTACATAATAAAAAGTTCTGCTTCATTTTTAAGAAACTTTTGTTTTACTAAAGGAGGATGTAGGTACACCCGAAGCATGAAAGATTAAAGTACATTAAATATTTTGTCAGCTAGTTTAGAGACTTCTCAAACCATCTATTAGACTACCTCAACCACATGGATATAGCTATGGGCTGTTCTCAGTGCTTAGAAGAGTGGGGATAATTGATATCAGGATATCAGCAAATATGTTTCTGATATCCATTTTGGACATACCAAACAACAAATATGGGCCACATTTTGTTCGGACATATTTCAGAGACCATTGGCGTCTAGCCTGGAAGCATTTATTTTTCTCCTCAACAGTTTCTGTTTTGATTAAATCAGAATTTTTTGATGCCTAGCTTATTTGATTAGAGAGTAGAATGTAATATTATTGCTTATTTGCTGTTTTCTTGTAGTTACAACCTCTTCCTCTTTTATTTTTCTTTGTGATATATGATGCCTTGTTTTGATTTTCTGATCCTTATGGAAATTTTGCTTAGCCTGTTGAATAATGACCGGTTTCCTTAAATAGGTTGAGCAGATATGAATATTGCCTCTACTTTAATATTTGGCAGGAGTTGTTGTTTCCATTTTTTTTATTGGGAGAGCGTATTCAGTTTTTGGCATCATGGGAAGACCCTCTGAAGTCCTTGGTGTTTCTATTATTAATGTGCTACACTATTCTCAGGTAACTTGTCCTTGATAGTAGAAAGTTTATGTGTTGGAAAAGATTATGGGATGCTCACATAAGGAAATATTCAATGAAAGCAAGAAAACATCATAGTCACATTTGATATAGTATATTTACCTTTGTAAGCTTTAAGACATGTATGATGAAAACATCATAGTCACATAGTCACATTTGTGTAGTATATTATGATCTAGGGAAACGCCTATAAATTACTAAAGTCTTTCATGCTTAAAACTGTTCTTTTGATGTAGTATATTTACTTTTGTAAGCTTTCAGACATGTATGATGAAAACATCATAGTCACATGACTCACATTTGTACGTGGTTGATATGCAGCCGATGGATCAGGTTCATACTGCCATCATTTTTTCTTTTCCTTGCGGCTCTTATGCTTTGGCGTAGACACGCCAACAAAGGGAAGCCTGTACGAGCGTTCAGGATTACAACTCCTCCAACTCGAAATGCAGTAGAGCAGCTAATTACATTACAGGAAGCGGTTTCTCAGGTTGAAGCATTGGTTCAGGCGGGAAATGTCATTCTGCTAAAGATGAGAGCTCTTTTATTTGCCATCATTCCGCAGGTACCTGTGTGAACTTGGATACTCTACCCGTTTCAATCGTATGTTTTTCAGAAAGGTATTAGTTAAATATCATTTAGGGCATGTTTGGTATCCATATCTAGATATCAATGTATCAGATATCGGTATCAAGATATGGGTATGAAGTATCAAGATATGGGTATGAGGTATCAAGATATAGGTATGAGATTGATAGCCAATATTTTTGTCCCGGAGAGGAAGAATATAAGATATGTGATACCACTATTTTTTGGAGTGTATCAATATATCAGATTGATATCCATATACTTGCATACCAAACACTAGGTATGAAAATTTTTATATCGATACCTATATCTGATATCTAGATATCAATACCAAACAGGCCCTTAGTCATTTCCATTTGTACCAATAGTTGATCCCTCCCAGAATGCTTATTCCCCCATAAGTTGTCCTTCAATGCCTTTCTCATTTCTGGATATAAACCCAAAGACTTCGATATTCTCAGCTTAGTTTCACCATATAGTTGTCTTCTCATTCTTATACTCATTCTCACTCCATGCCTGTTAATAGTTGATTGTTGTCTCACTTGGGCCCATCCATCCTCTACATATTTTTGCCTTATGTTAACACCTCTGCATATTTTTGCCTTATGTCTCACTTGGGCTCAAAAGATTTTAACATTTGGGGAATTTATAAATAATGCCTTGTGAATCAGGTCAGGTCCTTAACCCCTTCTTTTTTTCCCCTCGTCTACTCTGATCAGGCGACGGAGAGAGTAGCTGTGGCATTGATTCTTACAGCTGCAATCTTAGCATTCGTACCTTTCAGAGTGATAACCATGTTGATCATCACTGAGATGTACACGAGGGAGATGCCCTATCGTCGAAATAGCAGCTACCGGTGGCTGAGGCGAGTGAGAGAATGGTGGTTCCGGATTCCTGCTGCTCCTGTTCATCTCGTCAAGGTAGAGGAAAGCAAGAAAAGGAAATGAGGATTTGATTTGGGCAATCTTGGATATATAACACAGTGTTTGTGGCTGGTAAATCCGAATTTTGATTATGGTGTTAACAGTCACACAGCAGAGATATTTTGAGTACTTGCGTCTGTATAGGTATACAAATCTTGCTGAATTTGAAATGGAAGGGTTCTTTCGTAGCATTTTTCCAGGGGACTATCTTCTCTGGTCTTTGTCCTTGATAGGAACAGCGATGAATGGCTCATAGAAGCTGATTTGTAAGCAACTGTTTCAGGATGCTAAGTTTTAAGTCAGCTCCTTACAATATGCAAACCAAAAAACTCAGTCCACAAATCACTAAGGAACACTCAATAAATTGTGAAATTTGTATTTTAAACCCAATATATGTTTAATATTGTTAAATAATGTAAAGGAAACGAGTTAAATATACTAGACAAAGACCATACGAAATGATTTGGGATAACACGTTAGGAGAATAAGAAAATTCGACAAAGCAAAAGCACCGAAAGACGAAACTTGTACCACAACAAGCCGATCATGAGAAGCACCGGGTACCCAAAACTAAAAAAAAAAAAGAAGGCCCAGACGTCATAATTTATCATGAGAAGCACCTGATCTATCTTGATCGGATCGACCGAACGCTTCCACATTCATTTCTAAGGCTCCATCAACCAAGTTTTATCGTTTGATCCGCTATCAACAATAAAGGAGTAGTTGAAGTTTCTCCTATCCGAACTATTTCTATCATTGGTATCAGAGATCGGGATCGAGGTCAAGTTCTTTACTTTTGTTGTTGATCGTTCATCATCGTTCTTCATATGTTTTTGAATGTTCTTGATATTTCATGAATGTTCTTCACTTGTTCTTGATCGTGTTCATCATCGTTCTTCACCGTGCGTCATACTTCATCATGTTTTATGACAATGATGATCCGTTTGAATGTATAGGGAATGGTTGCCTCATCTATACCCATCAAAGGCCAAGACGTCCACACATGGGCACCGGCGGTATCAACAAAGCCGTCGGCATGCCTATTTGAGGACGAGGAATGGTTGCCTCCTTCGGATCCACCAAGGCCGAAACATACCATCTACGGGCACCAACGGTATTCACACCGACAACGGCAAGCTTATTATGAGGATACGTATGTTGCCCTACGACGGCGTCCCTATCATGAAGAAGTTGGCAATGTTATGGCCCGACGTCGAGCATTTCCCAAAGATGACTATTTTATGCTCAAGCCAACGAATGAGGCTCTAAGGCGTGAAAAGGAAGAGTTGGAGAGAGTTTTTGCCATCTTGACGGCCGCCCAACATGAAGAAGCCATCTTCGACAAAGTCGACACCATCACCGACAAAGAAGAAACCATCGTCAACAAAGTCGACACCATCTTGGACAAAGAAGAAGCCATCATCAACAAATTCGACACCATCAAGGGTGAAGAAGCCATCAATCCCGACAACGGCATTATGATGTTGGACAACAAATTTGAGCTGCCCAACCCGAGGTTTGTCTTTGTTGTGTCTAATAACTTACCTCATGGCTTACCCTTTCTTCTTTCCGGCATGCCCCCAACGTTCAATGTCAATGGTCTTGATGGCATGGTAGACAAACTCACCGGCGACACCATCCATATATACTACAAGTTTGAGCCGCCCGATCCGGAGTTTGTCATTGATTTGTTCACAAGTTTACCACCCGGCTTGCCACCCATCCAAGGCTTTGCGCACAATTTAAAAGAGTACCGGCGCCATTAACCGACATCAATTCATTACCGGTACTTGGTCTGGTGCCTTGCCGGTATTTCGACAACCTCCACGACGTCACCATCTTGAGAGACTACAAATCTAAGCCGCCCGACTTCGACAATGTGCACCCGATGTTCAAGTCAAGGGTCTTGCTCCCAATGTTGCTCCTTTCTTTTCCAACAGTGAAACGAGGACGTTTCACAGCCAAGAGGAGGAGAATGATACGCTCCCGGATGCCAATGTCATCCATGTCTCCGGCTAAGACGACCCGGCAAGCGGAATGCCTTGTCATGGCATGAAGCTTGCTTGTTTTTTACTCATTTACCATATTTCGGTTATTAAATAATAGACTTTTCATTTCAGAACTTTGATGAGGATTGCATCTTCCTTGTCCATGATGGTGTCGACTTTGTCGAAGATGGCTTCTTCTTTGTCGGTGATGGTGTCAAGTTTGTCGAAGATGGCTTCTTCTTTGTCGGTGATGGTGTCAAGTTTGTCGAAAATGGATTCTTCTTTGTCGGTGATGGATTCTTCGTGTTAGGCAGCCGTCAAGATGGCAAGAACTCTCTCCAGCTCTTCCTTTTCACGCCTTAGAGTAAAGAAATTGTGCGGATCGAGATCTGATGCCAATGATAGAAATAGTGCGGATCGAGATCGAAGAGAAACTTCAACTACTCCTTCTTGATTGATGATAGCGGATTAAACGATAGAACTTGGTTGATGGAGCCTTAGAAATGGATGTGTAAGCGTTCGGTTGATTCGATCTAGGGAGATCGAACAAGCCGCTGAAGTTGATAGGTTAGTTGATTATTGAGATTGAAGAATCTTCGAATGTTAAGGTTTGGATCAGATCCAAAGAAAAATTTTGAGAGAGGAAGATTGTGATGCCCAATAATAAAGGATGAGCATTTTTTGAAATTCCTTGGTGTAATCGACAAGATCAATGAGTAATTTGAACTAATATAGATTAAATATTACACAGAAGTGTGATATTGAAAAAAGACTTCAAATTACAAGAAACTTAAACGAAGACTAATACTTATAAGAAACATCAAATAAAAGCGAAGTACATAATTAAAATTACTCATTCAACTTCTCTAGTTTCTCTTTCAACTTGTCTAAGAGTAGTTAGATGTAATCGTGAAGATCCATGAGTAATTTCTCCTTCAACTTGCTTTCTCTTGGGGTCAGCGATGCCTTAGACAACAACACTTGTAGCATATCAAATTTCTACTTCTGCTTCTCAGCCTTCATTCAATCTTCTTGAATTTGAATATGTATCTCCTCTAATTCCAGTTGTATATACCTTCTCATTTCCTTCTACCTTTCAAACTCAAAATTTCTCTTGTTTTAGAGTCATCTCAAAACCTCATTGATCATTATAAGCCCTAATATACTCACCCATATTGGATAAATCTTTTGTTGCAACCCCTTTGCCCTTTCTTCTAGCCTTGGCTTTCTTCCCATTTGGATGACTTATGCCTGCAGATACGAAGCTACCACTAGCATCGTCTCTACTTCTCTTGTCACTACGTACCGCTGCTATTTTCAAGTTCAGTTTCTGCTTTGTGTTCAACATCAACTTTTCTCCTTTCTTCTTTATTCAAACCCCACTTCATGAACTTTCTCCACTTTGAATACTTGTTCACCATCTCCCAAACACTTTGATATTTGAAATTCTCTGGTGCACCTTAACAAGACCTTCGAAACAATTGATGAACATTGTTTGTAACATCAGCTTCATTGTACCTGTAACACCCCAAATCCGTAGGACTCGGAGTGCTATTGGGCTAGGATCTCACAATGGATCCTGACCCTAGCCTGACAACAACTTCACTGAATCTTACAACAAGGCACCGATAGATTAAAACAAAACATAAAACTGATGTATATATATATATATACTGATCAAAAGGTAATACATAGTACTGTTGAGTACAAAAGTCAAAACACAACTCCGTACAACATAAATAACCCGAAACCCCGATATCGTCCCTGTGTACGGAACCCTCAGCAGATCACCCCTCCGGATCACTCTGCAGTTCTCCTAACCTGCAAAGGATCTACAACACGGTATAAAACCGTTAGCTAACCATACACAAATATAAGATAGGCAAGAGCACAACCACACATCATATAAACGATAACACATCAACATGATATCACACATTTACCCGGTTTATTATCTTTATAACGTTAAGCACGCAAGAGTATATAAATCAGTATATGAAAATAGGTGACACGAGGAATATAATCCTCGCCTCTGCGTGCAATAGCTAGCTGGAGGGGTATCAGCGCACCTTCCCGTATACCGTAAGGAGTGGTATCAGTACCTTTCCCGTATACCAAGTCTAACTAGGATACAAAAAACTTCTCAGACTCCACTACGGGATGAAAGGGTAAGTTGTCACAACCACTACAATGGGCGGTCAATATAACATAGATCGGTAATGAATCATATCGCATGCTAATAAGCACATAACACACACCACTCAAGCACACATCCAATATAAGGAAGGTAGTTAAGTAAGTCCTATGGACTTACCTCAATCTCAGAAGTATCTCGCTACGAACAATTCCCAGAAACATCCACTCCAACTGGAGGACAACACAGTCTATACAAGGCACACATATATATATCACAATCCTATCACACACAAAGGGTCACACCTAGACCCAAGGGATCCATAAGGGATCAAATCCAACTTGTAACCTCAAGGCCATAACCGGCATATCTATATCATACTCGTCAACATCCAAATCGTAGCATGGTACTAAGTTCCTCATACTAGAAAGGAAAGAAACTACTTAACTATAAGTAGTCCCGGGACAAGACGCACCTGCGTGAACTAAGGTCGCAGGGGCGGAAAAGATCACCTGCGGGCGCGGCAGGTAGAAGCCGCAGGGGCGGTGACACGGAACGCAGGCAAGCGCAGGTACGCCGCAGGCACGATGCAGGCACTGTGGCACGGTAGCCGTGGGGGCGGTGACTCTTGGTTGCGGGGGCGGCGACAGTGCAGAATGACACTTCGCGGCTTCTCTTTATCTCTTCACATGATCAATTCACGTTTACTCTCTTCTATAGTCACATGCATGCATCAACATACACCATCAAACGTCACCCTATGAACAATTCATCTACTCCTAAGCTAAGAAGGAAGAACAAGAAAGAAAGGAAGGAAGGAAGGAGAAGCAAGAAGCTCACCTCCACAGCTGTAGTCAACCAAGGGAGAACATAACTAACTCTTAGCTGACCTCTGCAACTCATCAAACATGTACTCAACCTTCAGCAACACAAAACCACACCCAAAACCTTATCAAACTCCAAACTCTCAAGCAAGATCCAAAGGAAGAGATGAAGAAGCAAGGAAGACGTAGGAAGGACTGGAGTGGGATAAGAGTGGAATGAGACCCTTGCTTAGCAAGGTAAGAAAGAATAAAGGAAAGAGTAAAGCACGGTCAAAGGAGTCAACAAAACCGGTTGCAGCCGCCGTAAACCGCAGGGGCGGATCACAGGGCCGCGGGAGCGGAACCCGCAGGGGTGGCCAAAATGCCCGCGGGTGCGGTAAAGGCCAATCTCGGCCCAAAGCCAATCTCGGCTATGGTCCGATCTCGGTCCGAAAGAAAAGGGCTCTCACATCTCACCCCCCTAAAAACAAGTTTCGTCCCGAAACTTGCAAGATCCTGAAACACTCGGACTCAAAAGCCGAGGTAACACTCTCTATAACCTCAAACGTAAGCATGGAGGAAATCATCAACTCCAGCAGTAAACTATACTATCCAGGGCCTAGAGGAAAACCATCTCTAGCCAAATCATAAACATATCACAAGGCATAGAGGAAGCACATCTCTAGCCGTATCATAATCATAACAAAAAGGCATGGAGGAAGAACATCTCCAGCACTACTATGTCCATCAAAATAGCATGGAGGAAAGAACCATCTCCAGCTAAATCCTAAACGTTTCACAATAGCATGGAGGAAAGAACCATCTCCAGCTATAAACAAGTATCATACTAGCATAACAAGATCTAATAAGATCATAATCACATCAAGGCTAGCATGAAAATAAACACATCATAGCATATAAGCATATAAGCAGATAAGACTCACCAAGCTAGTACTAAGATCTACTCGGTGATTCTACTAGTGCACCTATCATGGCATAGAACTCTGGATAGTTCCTCTGAATACTATCCTCAGTCTCCCATGTAGCCTCCTCGGGTCCTCGTCTCGACCATTGTATCCTCAACATAGGAATGTCCTTCGAACGCAGACGTCTCATACCTCGCTCTAGGACTGCAATAGGATGCTCAACAAAAGTGTGGTCCGGCTCAACCACCAAATCCTCATAACTCACGATGTGTCTCGGATCTGGTATATACTCCCTCAACTGAGACACGTGAAACACAGGGTGAACACCCTCTAATCTCGGAGGCAAGGCTAATATGTAAGTTGCGGTCCCAACCCGATCCAGAATCTCGAACGGTCCGACATATCGGGGACTCAACTTCCCCTTAATGCCAAAACGTCTAACACCTCGTGTCGGGGACACTCTCAACCACACATGGGCTCCAACTCTGAACTCTAGAGGTCTACGCCTCCTGTCAGCATAAGACTTCTGACGGCTCTGCGCAGTCAGCATACGCTCTCTGATCAATGCTACTCGAGCCATATCATCCTGAATCTGACCAGGTGCTAAACCACTGACACTGCTCTGCTCATCCCAGCATAACAGGGTACGACATATCTGTCCATACAGTGCCTCATATGGGGCCATCCCAATAGATGCATGCCAGCTGTTGTTGTAGGAGAACTCAACAAGTGGGAGATGATCCGTCCACACCTGTCCCCAATCCAACACACAAGCTCGCAGCATATCCTCTAGGGTCTGAATGGTCCTCTCTGACTGACCATCTGTCTAAGGATGGAACACAGTCGTGAAGTGTAAACTCGTCCCAAGAGCAGTCTGAATCTGCTGCCAAAATCTCGAGGTAAATCGCCCATCTCTGTCTGAGACGATCGTCCTCGGTACACCATGGAGTCTCACTATCTGCCTAGTGTACTCCTCAGCTAATCTGCTCACCGGCCACGTCTCCCTGATAGGAATGAAACGTGCCGTCTTCGTCAATCTGTCTACTATGACCTAGATGACATCAAAACTCCGGCTCAGTCTCAGTCCGGTCACAAAATCCATGGTGACGTCCTCCCACTTCCTCTGTGGAACAGGAAGTGGATGGATCTCACCTCCAGGTCTGAAATGCTCGATCTTGACCTGCTGGCAGGTCGCACATTGTGCCACAAATCTGGCTACATCGGGCTTCAGCCCTCCTGATGCGTCCTTGGAATCGTTGAAGGACGAACGCCGGATCTAGACCAAGCTAGAGTTTCGACTACTCGTTGTTGATGTGCAATTGAGAACTTTGATAGAAGTTTGGTAGGGCGGAAGCGATTGAGATGGATGCGGAAGCGTAGGTTTGATTCGATCTAGAGAGATCGAGCAAACGTTGTAGTGGATTTGAGAGTTTGATTCTTTAGAAGAATCCTCGAATATGAGTTCTTGGATCTAAGACTTGATCCAAGGAAGAACTTTGAGGGGATGGAAGAGGAAGTGATGCCCAAATCAAGAAAGAGGATTTTCTTTCAAATAACTTGATTAATATTGAACATGATTTACAAGTGAAGCCAAGCATCCCTTATATAGTGGGTGAAGGCTATTCTTTACGAAGAAAGTCCTCGGAAATATGATGTCTTGGACTAACATAAATGGAATCATGGCTCGGCATTCTGCTTGCAAGGTCGTCTTAGCCGGATATACGGATGCCATCAACATCCGGGGGCGTATCACCTCCCCACCAGTATGAAAATCTCAAATCCTGATACATCTTACTCGTACCTGGATGTACAGAGTAAGGTGTACAGTGAGCCTCCTGTAAAATCCTTTGCCTCAGCTCTGTATCAGCAGGTACACAGACGTGACCGCGGCGCCTCAAAACTCCATCTGCTCCAAGCAGGAACTGTGGTGCCTCATCCCGAGACATCCTATCTCTGATCCTCTGTAAAGTCAGGCAGGTCTCCTGTTTCTGTCGGATCTCATCCAACAGATCAGGAAGAACCTCTAAAGTACGCAGTTGGGCATCCTCATCAAGAAACTGGATGTCCAACTCTAACCAGATCAGATCTCTCTGCAACTGATGCTGAACTATCAGCCTCGCAATCGCCTGCTCTCGAGGCGTCTTCCTGCTCAGGGCGTCGGCGACAACGTTCGCGTTCCCCGGATGATACAAGATTTCCAAATCAAAATCCTTGATCAGTTCAAGCCACCTACGTTGGCGGTTATTCAATTCCTGCTGCGTGAAAATATACTTCAGACTCTTATGGTCTGTGAAGATCTGACATGTAGCACCATACATGTAATGTCTCTAGATCTTCAATGCATGAACTACCGCTGCCAACTCCAGATCTTGAGTCGGGTAGTTCTCCTCATACGTCTTCAGTTGTCGAGACGCATATGCAATCACCCTGCCTCTTTGCATCAGAACACATCCCAAGCCTAGCTTGGATGCATCACTGTAAACCACAAAATCCTCAGTACCCTCTGGCTGTGCCAAAATAGGAGCAGAAGTCAAACGCCTCTTCAACTCCTCAAAACTTTGTCTGCACTGATCAGACCACACAAATCTGGTAGTCTTCCTCAACAAACTCGTCAGTGGACGGGCAATCACAGAAAAACCCTCCACGAAGCGTCTGTAGTAACCGGCTAGGCCAAGGAAACTACGTACTTCCTTGACGTTCGTCGGTGTCGTCCAAGCTGCTACTGCCTCTATCTTCGCCGGATCCACTTTGATCCCCTCAGCTGAAACCACATGACCCAGGAATGCTACCTTTGGCATCCAGAACTCACACTTAGAGAACTTAGCATAAAGTTCTCTATCCCTCAAAACCTGCAATACAGTCCCCAGATGTTCTGCATGCTCCTCTCCACTGCGAGAGTATACCAGAATGTCATCAATAAACACCACCACAAACTGATCCAGGAAGTCGATGAAGATACTGTTCATCAACTCCATAAAAACGGTTGGGGCATTCGTAAGCCCAAATGGCATCACTACAAACTCGTAGTGTCCATATCTGGTCCGGAATGCTGTCTTGTGCACATCCTACTCCCTGTAACTGATCTAACAAATCATTAATGCGCGGAAGTAGATACTTGTTCTTGATGGTCACCTTGTTCAGCTCTCTGTAGTCTATGCATAACCTCAGTGATCCGTCCTTCTTCCGTACGAAGAGGACAGGTGCTCCCCAAGGGGACACGCTAGGGCGAATGAAGCCCTTCTCAGCCAACTCCTCGAGTTGCTTCTTCAGCTCCAACATCTCGACAGGCGCCATCCGGTATGGGGCCTTCGAGATGGGTCTCGTACCAGGCTCCAACTCGATATTGAAATCCACACTCCTCTGAGGCGGCAAACTGGACGGCTCAGCAAAAACATATGTATACTCACAAACAACTGGGATATCCTCTAACACTGGACTCTCCCCCTCCTTCATGGAAAAACACCAGAAGGTCTCGCAACCTTGTGCAATCAATCTAGTTGCCCGTATGGCGCTGATAACTGTACCTGTCTTTCCAAGGTCCCAACCTCGGAAAACCTCTATCTGGCCTAACTCGGTAGAGAGGGTAACAGTCCTCCTACCTACATTTAAGACTGCAGAGTGTCTATCCATCCAGTCTATACCTAGAATGACTTCTTCATGCTCTAATGGCATGACAAAGGAAGTCAACTAGTAACACAGGGGTCCCTACAGAAATGGGACAACCGTGAATCTCACGGGTACCTTTGACCCTACCACCATCGGGTAACCTTATAATAAAGGGCATCCCCTCAACTGTAGCTAACCCAAGACGCTCTACACAGGCATCACAAATAAAAGAGTGCGTAGCACCAGTATCAAATAAAACTCTAACTAGTAAACCATGAGTCAGAATGGTACCTGTAGCAGTAGGTGCAGCTGGCTCCTCTGCACTCCTCAGCTCAAAAACACGACCCTGTGGGCCTCTGGTATCAGTGGTGCCCCCACCACGACCTCTGCTTCTACCCAACCCAGGAGTAGATCCCTGAGTGGTAGGACGATCTGGGACTCTCTGCTGTCCCTGTATCTGCTGCTGCTGAGGTGGCCTCTGCCCACCTCTCGCTGCACTAGCAGGAGAAGAACCCTACTGAGACGAAGCTCCACCCTGTCTACAGAAAACAGCTTTGTGACCTCGTCCACCACAAGTGAAGCAAGTCACTATCTGCCTCGTACACTCTGGTCTGATATGTCCATACTCAGCACAGTTGAAACACTATCGTACACTATCTGTAGCAAGTGCAGATGCGGGATGACTCTGGCGGCTCTGACCTTGCCATGAACCATCAACTCCACCAGTATCCTGCTGAAATAAGGCTTTGTTCCGTCTACAGAAAACAGCCTTGTGACCCTGTCCGCCACAGGTGAAACAAGTCACTAACTTCTTCTTGCATGCTGGTCTCAAATGTCCAAGCTCCCCACAGTTATAACATCGTCGACCCGTAGCTGCAACCTGTGCAGATGCAGGGAAACTTGATTGTCCCTGGTTTCGTTCGGAACTAACAACTCCACCAGCAACGTCTCTCCAGTCCGCTGTCTCTTCTCAGATCTTCTATACTCTTTTGGAACTTGAGTGATCTCAGCAGCACATGCCGGTATAACTGGCACATGAGTCACTCCATCTCTCAGAGGATCTCTCCTGTACGGGCAAATCAGGGGTAGGTCTACCTACTCTGACCGCCTCCACCACTTGTCTGATATACTCCCGGAAATCTGGTCCCCTCATAGAGACACGATCCGAGTCATCTAACCGGACTCGATGTGATGTATGTCTCCCAGCTATACCGTTCCCAGTCTCCGAAACAACATTCTCAGCAACAACCTCACAAACCTCCTCCGCTGCAGGTGGATCAACAACGGGAATCTGACTCTGTCCTACATCTACTGGAGGAAGAGGGGATCTATCCCTACCTCGTCCATCTGCAGGTAAGGCTCTAGTCTGAACCATTTGCAGAGGACGTAAACCTAACTCGGAAGGCTATATATATCCCATATGTATAGATATATCACAGATCAATCACAACAGAATATCTATATATATCTATACTGTCGAGATCTTCAGAGGGGCGATGGTTCACGTACACGATAACCCAAAACATTTGTACTCATTTTAAAACCAAAACCTTTTGAAAAGTCAGACCCCTTTCGGGTTCTGTTTATTTATCTATTCGAACTTTATTGCAGATTACTAGTGTCATTGTTGTCAACCTGGGCTCTGATACCAACTTTGTAACACCCCAAATCCGTAGGACTCGGAGTGCTACTGGGCTAGGATCTCACAATGGATCCTGACCCTAGCCTGACAACAACTTCACTAAATCTTACAACAAGGCACCGATAGATTAAAACAAAACATAAAACTGATGTATATATATATACTGATCAAAAGGTAATACATAGTACTGCTGAGTACAAAAGTCAAAACACAACTCCGTACAACATAAATAACCCGAAACCCCGATATCGTCCCTGTGTACGGAACCCTCAGCAGATCACCCCTCCGGATCACTCTGCAGTTCTCCTAACCTGCAAAGGATCTACAACACGGTATAAAACCGTTAGCTAACCATACACAAATATAAGATAGGCAAGAGCACAACCACACATCATATAAACGATAACACATCAACATGATATCACACATTTACCCGGTTTATTATCTTTATAACGTTAAGCACGCAAGAGTATATAAATCAGTATATGAAAATAGGTGACACGAGGAACATAATCCTCGCCTCTGCATGCAATAGCTAGCTGGAGTGGTATCAACGCACCTTCCCGTATACCGTAAGGAGTGGTATCAGTACCTTTCCCGTATACCAAGTCTAACTAGCGTAGAGAGAACTTCCCAGACTCCACTACGGGATGAAAGGGTAAGTTGTCACAGCTACTACAATGGGCGGTCAATATAACATAGATCGGTAATGAATCATATCGCATGCTAATAAGCACATAACACACGCCACTCAAGCACACATCCAATATAAGGACGGTAGCT
This sequence comes from Fagopyrum tataricum, assembly GCA_002319775.1. NCBI lineage: Eukaryota > Viridiplantae > Streptophyta > Magnoliopsida > Caryophyllales > Polygonaceae > Fagopyrum > Fagopyrum tataricum. The sequence continues at coordinate 10,276,883 of CM008280.1, forward strand.
AAGTAAGTCCTATGGACTTACCTCAATCTCAGAAGTATCTCGCTACGAACAATTCCCAGATACGTTCACTCCAACTGGAGGACAACACAGCCTATACAAGGCACACATATATACACATATCACAATCCTATCATACACAAAGGGTCACACCTAGACCCAAGGGATCCATAAGGGATCAAATCCAACTTGTAACCTCAAGGCCATAACCGGCATATCTATATCATACTCGTCAACATCCAAATCGTAGCATGGTACTAAGTTCCTCATACTAGAAAGGAAATGAACTACTTAACTATAAGTAGTCCCGGGACAAGACGCACCTGCGTGAACTAAGGTCGCAGGGGCGGAAAAGATCAGCCGCGGGCGCGGCAGGTAGAAGCCGCAGGGGCGGTGACACGGAACGCATGCAAGCGCAGGTACGCCGCTGGCAAGACGCAGGCGTTGTGGCACGGTAGCCGCGGGGGCGGTGACTCTTGGCCGCGGGGGCGGCGACAGTGCAGAATGACACTTCGCGGCTTCTCTTTAGCTCTTCACGTGATCAATTCACGTTTACTCTCTTCTATAGTCACACGCATGCATCAACATACACCATCAAACGTCACCCTATGAACAATTCATCTACTCCTAAGCTAAGAAGGAAGAACAAGAAAGAAAGGAAGGAAGGAAGGAGAAGCAAGAAGCTCACCTCCACAGCTGTAGTCAACTAGGGGAGAACATAACTAACTCTTAGCTGGCCTCTGCAGCTCATCAAACATGTACTCAACCTTCAGCAACACAAAACCACACCCAAAACCTTATCAAACTCCAAACTCTCAAGCAAGAGCCAAAGGAAGAGATGAAGAAGAAAGGAAGACGTAGGAAGGACTGGAGTGGGATAAGAGTGCAATGAGACCGTTGCTCAGCAAGGTAAGAAAGAATAAAGGAAAGAATAAAGCACGGTCAAAGGAGTCAACAAAACCGGTTGCAGCCGCGGTAAACCGCATGGGCGGATCACAGGGCCGCGGGAGCTGGAACCCGCAGGGGCGGCCAAAATGCCCGCGGGTGCGGTAAAGGTCAATCTCGGCCCAAAGCCAATCTCGGCTATGGTCCGATCTCGGTCCGAAAGAAAAGGGCTCTCACAGTACCCACTTCCCATTATTTAACCACCTTCTTCCAAACCACTGGCCCAAATGAGTAAATCGGCAGCCATTCTTTTCCATTGAGTCTCCAACACGTTCTTGTTCCTCTCCGGAATCTCATGTGGTTGATATTGATGAGCCGCTTCATATGATTGATGTATATCTCTCCAAAGATCAACAAATTTCTTATATATGCCAATAATGGAGTTTGTGCAGTTGGTGAAGTAGGCCTCAATTAGAGTTTCTTCTTCTTTGACAGACCAATCACAGTTGATATTGGTGAAGTAGGCCTCATTTTTGTGGAAGTGGTTGTTGTGGAGGAAAACTCCTTCCTAAACTTGCAATAAACTGAAAAAAATGAGTATGATTGATAAAAGAAGGATCAAAATCGTTGAAATTCATGGACGAGTGGTGAGGATTATTAAGTTCCATTTTTCCCAGAAAGTGAACAAAATGCACATTTTTTATCACGAATTTAAGTGACAAATGAGAGAAATGAGGATTTTTTTTTTTAAGTGTGTCAAAATGGGGTCTACTTATAGAGTTTTTTATGACAATTGGTATAATTATTTTATTAATATCAAAATATTATAACGATAATATTTTCACATGAAAAAAAAACAATAAATTAAAGGAAAAATAAAATTAGAAAAACAAAGTAAAAAGTGGAAGCCATGCAACAACGATTTGTTGGGAATCTATTCTATTATATATATCTAAAGTAGTCTACGGATTGCTGACGAGACGTCCTAAGGTTTCAGGATTTCAGTCAAATCACCATATATTATTAAATTGTCACTCCTTTTAAAATTATACGAAAATCTTAATTTGTTAAAAAATAATTTATTTTAAAACTTATTACTATCAATTTCGATATTATCTATTTTTAAGTTTTTTTAGTTTTTTAGTTTTTAAAACCAAATTAATATTATCTATTTTTGAAGCCAAATTCCAATATATTAATAAATTGTCCTTATTTATATTAGAAAACTTTAAAATAAGTAAATAATTATTTACTGTATTTCAACCAAAATCAATTCAGATTGAAATTGTTAAATTTGTTACAAATCTCCAATGTATATCCAATATCATTTTTTCAAAGAATTGTTAATATTAAATATTTTAAAGTAATCCGAATTTTTTTATTAAAAAAATCCATTTAAGTTAAGCTTAACTTTTGTTTAAACAATTTATATATTTCGGTGCATTTTTATCTTCCTTAACAAGTTAGATCTTCATTATATTGTATCTTTTTTTTTTAGAATTTCAGCCTCCTTACGGTTAAACTATATTCTCAATTACATGATTTAAATCAGATTATATATCAGTTACTTTTATTAATGAATAATTTTTTTGAATGAGTTTTTTTTAACAAAATGTTTATTCACCCGAATCAACCCTATATATTATAAATACCCGTGTAGGGCACGGAATCTAAACTAAAAAATGAAAAAAGTAGTCAAATGGTGGGCCCAAAGGAAAAATAAGTAAGATGGAAAAAAGATTTGTGGGCTGAGTTGTTTTCTTTTCGTCTAGAATTTTGCAAATAAATTTTACTGGTGGGGAAGCTTTTAACCAAAAAAAATAACAGTTTTGAAAAAAAAAAAAAAGAAATTTTAGTAGTGTAAGTGGTCTAAACAATTCTCCGGTTTAAATTTTCCTTATACGAGAAAGAGAGAATAATGTAACAATTAAATAAACATAATACATTACTTCTCCACGTGACCTGATATAATCAACGGGAGATCTACTAAAAATAGTCTCCATAATTAGTATTCAAAAGCTATATAGCTTTAAAATGGTCCAGTTTGATTAATGGTTTAAAAAAATTGATCAACACGCTTAAGGGTGCTCAAAAGAAAAGAAAACTTATCTAAAGGTTCCATTACACGTTGTCACATAACTTCTATGATGAACAAGGAGCATATTGCTAGACTTGATGTCACGTAACCCTAATCGAATTTCAATTTTCAAAATAAGTTGAAAAAGCTACACTAGATCAAAGTAACAGTCAACAATTTAGCGAATCTTTTACCTATATAGCAAAACAAAAAAAATTAGTTACTCAAATAACAAATCATCAAACTATTTTACCAAAATAGAAAATATCCTGACACATTGCAGAAGGAAGATGATTTAATTTGTGGAATTAGTTATAAATATCAATTAAGACTTTTTAGGGTTAGATTACATGGGTTAAGACTTAAGGGTGTGTTCGTTAAAGCTTTTTGTGTAGATTTTACTAGAGATTTGTGTTTTTAAAAAACTTGTTAGTGTTTGGCACACAAGCTTTTTGTGGAGATTAGATTTTTAGAAAGCTTTTTGAGGAGATTTTTTGAAGGATTTTAAGAAGTTAGTTTTGATAGCTTTGTGGAGATTATTGTGTAGCTTTCACTTACTTCTTCCAATTTTACCCCTTGTGTCATCTCTCTTATATTTTAAAAATATTTTAATATTTGTCCTTTTTGGTAAAGTTATTCAATATATCTATCAAAAATCTACTTTTACCGAACATCAATTAGATTTTTCTTTAGCTTTTAAAATTTTACAAAGTCTCTCATTAAACTACTAGAATAACTATCTAAAAAGCTTGAACTACCAAAAAAACTTAAGCTAACGTAAAAGCTTGCGGTGTCGAACAGGCCCTTAATACACTGCTTTATGTTTTAATACACTTTTTTCCAACATAAGTTGTTCTATTTTTGAAATATATACGTAGGCTATTTATCATTGTAAAATGTTTTTTTTATTATTATTTTTCTTCATCTTTATTTTAATTGTTAAAAAAACAAAATCATAATGTTCCTAGAAATCCAACTACTATATTTTCAGTGTTGAATGGTTGCATCCGTTCATTTCCTACAAGATATGCATATTTTCCGGTGAGGTTCACGACTTCAAGTGATGGATTTTCCATCTCCAATATATATATTGGTTGCTTCTTCTTCCCTCGTACACAATAAATAAATTTCAATTTTTTACCCGAGGTAATTCTTTTTTAGTTTTTTCTCAATTACTTTCTTAAACCTAAAATATCTTTTCTTTTAATTTTTTTTTCATCAATTAAGTTTATTTATAACATATTTTGTATTTATTTGTATTATATATTTGGTGATGACTAAATATATGTTGTGCAATTTTAATTATAGGAAAATATCATAAATTCACATATTTGTTATGTCTACGTAGCATCGATCATTGTTCTTATTTATCAGTTAGTAAAATTAATATTATTTTTGTATGTTCATGAACATCCATTACGTATATTTATTTTTGCAAAAAATAATAGTTATGATGTTAAATATAGGGTTATATTAATTACGTTAATTTGTTAATTTGCTACTTTATGTGATTAATATATCAAGTTTCTTAATTTTGGTACTTTGAATATATTAAAAATGTCGATTTTTCTCTTACGTGTCATTAATATATTAATTTTGTTTAGGATTGAGAGAAAATTAAAAAAAAATGATATATAACACAAGAATTTAGTATTTACGGTAAACTTGATTATATTAATGATAATATTTTTTTATACATGATTATTATATTAAATATACTATTTTAATATGTTACATGTGATCAATTTAATTATTATACTCTATGTGTAATTAATGTAATATAAATTTAAACTAGAAATATGGACAACCACAACAACTATTCATCAACAGAAAATATTGACTCATATATGAGATTATTGAACGATAATGAGAATGTACAAACCTTTTTAGAAGGATCTGTACAAATTTTTGTACATATAAAACTCGAACTGATTTCAAAGTTTTATAGCAGTTTTTTTTTAATAGATTTTACTTTGGTATGAGTAAGATGAAATATTTTTTCTACTTATTTATAAATACGATATATTAAATAAACTATTTGTATTAAATTTATGCGTACAATTTATAAAGAATTAAACTAATTAGGTTTATTATTCAAGAGTACCAAAAAAGTCTCGAACCTTAGTTAGGTTTTTAAATTCGGAAGTTATAAAGGCACGGCAATGGAATTGTCAAACAACAAACTGAACATTACGAATGTGTCACGGACCTCACGGTTATGAAATGCTCGTCAAATTTGTCACAGTTACAGGTCCACATGTGTGACGGGTCACAATCCGTAACCGTAACAAATTTTCTTATTGAATTGTATTCAAAAATAAATAAATATTAACGGACTCAGAGTTTGTGACCTTCTCAACCTGTCAAAAAAAAAATTATCATACGGGTTCTATATATTTGACGAATTCAAAATGCGCTCTCTTGTAAATTCATCAACGTGTACCTAAATCTCTTTAACTTACATATACAAACAAACCTGTTTTTTTTTTATAAATATATAAAGGATATTACTTACAGGTTTACCCATACAAGGAAGTGAGTCGTAGTAAAAAAAATTAAAAATAAATAAATAAATAAAACAAAATTAAAAATAAAAAAAAAAAAAAAGGAGGTCAGCAGAGATGCAGATCGACATCAAAACCAGTTAAGTATATGCACTCACATCTTACAAAGCTTACCCTCCGACGAAGTCGATTGAACCGCCGGCGAAAGACTGATCGGCGGGAGTTAACTAAATGGAGAGCGAGATCGCCAACTTCATCAAAGTATGCATAACAGCAACTCTCTCCGGCTGCTACTGCTACGCTCTTTCAAAGTCAACCTCAAAGGGCCTACTCCGGCTCCTCCTAGTACTCCCAGTCGCCGCCGTGTTCGCCGCCGCACCCTACTCTCTATCCTCCTTCCACCTGGTCGGGAACACCTGGCTCCTCCTGACCTGGCTCGGCATCTCCAAGCTCATCCTCTTCTCATTCGGATCGGGTCCTCTCTCTCAAAATCCCCAACTCTCCCTCCCGGACTTCTTATGCATTCTCCTCCTCCCCATCAAGCTCAAGCAACCTCGATCCGATCCGGAACCGGAGAATCTTAAGGTCAACGGTCGGAGCACGAGTGGGTCCCGCTGGTGGAAGTATGCTCTGTTTGGGGTGAAGCTAGTTGGATTTGGTTGCGTCATTGAAGCGTATAATCACAGGGAAGGAATGTCTTCTGTGGCATTGTTGACACTCTATTGTTGCCACATTTACTTGGATTTGGACATCTTCCTCGTCGTTACCGGCCTCATTGCTTGTGGGTCCCTCGACATCGCCCCTCAGGCCGATGAACCTTACTTGACCACCTCTTTGCAAGACTTTTGGGGCCGGAGGTAACCTTTCGTAACTATAACCATAGCTATCCAGATGGGTTTTTGACCGGACTGGACCGTATGCATTTGATGTTCATAAATGTTATAATAAGACAATAAATCTAGGTATACCGATACAATGGGTCAGGGGAAACATATTTTGGGGTCATGGATTAATGGGCCCGGAGCGACAGGGGGGTGCGGGGGACGGAGCCCCTCGCGGAGGATTCTATCTATTTATAGAATCCTATCTATTTATAAGGAATTCTATCTATTTGTAGGATTCTATCTATTTATAAGACTCTATCTATTTATAGAGGAATCTATCTATTTATGGTTATAAATAGATAGGTGTAGGGTTGTATTCATTATCCACCAATGTATATTGAAAACCCTAGTTGCAAGGTTTGTGTAGCAAAACCACAAAACGTTTTGTCTTCTCTTCTTCTCTCTATTTCTAAAGTAACTCGTTGAAAGATCACAACAACTGGTATCAAGAGCAAGGTTGTCGATGAGTTCCGTTGCAAAATTTGAGGTTCCGCGATTCAACGGAACTGACAACTTCGGTCTTTGGCAGCGACGAGTTAAGGATCTGCTAACGCAGCAGGGGATGTTGAAGGCGTTGAAGGAGACAAAACCGGAGTCGTTGAAAGACGACGAATGGGAGGAGATGCAGGAGAAGGAAGTGTCGGTCATTCGGCTCTGTTTGGCAGACGAGGTAATATACCACGTTATTGATCTCAAATCTTGTCAAAAGATTTGGACCCAAATGGAGAAACGGTATATGTCAACATCTTTTTCTAGCAAATTGTATCTCAAACAAAGATTGTATGGGTTGAAAATGGTGGAAGGTTCTGACTTGGTGAAACACGTAAATATTTTCAATCAAATTATTGGGAATTTGGCTCGGGTGGATGTAAAACTTGGAGATGAAGATAAAGTTATTATCTTGCTGTGTTCTCTACCCTCTTTATATGAGAATCTGGTGATGACGTTGACGTGTGGGAAAGACGAGATAAGTCTTGATACGGTGTCAACAGCGTTGCTTTCACAAGCCGAACGACGACAACATACCAGTGAGAATTCTCAAAGCGAAGGGTTGTATATTAGAGGCAACCAGAATAGAGGGAGGACGAAAGAGAAGCAAGAAGAAAGCAACAAGCAATCCAGATCTAAGTCCAAGGGTAAAAAGCCAGTAACTTGTTACTTCTGCAAGGAGGAGGGTCACTTCAAACGTGATTGTCCTTCCAGGAAGAAGAAGTACGAAGATAAGAAGTCAGAGGAATCTTCAAGATCAGCAAACGTGGTGCAGAAAGATGACTCAGATGATGCAGATTCTGATATGCTCTCTGTGACGTCAGGCAACTACTCAGATGGTGCAGATTCTGATATGCTCTCTGTGACGTCAGGCAACTACTCAGATGTATGGATCATGGATACGGGATGTTTGATAACATGAATTATCGACCTAGTTTAGTGGAGCATATAGTTAGTTTTTCCTTTCCTGCATGCATGTTTTAGCCTTAAGTTGTGTTCTTTATACTTGTTTAATGCAACTTTGCGAGTATAGATGTCTACACACACTTTTGGTGTCTTTGTAGGTATTTTGGCGTGTTTCGGAGCTAAAACGATGCATTTGACGATCAGGCCTCGGGATAGACGCTTAGGAGCGATCACGAGATTGGAGCAATCTCGGCCGAGATCCGAGCCAGCTCGACCGAGATCCCATATCAGAAGTTTCTGTCAAAGAATCTCGGTCCCCATCTCGGTCCCGATCTCGGCCGAGATTTGTTCCATCTCGGCCGAGGATTTTTCACATTTGACCGAGATTTCTGACCGAGATTTCGTCAACGCTGGATCACAAAGCAAATCTCGGCCCCGACTTTCAAAAATCTCGGTCACCGACCGAGATTTCCGACCGAGGTTCCTGTTCGCCGCTTTATTTCGTTAATTTTCGGATTCGTTTTAGGGCAACCCGTTGCGGGATATAAAAGCAAAGCCCTAAATGATTTTCGGGGGTTCCCGTTTCATTCAAATTTCGAGCTCCTTTGGAGAGAGCATTTCCCCTTTTCTTCTCCCTTGGCCCTAGGCCATTGTTGAACTTGTTGGAGCTTGGAGAAACTTCGCGAATATTGGGGAATTTGACGTTTTGCTAATCCTCTATCAATAAAGGTGAGTTTCTTCTTTAATCTCTATTTTAGATTCTTGTTTATGCATTCTCTCTTGAATCTCTTGAATCTCTTGAATTGATTGAATTGATTGGATTGATAATTGCTTCTTCCATTGAATTACTTGGATTGATGATTGTTTCTTCCATTGAATTGAGTGGATTGATGATTGCGTTTGAAATGTCGATTGTTGGCTAAAACTCGTGTGGATCCAAGGTGAATTGGGATTCGTTATTACTCGGACTATGATGGAATTGTGCTTATTTCTTGGTTTTAGAAGCTTTGAAATCCTTTGGTTGACTTGTTCTTAAACCTAGTTAGAATTCTCTAGCTAGTAACCTAAACCGGAATTGAGACCTGCCCGGTAATGTTCCGTTTGGATACTTGAGTGTTCGATCATAGGTAATAGAGGTGGAAACCTCTATTGGGTTGAGTGTGCCTAGATTATGTCCTAAGTAGGGTAATACCTGAGACTTACCCGGTAATGGTTTACCTTTCCCTTAGTTCGGAATTTGGTTTGTTTAGAACTTCCTACCTCTCTACCTTGAGACTTACCCGGTAATAGGTAGTTGGTTTGGAACTAGATAGTCTTGAGACTTACCCGGTAATAGACTATCAGTTTAGAAACGTTCTTCCCTGAAGTTTGTAACCATAGATCTTTAGAGATTTCCTGAGTCCGCGCGTAATAACGATGACCTTGAATCCTTGGAATCCGCATTTTCTTTATTGATATACTTTCGTTTGTCTGTTTTACTTGGTTTTCGATCAAATCTGTTATTTGATTGCGAACTTTACAGAAAACCCTTCAAAACTCCTTTGATCCTTCTTCCCTTCTTTTCCAACCTCGTTCTTTTATTTTGATTTACGCTATCTGTGATCACATCTGCATTCCAAACATTTAGTCCCTGAGTTCGACCTTGGAATACTTACCCTAACTGTAATTGACCCATACACTGTGGGTTCGCTACAGATTCGGTGTTTATTTCTTGTTTATAAATTTAAAACATACCGTATTTTTACTAACATGTGAGCCTTTATCATTTTTGATAAAAGTTTACAGGGGGGTGAAAATAGCGAACAATGTTCGTTTCACATGACTCCGAATAGAGATTGGTTTGAGACGTACAAGTCTGGAACTTTTGGCTCCGTCCGATTAGGAGAACAAGGCTTGTGATGTTGTTGGCATTGGGTAGATAAAGGTGAGGATGCACGATGGTGTGATTCGAACATTGACTGACGTGCGTCACATTTCAGCTCTAAAGAAAAATCTGATTTCCTTGGGAACTTTGCATGTGAAAGGGTTCTGTTTCAAAATAGAAAAGGAATGTGTAAAGGTGAGCAAGGGGGCAATGACAGTTATGAAGGGGCAGATTACATCGGGTAATATCTACCGGTTGGTAGGGAGTACCGTTGAAGGTGGAGTTGCAGCCGTGGCTTCTGAGACAGATTACACAACTCTATGGCATATGCGTCTGGGTCACATTGGCGAAAGGGGGATGATTGAGCTTCACAAGCGAGGTCTCCTGGATGGTGTGAAGAGTTGTAAGATCGACTTCTGCAAGTTTTGCATGATGGGAAAACAATCCAAGGTGTCTTTTAAGACAAGTCAGCACAACACAGGTGGAATTCTTGATTATGTGCATTCTGATGTGTGGGGACCAACTCAGGTGTCATCACTAGGAGGATCTAGGTATTACGTCACTTTCATTGATGATTATTCAAGGAAGGTCTGGGTGTATTTTCTAAAGAATAAATCTGAGGTCTTCAGCAAGTTCAAGCTATGGAAGGCAGAAGTGGAAAATCAGACAGGGAGGAAAGTGAAGTATCTGAGATCTGATAATGGGACAGAGTACACGGATTCTCAGTTTCAGAGTTTTTGTGGTGAGCATGGCATTCAGAGACATTATACAGTGCGGAAGACACCACAACATAATGGTGTTTCTGAGAGGATGAATCGGTCCATTACAGAAAAAGCGCGGTGTCTTAGATTGAATGCAGGGCTTCCAAAGCAATTCTGGGCAGAGGCAGTGAGCATGGCGGTCTATTTGATAAATAGATCACCCCGGTCTTCTCTTGACAAGAAGGTTTCAGAGGAGGTATGGACTGGTTATGATTTAGACTTATCAAATTTAAAGATTTTTGGCAATCCAGCATATGTGTTGATTCCAGGTGATGAGCGAACAAAGCTGGATGCAAAGTCTAAGAAGTGCATTTTTCTAGGTTATGAGAAAGGTGTGAAGGGGTTCAAGTTTTGGGATCATGTTGCAAAGAAACGGATGATCAGTCGAGATGTTGTATTTGATGAGCAGGCAATGCTTCTACATGCCAAGGAAGTTGAGAAACCTGCAGTTACAAAGACTGAATCCAGATCAGTAGTGGAGGTGGAGCTTTCAGATTCTAGCACACCTACACCAGCAGGTGGTGAGCATGATGTGGATCAACAAAAGGTTGAGAGTCTTGTTTCTGGCAGAAGCAGACGCATCACAAGGGCCCCTATAAGATATGGTTTTGAGGAGATGGTTAATTATGCTCTAGTCATTGGCACAGATGATCCATCCAACTTTCGAGAGGCTATTCATAGTCAGGAGAAAGAAGATGGGTAGGTGCTATGGCTGAAGAGATGGAATCTCTTCATAAGAACAGGACGTGGGAGATGGTTTCTCTTTCAGCAGGTAAGAGGGCAATAGGATGCAAATGGGTGTTCAAGAAGAAACAAGGCATCTCAGAGAAAGAAGGCATAAGGTACAAGGCACGGCTAGAAGCTTCTGGTGAGATCATTCTGGAGAAGGTGCACACTTCTCAGAATGCAACTGATATGAAGACCAAACCAGTTACCGCAGACAAATTCAAGCATTGCTTGGATTTGGTTCATGTCACTCGTTGTTAGATGAGTGAGAAAGCCCCCTGTCAAGAGAAACAAGGAGGATTTGACGACAAGATCCTAGAGTTGTATATGTGTTTCCAAATTTTGTATTAGATTATGTTGTCCAGGTGGAGATTGTTATAATAAGACAATAAATCTAGGTATACTTATACAATGGGTCAAGGGAAACATATTTTGGGGTCATGGATTAATGGGCCCGGGACGACAGGGGGGTGCGGGGGGCTCCGCCCCCTGCGGAGGATTCTATCTATTTATAGAATCCTATTTATTTATAAGAAATTCTATCTATTTGTAGGATTTTATCTATTTATAGGACTCTATCTATTTATAGAGGATTCTATCTATTTATGGTTATAAATAGATAGGTGTAGGGTTGTATTCGTTATCCACCAATGTATATTGAAAACTCTAGCTGCAAGGTCTGTGCAGCAAAACCACAAAACGTTTTGTCTTCTCTTCTTCTCTCTATTTCTGAAGTAACTCGTTGAAAGATCACAACAAAAAATATTAAAAAGTATAAATTAATGGTCCGGATCGGAACATTACGGTTCATGATCGGACTGGATCGTAATATCATGGAATAGACCGGACCGGATTTTTGCAATTCCGGTCAGATCAATTGAGCATCTAACTATAACTAGACGAGTCAGTTGAGCTTTAATATATTCATGTTCAACTTATTCTTTAATATATTCATGTTCAGCTTATTCGCTTAATGGTGGTGATATTCATTGTATTGAAGGTGGAACTTAATGGTGTCGGATATCTTGCGACAAACGGTCTACGATCCAATACGTAGCTTTGCTACGCCCCTCATCGGAAGGAAATTATCAGCATTGATCGGTGTTCTTGCATCCTTTCTAGTGTCCGGCCTCATGCACGAGTGGGTATTCTACCATTTCACACACGTGACCCCGACGTGGGAGGTGACATGCTTCTTCGTCTTGCACGGGGTCTGTCAAATCATCGAGATGATGATCAAGACAGCACACTCCGACAAGCTGAGGCTCCACCGAGCAATTTCGGGGCCTTTAACACTTGGGTTTGTGGCAATTACCGCATTTTGGTTGTTCCTCTCACCACTATTGAGAAATGAAGTACATGAAAAGGCCATTGATGAGTCTGCCATGGTTGAAACATTCCTAAAGAGGAACTTGCTTTACTTGTTCAGGCGCTGATCAACTATGATTTGATTTACAAAGATAAAGGTTCATTCTTTTTTATCATAACCACAAGAACTTAAAGTTTTCAACTTTTTGGATTATTGCTACCAAGAACTTAAGTACTAATCAACTCAAGATATTGTGTAATCCTTCTCCTAATAATTTGTGTTGGATTTTTTGTCTAGAGCATATGGTTGATCAGTTTTCACTGCTCTTCTCGACCATCTTAATGAAATTGCGTACGATCATCTTCCCTTATGTGGTTATGATGCTTTCGGGATGAAATTGGACGCCCTGCAATGTCAACGGTAATTTTCAAGTATTTTAAACCATTGAACTATTGTTTCATCTGCCATGACTGCGACGTTTTGTGTTTTCTTAGGAGAAGAGTTTACCTGTAAATGCTTGTACTTCTTGTGGCGAGCAGCCATAATGAGCCCGTCTTCGGTCCATGCAGTGACCTCAAGTTCTTCAGAAGGGAAATTGTCCTTATTAATCACAAGACTGTGATATCTACAAACCACGAAAGGGCTGAAACCAAAACAATTGAGGTTACAATATGACAGCAATCGAGAAACAATGGCGACACATTTAATTCATTACGGTCGGTGAAAGCATCAACTGTTCAAAATTAAACCCATTTTTGTATTGATGGGTCTGCTCGGTAAGATGAGATTTTTGGGTAGTTTACGCTTATTTTGTAGAGTTTTATAAAATAAGAAACATCAAATAAAAATGAAGTACATAATTAAAATTACTCATTCAACTTCTCTAGTTTCTCTTTCAACTTGTCTAAGAGTAGTTAGATGTAATCGTCAAGATCCATGAGTAATTTCTCCTTCAACTTGTCTTCTTTAAGGGTCATCGATGCCTTAGACAATAACACTTGTAGCATATCAAATTTATGTTTCTGCTTCTTAACCTTCATTCAATCTTAATTTGAATATGTCTCTCCTCTAATTCCAATTGTATATGCCTTTTCATTTCCTTCTACCTTTCAAACTCAATTTTCTCTTGTTTTAGAGTCATCTCAAAACCTCATTGATCATTATAAGCCCTAATATACTCACCGATATGATATTGGATAAATCTTTTGTTGCAACCCCTTTGCCCTTTCTTCTGGCCTTGTTTTCTTCACAATTTGGATGACTTATGCCTGCGGATACAAAGTTACCACTAGCATCGTCTCTACTTCTCTTGCCACTACGTACCGCTGCTATTTTCAAGTTTAGTTTCTGCCTTGTGTTCAGCATCAACTTTTCTCCTTTCTTATTTATTCAAACCCCGCCTCATGAACTTTCTCCACTTTCAATACTTGGTCACCATCTCCCAAACACTTTGATATTTGAAATTCTCTGGTGCACCTTAACAAGACCTTCGAAACAATTGATGGCCATTTTTTTGTAACATCAACTTCATTGTACCCATTACCCGTTATTTGACCAGCTCCTTCCAAAGCACTGGCCTAAATGAGTAAATCGGCAGTCATTCTTTTCCATTGAGTCTGCAACATGTTCTTGTTCCGCTCCGGAATCTCATGTGGTTGATATTGATGAGCCGCTTCATATGATTGATGTATTTCTCTCCAAAGATCAGCAAATTTCTTATATATGCCAATAATGGAGTTTGTGCAGTTGGTGAAGTAGGCCTCAATTAGAGTTTCTTCTTCTTTGACAGACCAATCACGGTTGATACTGGTGAAGTAGGCCTCATTTTTTAAACCATTAATCAAACTGGACCATTTTGAAGCTATATAGCTTTTGAATACTAATTATGGAAACTATTTCTAGTAGATCTCCTGTTGATTATACCAGGTCTCTCTTTCTCACATGACCTGGTATTATGTTTATTTAATTGTTACATTATTCTCTCTTTCTCACATGCTCCTTATTCATCCAAAGGTCTCATTACACGTGTTGTCACATAACTCCTATGATGAATAAGGAGCATGTTGCTAGACTTGATGTCACGTAACCCTAATCGTATTCCAATTTTCAAAATAAGTTGAAGAAGCTACACTAGATCAAAGTAACAATCAACAATTTAACGAATCTTTCACCTATATAGCAAAACAAAAAAAAATAGTTATTCAAATGACAAATCATCAAACTATTTTACCAAAATAGCAAATATCCTGACACATTGTAGAAGGAAGATGATTTAATTTGTGAAATTAGTTATAAACATCAATTAAGACTTTTTAGGGTTAGATTACATGGGTTAAGACATAATACACTGCTTTATGTTTTAATACACTTTTTTCTAACATAAGCACCATTGTTGTTCTATTTTTGAAATATATACGTAGGCTATTTATCATTGTAAAATGTTTTTTATTATTATTATTTTTCTTCATCTTTATTTTAATTGTTAAAAAAACAAAATCATGTTGTTCCTAGAAATCCAACTACTATATTTTCAGTGTTGAATGGTTGCATCCGTTCATTTCCTACAAAATATGCATATTTTTTGGTGAGGTTCACGACTTCACGTGATGGATTTTCCATCTCCAATATATATATTGGTTGCTTCTTCTTCCCTCGTACACAATAAATTTTAATTTTTTACCCGAGGTAATTCTTTTTTATTTATTTTTCAATTACTTTCCTAAACCTAAAATATCTTTTCTTTTAAAATTTTTTCATCAATCCACAAGTAAGTTTATTTATAACATATTTTGTATTTATTTGTATTATATATTTATATTATATATTTGGTGATGACTAAATATATGTTGTGTAATTTTAATTATAGGAAAACATCATAAATTCACATATTTGTTATGTCTACGTAGCATCGATCATTGTTCTTATTTATCAGTTAGTTAAATTAATATTATTTTTGTATGTTCATGAACATCCATTACTACATTTATTTTTGGCAAAAAATAATTATTATAATGTTAAATATAGGGTTATATTAATCACGTTAATTTGATATTTTATGTGATTAATATATTAAGTTTATTAATTTTGGTACTTTGTATATATTAAATATATTAATTTTTCTCTTACGTGTCATTAATATATTAATTTTGTTTAGTATTGAAATAAAAAAAAAATTTAAAAATTAAATATGATATAATACAAGAATTTAGTATTTATGGTAAATAGGGGTGTAAATGGGGCGGGGATTTCCCGAAAATCATGGGTATTACCCGTCATGGGACGGGGATGGGCATTTTAAATGGGGTTGGGGATAGGGATGGAGAAGATTTTGATTA
Organism: Fagopyrum tataricum; assembly: GCA_002319775.1. Classification (NCBI taxonomy): domain Eukaryota; kingdom Viridiplantae; phylum Streptophyta; class Magnoliopsida; order Caryophyllales; family Polygonaceae; genus Fagopyrum; species Fagopyrum tataricum. The sequence continues at coordinate 10,292,620 of CM008280.1, forward strand.
CCCGCTTGGGGATGGGGACGGGGATGAAGATAGGGGTATTCGCCCCGCTCCCCGATCCGTACCCGAACCCGCCGGGAAACTCGATGGGAATCCCCGTTGGGGAACCCGATGAGAATCCCCATGGGGTAACCGATGAGGATCTCATTGGGATACATAAATAAACAAATTGTATTTATATTAGACTTTCATTGTATTTTCAATTTAATTCAAAATTGTCGATTCTTACTAAAATTTGAAACTATATATACTTTATTACTTTTGTACTTAAGTATCATACTCATTCCTATTTACACAAAATGTATTTTAAGTTTAATTATTTATTTGATAATTATACGTGTAAATTACGCTAATGTTAACCTATATTAATTTGGTTTTCGATAACACACTTGCGAAAATTTTATATATGTCCTAAATGTCAAATCACGATTATCAAATGCACGACATACTACATGTGTTTTTTTATGTGTCTTACTCTCTCAAATACGTGTTTTGATGTGCAACTTAAATCTTAAGCCATGAAATTAAAATGATAAAATAATATAACATTTTATCTTGAGAGCGTAATCTAAATGGTAGTAAAATATAATTAATTTAGTTTACACTAGTTTGTACTACGAGTCTCGGTCCATTTGAAGGAACGAAACTTAATATAAACACAATATACCTATACTTTGGGAAATTGGATAAGGTGATGCGTTAAACAACTAACTAAGTCATGTCAACAATTTCAATTAAAAATGTATATTATTATAATATAAATTGACATTTTGTGATCATGAACTAAGGTTAGTAAACTATATACACTTTTGTACTTTAAGAAATTAAGAGTATCATATTCGTTCCTACTTACACAAAATATAATTTGAAACAAATGAGGATAATATTTCAATTAAAATGTATGTTACATGCGTAAGTTATGTACATGTTAGTACTAACCTATATTAATTTGGTTTTTAATCATATAAGGATAACACCCTCGTGAAGTTTTTGAATACGTCATATGTCAAATCACGATTCACGATGATCAAATGCATGACAAACTACATGTTGTTGTTTTTACGTGTGTATTAGTCTCATATACATGTTTGGTGGTGCAACCTAAATCCTAAACTGTAATATTAACTGATATAATAATATATCACTTTATCTTAAATTGTAATCTAAATGCTATTAAGATATAATTATTTTAGTTTACACTAGTTTGTACTATGATCTTGATCATACTTGAACGAAAGAAATCTAATATATACACACGGTATACCTTTACTTCAGCAAATTTGTATATTTTTTTATAAAAAAATAGAATTCTCTTCTTTTTTCTTGTGTTTTTTTTAATTTATATAGTCAAATAAAGTAACAATTTTGTATTTTATGGCCTAATTTCACATTTATTATCCGAGTTAATGTTTTTATCAAACTCATAAAAGTTAAACGAGACGGGATGAGGATAAAGAGTTTTACGGAAAAAATCATCAAAATGTAAATGTAAAAAATTAAATGGGGACGGAGATTTCCCAATGGGGATGAATATCCGACGGGGATGGTGATGGGGATGAATAGGGTGCTTCCCGCCCCATATCCGACTCATTGACATCCTAATTGTAAACTTGATTGATATATTAATGATAATATTTTTTTATACATGATTATTATATTAAATACTATTTTAATATATTACATGTGATTAATTTAATTATTATATTCTATGTGCAATTAATGTAATATAAATTTAAACTAGAAATATGGACAACCACAACAAGTATTCATCATCAAAAAATATTGACTCATATACGAGGTTATTGATCAATAATGAGAATGAGCAAACCTTTCTAGAAGAATCTGCACAAATTCATGTACAAACAAGACTCGAACTGATTTCAAAGTTTTATAACAGTTTTTTTAATTAGATTTTACTTTACCATGAGTAAGATCAATATTTTTTTCTCTTATTTATAAATACGATATATTAAATAAACTATTTGTATTAAATATATGCGTACAATTTATAAAGAATTAAACTAATTAGGTTTATAATTCAAGAATCAAGAGTACCAATAAAGTCTCAAACACTACTTAGGTTTTATAAATTCGGAAGTTATAAAGGCACGGCAATGAAATTATCAAACGACAAGCTGAAACATTACGAACGCGTCACAGAACTCGAAATATTCGTCAAATTTGTCACGGTTATGGATACAGGTGTGTGACTGATCGCAATCCGTAACTGTGACAAATTTTCAATTCTACCTAAAAATAAATAAATACTACCGGACTCTGAGTTTGTGAGCTGTCAACATGTCAAAAACGGATTCTAAATCCGTGGCGAATTCATAATGTGCTTTCTTGTAAAACAGACCTGTTTTTTTTTTAAACATATAAAGGATATTACTTAATACTTACACGTTTAACCATACAAGGAAGTGAGTCGTAGTTAAAAAAAAATGGAGGTGAGCAGAGATGCAGATCGACGTCAAAAGTCAAAACCAGTAAAGTATATGCACTCACATCTTACAAAGCTTACCCTCCGACGAAATCGAGTGAAGCCGGCGAAAGACTGATCGGAGGGAGTTAACTAAATGGAGAGCGAGATCGCCAACCTCATCAAAGTATGCATAACAGCAACTCTCTCCGGCTGCTACTGCTACGCTCTTTCAAAGTCAACCTCAAAGGGCCTACTCCGGCTCCTCCTACTACTCCCGGTCGCCGCCGTGTTCGCCGCCGCACCCTACTCTCTATCCTCCTGCCACCTGGTCGGGATCACCTGGTTCCTCCTGACCTGGCTATGCATCTCCAAGCTCATCCTCTTCTCATGCGGATCGGGTCCTCTCTCTCAAAATCCCCAACTCTCCCTCCCGGACTTCTTATGCATTCTCCTCCTCCCCATCAAGCTCAAGCAACCTCGATCCGATCCGGAACCGGAGAATCTTAAGGTCAACGGTCGGAGCACGAGTGGGTCCCACTTCTGGAGGTATGCTCTGTTTGGGGTAAAGCTAGTTGGATTTGGTTGCGTCATTGAAGCGTATAATCACAGGGAGAGAATGTCTTTTGTGGCATTGTTGGCTCTCTATTGTTGCCACATTTACTTGGCTTTGGACATCATCCTCCTCCTTAGCGGCCTCATTGCTCGTGGGTCCCACGATATCGCCCCGCAGGCCGATGAACCTTACTTGGCCACCTCTTTGCAAGACTTTTGGGGCCGGAGGTAACCTTTCATAACTATAACTACTGCTGTCCGGATGAGTTTTTGACCGGACTAGTCCGTGTAATTATTGGTCCGGACCGAATCGGACAATAATATCATAAAATTGACCGGGTCGGACCGGATTTTGTACAATTACGGTCCGATCCGGTTTTTCGATCCGATCCGATCATGTGCAGCCCTAACTATAACTAGACGAGTCACTTCACATTCTAACTATAACTAGACAAGTCAGTTGACCTTTAATATATTCATGTTTGATCGGTGGCAATATTCATTGTACTGAAGGTGGAACTTAATGGTGTCGGATATCTTGAGACAAACGGTCTACGATCCAATACGCAGCTTCGCTACGCCCCTCATCGGAAGGAAATTATCAGCGTTGATCGGTGTACTTGCATCCTTTCTAGTATCCGGCCTCATGCACGAGTGGGTATTCTACAATTTCACACACGTGACTCCGACGTGGGAGGTGACATGCTTCTTCGTCTTGCACGGGGTGTGTCTAGTCATCGAGGTGATGATCAAGACGGCAGTCTCCGACAAGCTGAGGCTCCGCCGAGCAATTTCGGGGCCGTTAACACTTGGGTTTGTGGCGATTACGGCAATTTGGTTGTTCTTCCCACCACTATTGAGAAATGAAGTACATGAAAAGGCCATTGATGAGTATGCCATGGTTGGAACATTCCTAAAGAGGAATTTGCTTTACTTGTTTAGGCGCTGATCAACTATGATTTAATTTACCAAGATAAAGGTTCATTCTTTTTTATTACAAACACAAGAACTTAAAGTTTTCAGCTTTTGGCTTATTGCTACCAAGAACTTAAGTACTAATCAACTCAAGATATTGTGTAATCCTTCGCCTAATAATTTGTGTTGGTTTTCTGTCTAGAGCATATGGTTGATCAGTTTTCACTGCTCTTCTCAACCATCTTAATGAAATTGCGTACGATCATCTTCCCTTCTGTGGTTATGATGCTTTCGGGATGAAACTGGACGCCCTGCAATGTCAACAGCAATTTTCAAGTATTATAAACCATTGAACTACTGTTTCATCTGTCATGACTGCAACGTTTTGTGTTTCCTTAGGAGAAGAGTTACCTGCAAATGCTTGTATTTTTTGTGGCGAGCAGCCATAATGAGCCCGTCTTCGGTCCATGCAGTGACCTCAAGTTCTTCAGAAGGGAAACTGTCCTTATCAATCACAAGACTGTGATATCTACCAACCACAAAAGGACTGAAACCAAAAGAATTGAGATTACATATGACAGCAATCGAGAAACAATGGTCACACATTTAATTCATTACAGTCGGTGAAAGCATCAACTGTTCAAAATTAAACCCATTTTTGTATTGATGGGTCTGCTCGGTAAGATGAGATTTTTGGGTAGTTTAAGCTTCTTTTGTAGAGTTTTATAAAATATGAAAGTCTATTGAAAAAAATAATTGAGTGTTTGGTAAAAGAAGATTTTTGGGTAAATTACCAAAAGGACTCATTCTATATAAATATAAGCAAGAGCAAAATTGTCTTCATTTTTTTTCAAAAACCTCCAAAAGTCTCTTCAAAAAACTCCCGAAAAAGTTAAACCTAATGAAAAAAAGTACTCTTGTCAAACACTACATAGTTTTCTAAAAACAGAAAGCTTCATCAAAATCTATCAAAAAAGCTGAAAGCTTCATCAAAATCTATCAAAAAAGCTAAACCGAACACACCCTTAAAACCACAAATTCTCTAATATGTACTTACTTGGGTAATCCTGCAAATAAGCCATCATGCCCCTTCTCGTCATAATATACAAGTGAACTTTTTCCGTGCATAACTCCATTGGGTGCTCGGACAATCTTCCCTGCATTCACAAGAGATTTATTATAAGAACGGAATTATTGATACGAAAAAATAAAAGGCAGAAACAAGCATAAACTACAGTACCTCATTATCTTGTAACCCCAACCTTGGGGTAATTTAGGCATTACTTAAATAGATACTACCAATCTCTTCTAAATACGCTTCTTCGCGAATAAATTTCATAATTTAACAATTTCCAACTATTTGTTGGCCATAATACAGAAATCAAGTACTTCATGGAGAACCACAACCTTCTTTTCAAGATTAGAAGCATAAAAATGATGTTATCATTCAATTCAGACTTGTTGGATACATGAATCCATCAAATGAAATAAGTTTCTTTGACGAGTGATTATTCTCATATAGTATTATTATTTATCCTCTAACCTGGGTAAAACGAATTATGATCCTAATGATGTAACTACGGGTAAGGAATATAACAGACTTCTCTGCATAAACTAAATTCCAAAAATCCTATTCTAGTTTAAGTTCCCAAGATCATACTGCTTTTCCTTACAAAAAACGTATGGTAGATTTAATTAACAGGTAATGAATATAACAACCTAATTAAATTAAGATATTCTCTAGAACAGACATAAATACCTCCAAAAGCCTCTCCTATGCACTGCAGCCCCATACAAACCCCAAACAGAGGCACAGTTGGGCCAAGTTCTAATACAGTTTGCAACGATATTCCTGAGTCCTGTGGAGTACCTGCCAAAGATATGAAATAAAAAATAAATAGACATTTTTGCTGTAATAGTGACGAAAGAAGTGCGTTATTAATAACAGCAAACGTCAGATTTAAGGATTAGTAGTCCAGAAGAATACAACAAGTATGAATTATGAACACTATACTAGTTTCTATCAAACACCTCAAAATGAAAAGTTTGCAAGAAGATTATTACCTGGTCCCGGGGATATGAGTAATCCTCTTGGATTTTTCCTGAATGAGAAATATCAAATATGAACATATCAACACACAAGTAGAAAAAAGATCAAAAACACAAACTAAGGTGTATATATAAGTTGATCTTCACCTTTTCAATTCATCAACAGAGAGCTCATCATTGCGGTACACCACAAAGGAATTTCCGAGCTCACCAATATACTTCAAAGAAACAAGCATGAGCATCTCATGAGACTTTTGTGGATATAAGTCATTATCCGAAGCAACTTATTTCATTTGATGGATTCATGTATCCAACAAGTATCCAACAAAAACATAAATGTTAAGCAAATAACAGTAAGTACACATCAGAATGGCACCAGTAGGATTATTCACAAATAGTAATCAACAAATAAGTGAAATAGTGAGAAACATTGTTTCTGCTCGTGTCACCAGAAAAACGACTAAATGCATCTGAATCGCTAGCAAACAAGGAGTTTCTGCTTGCTCCGCTGGTTTGCATCCTAAAAAAATCTAATAGAACATTTCTAATTTATCCTTTCAAGTAAATACCATACACAATGAATTCTGTCATTCCACTATCCAGCATTCACTCTTCTTCCCTTTTTATTCTTTCTGTGTGTCCACAACATAACTTCAATTTGGTGGATATAAGTCATTTTCCGAAGATCTGTCATGCCTTATCTTACACAAAAAATGCAAACATCACATAGTATGTGCACATCCATTCATAGACCACTCTTAATTGCTACCAACCAATTCACTACATAGTCAGTGCATCGGTGGATCCAGAATTCCAGCTAAACAAAGAGAATTGTTTACGTACCATATAACTACCACGAGTTACTATTTCGAAAAGTGTAACTATGCACTTCTAATGTACATTGTACAGTAATTGTTCTTTCATTTTATAGATGAAAAAATTTGCATACTTTAGTAAAATACACATTTTTGTTATTTTATAAAGTGAAGAATTTATTTTTATTATTTAGAATACATTTATCATATTTTTCAGCACTTTTTGTGATTCAAAGTTTTCATGATAATAGAGTATCTCACCAAAACCTCTCTTGAAATGTGTCTATCTCAGTCATTGTCATCAAGCACGTAAAGTCTAATTACCCAGATTAAATTTGAATAACCGATTCAGCCTACTAACAATTAAGCTATGAATTGACAGTGAGACAAGGAATTAAAATACAAGAAGAAAAGACACCTGACAGAGATTGTAGGTAAAACTATCATAATTATCGATGACGATTATGGGGCTATTAATCTCCTTATCGGCAGGCCCCACCAACTTCGAATTGTCAATTGTAAGCGCAGCCGAGGCCTTGATTGAGAGACTCAAACCCTTGGAGAAAGTAGGATTATTAAATCCACCTGCCAAACAGAAAACCCTAAAAATTAGAGTTTGCAGAAAATCAGAAAACGCTAATCAGGGAAGTGCGAAAAAATTACGAGAAGTTGGGGGATTGAGGAGAAGACGGCTGATGGGCTGAGACCGGTGAGATACAGAATGGTTTGGGCGAGTGAGAGAATGGTGAGAGAAAGTGGTCGCCATGAGAGTGAATAGATTGAGAGCTTGAAGCCTGCAAATGGGTTTTTATCGAGGGGGGCGAGTATTGGGTCGATTTAAAAAGAGGAGAGCGTCTGGGTATGGAAGAACTGTGGATGCATGTTTCTTGTGTTAAGCAAAAAGAGTATTAACCAGACGTGGACAAGAATCAATAGAGGTTACATTTCCTGTTTTGTTGATCCTCTGAATATTCTTGGTTTGGCAAAGTAGTTGTTTCGGACATACATGAATCTCATCAAATTTGCACCAACTTTTTCATTATGACAAGCGGTGTGACTCGTCTATACAACTTTTTCTACATGGAACATAGCCAAATATTTGACCTTCTATATAGGTAAGTCCAAATACAATGGGGTCTACCATCTAATTGTATTCTCTTAAAGATTTTAGGTCCGATTGACATAATCCGCTTATGAACGTAGATAAATGATGCGAGATAGGGTGAATTTGATAAGTATGTACGTGTTTATAGTGTATGCAAAGTATGCGCTTCTTTTGTACAAAGTTAATCTTTTAAAATAATCCTAATAATAAATAAATAAAAGTTTAGTTAAAAAAAAAATTTAATAATTCTGAAAAAAAGAGAAAAACAAATGCGATTTCTAACTTTACATAACCAACTTCACGTATTCAACTTCACATACTCAACTTCATTTATTCAACTTTCTTATATCCAACTTCACCTATCCAACTTTCGTATACTCAACTTCACGTACTCAACTTTACATACTCAACTTCATATACCCAACTTTACATACTCAACCTCACTCACGTACCCAACTTCACATACGCAACTTTCACATACCCAAATTTCACGTACCCAACTTCGATTATTCAATATTAGTTACTTGATTTTACATACCCACCGGTGAGAAATTTATCTTCACTGTTGTACAGGATGGTTTCACTAAGGAGCGGATAGTAAAGAGAGAAGGTGAGCTGTAGAATGTTTGAGACTGTAGGTGTCTTATGTAGGCATTGTATCAAAGTCATGACGGAAGACGAAGAAACTAAACTAATAAAAAAGATACATATGCAATATGTTTTGAAGAGGTGGACAAAAAATGCAAGGGTTGATAATGTTGTGGAAGATATGCATGGGCATGAGATTGTAGCAAATCCAAGACTAAAGCACACATCTCGATATGGAAGTTTATGTTCTAAACTTGTTCGAGTAGCATCTAGAGCATCCGAGAGTGAGAAGGCATATGAGGTAGCGAACATTGAAGTTGATAAGTTAGCAAAGATGGTGGAGGATTTATTACGTTTAGAAATTGACGGTGATAAAGATGTTGAAAATCAAGCCAAAATGTATTAGTTGATTGCTCTAATGATCCTACGAGTTTGAATCCAAAAGGATTCAAGAAAAGAGAAGCTACTCATCATACGAAAAGCAATTGATCAATCTCCTATACCTTCTTCACTTCAATCTCAAATATCTAATGGTGGATATATGGCAATGCTTTTGGATTCTTATAATGAGTGTGTGCTTACTTTATATGTATGTTTACAAGATATGTATATATTTATGTTCGTGTTTATTATTTATATTCTTGAAATTTTGACAGATGCCTGCTAATGAATTAATCATGTCAAACCAAATGTGCGGGATGCCTTGTCAATAAAGTTTTGGGCCAAATTCACAAGTATTTGCTCAATCAAATATAATGCCTTGTCAAAAAAATTTTGACATAAGCTTCAAAATGTGAGGTAAACTAGTTCATATGCTCATATTGACATGTCGCCATTGTTTACTTTGATTTTAGATTGGTTGGTTTAAGAGAATATATTAGCCTATGTGGGATTCGAACCCACGTCTTTGTGTGTAAACACATTGCTCCGCCAATTGAGCTAATAGGTTACTTGTCAGACCGACATTCGAATTGTGTTTTCGTTGACATTTGGCTATTCTCAATTTTTAAGACATATTTTTCTTCATTGATTTTTATTTTTGTACATCTTGACTCATTACTAGAAAACTCCAATATGTCACCTTCTTAAACAAAAAGACTTGGAGGTAATTCATAAGGTGAATGGTCTTTTGCAACAGAAGACAATCTACAACCTGATTAAAAAAACAGCAATGACATAAGAGCTCATTGTATGGCTAAACAATGCTTGATGAGCAATGCCAAGAAGGAGACAGAAAGAAAACAAATAATAAATATGCCAAGTTTTTCCTACCTGGATCCAAGAAAGAGAACAACAAATTCAATCCATCTACAATAAAATGAAGATACTGATAAAAAAAATCAGCAATGACTTAGGGCGTGTTTAGTTGTATCAGTTTTGAGGGTTTTTTTAGATTTGAGAGGGAGCTCACAAGTTGAAAACTGCGTTTAGTTGCAGATTTGAAAAATGGGTTAGAGTTTTGTTTGAGGTTTAGGGAGGTTTGAAATAGGGATTTAGAAAATCTTCTGGGAGAAGATTTTAGGGGATTTATGAATCGGATCTGAAATTTGTTACATCCTTACCCTTCTTCTTCCTTCCACCATCTGTCTGAAAATTTGAGAACCCACATCTCCTTCCCTATACAACGAACAACAAGAACACAATTTTCACCCGCAATCCTCAACAATGGCGAGCTCGTTCCCTGACGAAGTACCCAAACATGTCTTCTCTTTCATCGACTCCGATGTTGACAGGGACGCTGCATTTCACTCGTCTGCAAGGTCTGGACGAGATCGAGCAATTGTGTCGGCGGAGGGCTTTTATCGGAAATTGTTACGCCGTTAGCCCTAGGATCTTGATTCGGAGGTTTCCGGAGGTTAGATCTCGATTCGGAAACGAACCCTAGGGTTTTGCTCGTCTGCAGGGCGGGAGCAGACTGAAGTCATGGATCCAAGCTCGCCATTGTCGTCCTTGATATTGGCCGCTTTCGTATTGAGTGAAGAAAATGGGAAATGAACCCCCTGCTAGTTTTGTAGGTGAATGATGTCGGTTAGAGATGATCCTTGACAAGAAACTGATTGTGAAGATGGAGATGGAATTTGTGTTGCAATAATTGTGTTGCTTCTCTATTTGTTTCTTTAGATCCGATTTGTCCATGTTTACTTTACTTTCTATTTGTTTCTTCATACCAATTTTCTTCCATCGTTAATAGGTTTAGGATAGGTTAAAGAAGAACAAAACATGAATATAAACATAGAAATAAAAGAAAATGAATTTCAATATAATGTAGGGATATTTTCGTCTTTTACGTAAACGAAATCCCGCTAAATCTATTTTTACTAAACGTATACGAAGGTTTTTGTTACAAAACTCGAATCTACAAAAATCTATTCGAAAACCACAACTACAAACCACAACTACGACTACAAACCACAGATACAACTACAAACCACATTTTACTAAACACGCCCTTAAGAGTTCATTGTCTAGCTAAACATTGACATTATTACATTGAACCGACAACAGGTTTCCATTCACAAATTGCTTACAGGGTATACAAATTCATTCTATCTATACAACCGCCATCATGGTATTTTTTTACACTGAACCTGTTGTTTCTCCTACAAACTACACAATAAAATGCATAAACAGGTATTTAACAGAGGACGGTTATCAACATAATATGCAAGTAGGCAATACAATTTTTTCTTCATTGAAAATAAGAACATGTTGTCTTCTACAACAAAATGAAGATAATGATATTGATTTATGCACAAAAACGCCTCCAAGTTTGTTTATTATACTTCGTAACAAATCAGAAGTTACACATGTTCTATCTATTATGTTACATTAATCAAAGCAGTCTTATATTACTAAAATAAACAAATAGTGTTGGTGAAGCATGAAATTGGATTAGAAGACATTGTGAAACAAATCTTGCAAACTTGGAAGGTAGCGACTAGACAAAAATGAAATTGATGCTCGTTTTCCCATTAGTGATCCTTAGTAGTGTTCTATTTCATATTCAGACTTCTCTTAAAAATTTTTTATGTCAATGTTTTATTTCTTGTGTAAACTAGTCTTATCTTATGTTCGTGGCCGTGTAAGGAGTGAAATTCATTTCTATTTACATCTATGAGTGATGCATTTTATTAATAAAGCATGGGGTTGTCTGATTCTTTGTTTTATATATTTACCTTGTCGGGCTTGATATAATTACTATTATATGAAAAAATTCTTGTTCTTCAATTTCTATTCTATCTATGAACTATGAGAAATTTTTATGAGATACTCGCAATCTGTCAGTGGAGATGAAAGTATGCAGTAGCCAGATCCTTATAACCGGGAAAGCAATTTTTTTAATAAAAAAGTCAGGTGTTATAACCTGGACTTTGTATGTCTGCGTTATAAAGTCTAATATTTTTTTAAAAAATTTTAAGCAAAGTTTTTTGCGACGGCCTCTACCGTCGCAAAAGGTTAAGCGAAGGGATAATGTCGTCGCAAGAACTATTTGTGACGTCTAATCATGCAACGAAGAAAGTGCCGTCGCAACGCCATCGTAAAAGATCTTTTGCAACGGCATACTGATCATTTATAACGGCATGATGCCATGGCAAATTGAGTTTTTTGTAGTGAAATTCAGCAGAGATGAATAAAGTATTGCTAAACATTTTATCGAACACCTAACGGGCACAGATAAAACTCAATTTTTGGAAGACTCATCTATGTATTTTTAAGTACAAGAAGAATGACATTCATAGGGTGGCTATAAAGTGGGAGGAAGAAAGTTATTCAAAGAGGATTCATGAGTTGAAGTTATTCTAATTTGGTACCAAACAACAACAAAAAATAGATAACGAGTATGATAAGAAGAGTTTTGAATGTATTCCTGAGTTACCTGATTACAAGTCGAAGGCTATTACAAGAAGAATACAGAGAGAAACACGAAGGAGGTAGTCGTTGTTGGGCTAACATGATCGATGTTGAATGGAGATCAATAGTCTTTTGCCTTGTTCCCTAATTGACGCCAGTTGGAAAGAAGGAGAGGTAAGTATTAGATTTTGTTTTTTAATGTTAGTAGAATAGATCTCAACCATTGATTTAATCCAAGGGTCAATATTAATTTATTAGGTAAATATTATAGTAAAATTTTATTTATTTTTGAACTTATTTTTATATAATTTATTTGAGTTCGAAAATTTAAAAAATTATGTTTTTTTCCTTTAAAATTTAAGATAATGGAAAAATATATTATAAACTAAAAAATACAATTAAAACATAAAAGTTATTTTCGAATTAAAATGAATCATAGAAAATTAACTTCAATAAAATAAAATTTTACTATATTTTTAAATTTCTAGAATCTTAAAAAAATTAAAAAAAATTTATTTTTTTAATTTAGTTTAATATATTTTATTTTAAATCAAAAACAAAATTAGTTTTTATTTTAATTCAGAAAATAAAATTTACCTATAATTTACTTTAGAGAAGATTATTTAGTTAAAAAAAATATATATAAATACTTCTATTATAATTTTATTAGTTTAAAATTTAATGAGGTCATAATTAATATTTTTTGTTTTTTGATTTTTTAAATATTTTATAATGAATTTTCATGTCACTTATGTGTCTCCTTAGCAAATTAGTTAATGCTTCCAAGATCTTATCAACTTTTATTCGGGATAGGGCTCTTGTGTGGGGATATGTAGAATAATGTCATGCTTGTATTAGCAAAGAGATGCAACAACACTCTTATGGTTCACATCAATTGATATTTGGGTAGCGGTTTCTCAAATACCTTTGAGCACTTGAATCAATTCAACAAAAGCTGATCTACGACCACTCTCTTCGAGCAAGCTCTTAACTTTCATCGTGAGTGAGAGAGGATTTTATCTGATCCAGCTAAGGTGAAAGCCGTTGTGAATCTATGTCGTCACCTCGTAACCTCATTGAGTTGCGTAGTCTGTCGGGCTAGCTCCAACCTTTTATCTCAAAAGTTAGAACTCGATGTCAATCCTTTTTTCGTCAAGACACGAGTTGGAGCTTGAAGCCAAAGCCCCCAATTTCCATCCCTTTCTTGGTTAGACCAACCAACCAATGATTTCTCACAAGTCTTTTTGAGCAAAAAGCGAAAATGAGATCCCATTTTTTTATGCTTGCTTTTTGCTTCAAATGATCCGGTCACGATGACACTGCAATTGTCTATGGCTCTTTTGTTTTCTATTCATAATCGCAAAGAAAATACAAGCTCAGAGACTCTTGAGAGATAAAGGTTAATTCGATGAAAATAAGCCATACATGGGGCAAAAAATCCACATGAACCGGCAACAAAGCATACAAGAGCAAAGCTACATCAAAGTTACAACAAAGCATACAAGACTCTCTTTTACTTCAGAAACTCTTGAAGTAAAAAAGAGAGTCTTGACGTTGAATCACTACATAGCGCGATAGGGGAAAGGTTAAATGCCTTTTTAGAGTACAAACACGTTCAAATTCCCGTCGAGAATTATTTTTTGGTGGAGCCTTGAAAAGTTAATAAAATTTCTTATTTATTTTTCATCTAATATATATTCAATAACTTTCAGCTCAATTTATATTTTTAACTACCTATCCTTTCGACCATTTTTCACCTTTTTTTGCCATTCTAATCAATATATATTCATGTATAGTGTTTTTGTTAAAGGACTAATTTACAAATATAAAACTTTTGTAATTAATAGTGGTTTCTAAAATCTAACTACTCATTTTTTCATATAAAAGTTCCGAAACCATTTGGTTATAATTCCTCTTTTTCGACCCCTATTTCTTCTTTCCCTCTCTATAGTCTCTCCTCGTCTCGTTTGTGTCTGTGTTTGTGCTTTGGGGCTTTACTGGTTCGTGTTTTGCATCGCCAATATTTCAAACCCTAGCTTTGAGGTTCAAGCATAACCGATTTTTGAATTGCAGAACCCCTTTAGAGAAGGAAACTGCAAATATCTCCCTATTTTCCCAAGCCATTTCTAGGGATTTCATATTTCCGAGCCCATGGATTTGGACAAATGGATCGCCAAGGTCAAAGATGGTCAGCATCTCGCTGAAGACGAGCTTCAGCTTCTTTGCGAATACGTAATTTCTGCCTCTTTCTCTTTCTTTCGCATCTCTCTTCTAGGTTCTGTTCTAGATTCAAAACGGGACTTTTCTTCTCTTCTGTTGTTTGCTCAAAAGAAATTAAGGTTCCTGAAATTGTTGTAAAGAAGCATGGAATCGGATTCTTTATGTGGTTAGGTTTTCTTATGCTGTCTTAGACATTGGCTCGTTATCTCATCAAGCTCATTGCGTTGCTGATTAACAATTTATTTTACAAGATGCAGATTTCTTTTTGCAGTAGCTCACACTGTGATAGTTTGTGAAGTTCATAACTAATTCACTGCATTAGGTGGCCTGTCATCCATACTCACATTTATATATAAGCATATTTATGGTTTTAAAATGGTTGGGTGTGCATCCTGTTGTGACCCTGTCTTCGATTAGTTCATGCCCCATTCTTTACAGTTACATGATTCTTTCCTTGCATCATTTTCTAGGTTAAAGATATCCTTATCGAGGAGTCAAACGTACAACCAGTCAATAGCCCAGTCACTGTTTGTGGAGATATTCATGGCCAATTTCATGATCTAATGAAGCTTTTTCAGACAGGGGGTCATGTGCCAGAAACCAATTACATATTTATGGTATTAGCTGGTTGTTTTCTTGCCAATTTTTTTTGATCTCATTGATATTGTTCTTCATAACTTGTGTTTATTAACTATCCCACAAATTCTTATCAGGGAGATTTTGTTGATCGGGGCTATAACAGTTTGGAGGTTTTCACAATACTGTTGCTTCTAAAAGCTAGGTATGCAATTGTTTTTACATTTTACTGTAAGCATGCAACTGATCACTTTCTGTTCCTTTTCTATGAGACTAGTGCTGTAATTGTTTCTATTAGCTAATTAGAATTTATGCTGGCATCAATGTCAGTGACATTCATTCCCTTTTTCCATACATTTGAAGTTCATCTTTGTTTGCCGCTTTTGAATGTCATTTTTCATACTCTATCTATCGTAATTGAGTTTTTTCGAAATGTAAATCACTCCGATCAGTTACAGATTTTCTTGTTTCATACTTCCATTTGGATTACTTGTCAACTTCCCGATTGTAATTTCAACAAGACAATGAAACTCCATTTTTTGTGCAATACCAAAGGTTGTATGGGTGAAAAGTTATGCCATGTTTTTGTGCTGGCCCCTTGCATCTCAAAAGAGAATCTGTTGCACATTCAAAGAATAAAGGTCTTTTTAATTTTTGATTGCTTATTTCCCCTTCATATTTTTGAATCTTTTAGAATAAATGGTTAGGTTAGTACTTTATATTATTTTGTTTGTGCTTATAGGTACCCTGCTCACATCACACTATTGCGTGGTAATCATGAAAGTCGGCAACTAACTCAGGTAACCTTGAATTGTGTGCATTGCAATTTCATTTAATTCTTTGAGAACATTGCAGGTAGTAGCTTTGCTCTATACTTTCTTATTGAATGAAGGGGTTGAAGCATCTTTCAATGTTTTTTAATAAACAGTTTGGGTATATTTCATATAACCTTTTGGCCTATTTACTTTTCTGGGAGTTTCTTTTGTGTGTAGACAATAAGTTTATTTTTGAACCTTTTGTTTTCAACAGATAATGGGTTTACTATGCACGCCTGATGATATATTTTATTTTAACACCAGTTCTTTTTGGACATTGTCCAAAATTCTTCATTTGAATATTTATTGACCGAAACATTATACATTTAGAATATTAAGTCCCTGTTCGAAAATAACAAGTGTTTTGGGTACGATGAATCCTGTCTGTAAGTTTTCTTAGAATTTTAGTAAATTATGAAGATTTACTGAGTAGTGTAGTTGCACATATTGCCCGTGATGTTATGTAAGAGAATTCTTTTAATTAATTTAAGGAATTTACTCAATAGTCTCCAAAAAGCTATGAAAAGTATTTTTCTAAAATCTGCCCCAAAAAGCTCATCAAATCGAATCTCCTTAATCGTGTAGTTATTGATGACTATATTTTAGTTTTTTGTTGAACTCAATAATCTCCTTAAAGCTCTTGCCCCACACACTCAGCCATAATCTTTCATGGAATAACGGGTCATTGTCTTTTTACTTTCCTCAATACTAGGAAGGATATAACTAGAAAACTATTACCTGAAGTTAGTGGCACTGCAAGGTATCTTTAGATCGCAAATGGAACGAAATGATATACAACACTTAAGGGTGTGTTTGGCAGTAGAATAAAAAACAGTTCTCCCTCCCTCCCCATATCTACTTTTTTGGCTTACTAGTTTATAAAGAAAAATAGCTTATAAATACACCGTTGATTGATTTCGTAACATAAAGATTATGCACAAATAATCATTCTTCTTTCGAAGCTAACTTCTGATCTACATGTACAACTATCTTTATTTATGTTTATAAAGCTTTGTGATGATTAAAAATGTGAAAGGATGCTTGGAATATTTGTTCATACTTTATAGGTCCCAAAAATGATTAGTAGGCCTTGTGCAGTAAATGAGTTTTGAACAATAGTTTGGATGGAGAAGGATGGGTCTGATTGTATATGGTTCAGCTTATATTTCGGTGAAATGCCAAAAGACCGGTTCGTCCTGCTAGAAAGGTTATTTTCAACTTGTCATCTGTGGAGGTTTCTTCTCCTAAAGTTTATGCTACCCATACTCTATACTTAGATGTCTGAGGAATTTGGGTTCCTGGTACTTAGCCGCTTAGTCCATCACCTATTTTCAGTGGAAGCTATGTGATGACTCCGTTCATGTGTGGCACTTCCATTCCATCTGTCCAGAACTGTTTTCAGGTCTTGAGACAGAACGCCAAAATGTAAAGATTACAATACCATGAAATTGAGTAGCATTTGTTGTATGCAGAACTCATTATCTTCCTCTATGTAGATTTATCAAGGTCCTGAAACTACTAGTTGTTTACAATTGTATCAGGTTGAATCTGCTTTGTACTGACTGCTACAAATAATTTGATCTTTTTTTACAGGTGTATGGCTTTTATGATGAGTGTCAAAGAAAGTATGGGAATGCCAATGCATGGAGATATTGCACAGATGTTTTTGATTATTTAACTCTTTCAGCAATCATAAATGGGACGGTAATAATCTCTTTCGGTTGTTCTTCACTTATTTATTTTGTGTAGTTATGCATGTTTTCACTAAGGTTCATAATTTCATCATTTTGTTTTCATTGGATTGGTCACTCCAGGTGCTATGTGTCCATGGAGGCCTTTCTCCTGATGTCAGGACTATTGATCAGGTTTTAAAGTTCTAACACACCTCTTTTTAGATGACTAGTATCTACTTATATACTGAATGCCAGTACTTTCAAAAAATCCATGTTTTCCTATCCCTGAAATTTTTTCTTGTTTTTTTTCGGTGTAACCTAATCGAATTAAACTACATACTTTTTCATTGTTGTAGAGACCTTGGCTTTTCCAGATGACCTAGTTTAGTACATGTAGCTCTTTGTAATCCGGTGAATAAAGCATTCCCTTTTAGGAAAAATGAGTGCATAGCTTGAAAGGCAAGAACCTTAGTTTTATGAGACTTTTATGCTGACTTGGTTTCTAGTGAATAAAGGTTACCTGGTTTATGAAACCATGTCTTTTCCCAAACTTTTCTAGTGTATATTTTGAATTAACCCTTCACAATCTCTTATGTCCTTCGGTAGACTCGGTAGTTGAACATGGTAATCTTCTCAGCGCTCATGGTAACACAAAGTCACAAACTGACAAATAGTTTACATATGAGCCGTGCTTGGATTGCCATTGATTATTGAGATTCTTCTAGTCCACAATAGTGTTCCATTTTGTGTATAACTTATACTGGTCAGTAAAATGATTTTTTAAAACATAAAGACACTTTTTTTGTTGTTGTTAATTTGAGAAACCAGTGAGGGTGAATTTTTCACAAAATGGGACATCATTGTGGACTAGACAATCCTCACCTCTTGTATTGGTTGTGCACTTGACCAAGCCATGGGAAAAATGAGTGCACTAAGGTTGTGTTTTCCAATTTGAAGCTTTTTGGGCAGATTTTTTTTTTCTTTCCCTGTTAGATGTTAGTTTTTGTTTATTTCAAAAAGCTAGGTGAAAAAATATCGGGTGTTTGGTTGTATTAGCTTATTAGATAGGAGTTCAAATGAGAAAGATGAACACTGTGTATATGGGGAACATATATCTTAAGTAAGGGGCAAGAACGAAGCAACCATCCAAAAAGCTTGCTGAACAAGCTTTCTATAAAAGCCCTGCAGAAAGCTGAAGCTACCAATAAAAAAAAGCTCCAGTTGCAAACCGTACATTTCATTCAGTGCTTGTTTCTCCTCTCTATCTACAGTTTCTTTTTTCTTATTTTCTTATTTTCTTTCTTTTTTGGTGTATTCCCAAATTTGAGGCCAGATCTCTACTTTACCCAATTTCAGACCAATTGGATAATGTTTCTTATCATTTCAAAATTGTCACCCATCTTCAAATGCACACTTCAAATCTAGGGAGAAGAATGTTACAGGACAGTTTTGGGGATAAATTATGTGTTATGGGAGAGCAGAAGGAACAATATGGAAGAAGAAACACAAAGGATGATGGAGTAGGTCTTCCATCCCAGATTTGTGCATACAATGAGTGTTAGGGAGAGCTTGGCTTTAGTAGTGACTATGTTCCGAAAGAATTTTAGCCAAAGAAATTACCATAGTTGAGAATTCCAAGGAAATCTTGACTATAACAGACAGGCAAGATGCGCCTGACATCTACCTGCATCCATATGAGTAGAACTGGAAGTTCAATGTTTTTAGTTTGGTTTGTGTTTGCTTGCTTTGACTATGGAACTTCCCTTGACGGTGTATGAATTTGACATGTGGCAGATAAGGGTGATTGAAAGAAACTGTGAAATACCTCATGAGGGACCGTTCTGTGATCTCATGTGGAGTGATCCTGAAGACATTGAAACATGGGCTGTAAGTCCGCGGGGGGCAGGATGGCTTTTTGGTTCAAGAGTGACAACCGAGGTAACCCAACTCTTGTTGCAAATGTTGATTCATGCTGTATTTTGTAATTAATCTGGATTGAATGCTTTCCGCAGTTCAATCATATAAACAATCTAGATTTGGTATGTCGTGCCCATCAACTTGTACAAGAAGGTCTCAAATACATGTTTCAGGACAAAGGCTTAGTGACGGTATGATTTGGTCCTTCCATGTGAGTGCTTTGTTTCCAAAGTTTATGCAGCAATGACTCATCTTTCAGTCACTCCCGCCTTTGACAGGTTTGGTCAGCACCAAATTACTGTTACCGTTGTGGAAATGTAGCTTCTATTTTGCATTTCAATGATAATATGGTGAGTTACTAGATGATGCCCTTGCACATTTGTACATGATGTTGCTGTTATGTGACGTTTGGTGAATATATATATGTTGAACAGGAGAAGGAGGTGAAGTTCTTCACGGAAACGGAAGAGAACAACCAGATGAGAGGGCCTAGGACGGGAGTCCCCTATTTCTTGTGAACATTAGTGTGAATTCGCCTTAACTCTTGAGCATGAGAGACGAGATGTTGTTCTCTTCTATATCATTAAACGACACTCAGTTCAGTATGTTCATTGTTGTATCACAGTTTCACACACACGTCTCTCTTCATTTTTGTTACCATTCGGATGTGTTTGGCAAACACCATTATTTAGGAGCTTCGAACACGTCCTCTATTTCAGCTCCCATCATTTTGAAGTATCGCCTGAAATCTGACTATCGGGATATGTTAAGGGGCAGTGGCACACTACATTAGATAGAGTTGTCAGTCGGTTTGTGTCATCGGGTCAGGTGTGTTCAAGTTGGGTTTGTGTTATTTCGGATTTGTGTCATCGGGTGTTTGTGTTCAAATAAGGTTTGTTTTATTTCGGATTGTGGGTCAAAACGGGTAACACAGGTTCATTCAGGTTTTGGGTCCATATGGGTTGAGTTTATCTGGATTGGGTTCATGCGGGTCGGGTTTATTGGGTTAATACATTTTCAGTTTGTTTGTTAGGATTTTATGCCAAGTATAAACCGTGTTTGTTGCAGTTTTGTGACCACGCATGTCTTGTTTATTTGGGTGGATGTAGTTAATATTTTTTTAAACAAGTTTTGTATCAACGTATGTCTGTTTATTTAGATGAATGTAGTTAATATTTTTTAACAAGTTTTGTATCAACGCATGTCGGGTTTATTTGGGTGGATGTAGCTAATTTTGATAAAAAAAATTTGTTTGAGAGCAAGACAAATATAATGATCTAGTGATTTTTTAATAATAAATGTATTATAACGATATTGTATCTTATTTATACTTTATATTATTCAATATATTTTGGTTAAATGTAAACTTAAAAGTAATGAAGTGAAACTTTAGTCATATGTGTATGTTTTCAAACATATGTTGTCTTTTTCTTTATGATGATTTTATATTATATTGAATATAAGGAACTCGTTAACAAGATGTTTTTTGTTTTTTTTTGGTAAAAACGTTAACAAGATGTTAAACTGTCTTTTAACCGGGAAGAGAACCATGATATGGCTTCTGGTCCCAAAGAAATCTTCAGTCCAACTTTTGACCAATCCAGTCCATGAACCGTTAGATGTAGGAATGTGATTCGGTCTATTATATTATGGTCGGGTCTGGTCCGGACTGTCATTAATCGTGAAGCTATAAAATACAGTTTCGGTCCAAATAAAACAAGGGTGTATTAGAAAATAAACAGTCAGAAACATGTATATACAAAATATCTTAATTGGAAAAATAAGGGGAAAAAATAGTAAAAGCGTCATTTATTACTTAACAATTAGATGTTTTTAAAATCTCAATTAATAAAGAACAGAGGAGCATTAACTCATCTCACAAAAAAAGTTAGATAGCCATCAAATTTGAAAGTCCATAAAAAATATAATAAATATGAATAATCGGCTCAACATCCTTATCCCATGTTGTGTTATATTTTATCAAAATAAATTAAAATCATGTGTAGTTATCTAACCTTTGTTCCACGTGTCAATGTTTGAAGAAGCTAAGTATTACATAGGACTATAGGAGATTATTTTTACGTTAAAAAAAAGAAAAGAATATAGTGTTCAATATTTAAAATATATATTCTGCAATACACGCGTCAACTGGGCGTTGGTCAGAATTAACGTGTCTTATTTAGAGAAAAAAGGCAAATGAGGCAGTATCTGAAATGGTCTAGAAGAAACAAATTGAGTTTAATAAATTACGCAAGTCGAGAAGTGGAGGTGAGGAAATCGACGATGCTCAATCCGACTATAAATTCACTCACCGGTCCCGCTCTTTCATTCTCGTTTCTTCTCCCACCTTCTTCCCCCTTTTCTGCAATTTCTCATCGCCTTTTCGTCACCAACATCAATTACTTCTTCTCCACGCCCCCAATCATGGTAGCTACACCGCTCACCGCTAATCCTCTCTTACGCTTCCAGATCAAGTCTCATCGCCATTCGCGCCTTCACCCCTGCCACCTTGCTCATTCCGGTTCGTCTCTCTTTCTTTATTATTTTACGACGATTTGCGTATTTTTCGATTTTTGTATCCTCGGAGATATTGATCTGACTTGAATTGCTCGTTTAATCATTCAGGTAGTAATCGTGAATCTGTAGAGGAGATACCTTATGAGATCACAAGTATGATAGAAAAGGATTACCAAAAACAGTCTTTTTATGCCTACAAAAAGACGCTACAGGGACGACATCTAGTAGATGATGATAATATTGTATATTTCAAGGTTAATTCTGCCTTCTTGTTGTTTGTTACTTACACCGTCAATTGTTGAATAATAGTTTGAGCTTATCATTACTTTTCCATGCGTATTTTAGCCTAATCCAGACAACAAGGTGGTTGCGTGTGCTGGGGTTATTGAAGGAGATCAGATATGTACTGTGTATATCATTAATGTTGAAACTCTAGAACCTGTTGGGAAGCCTCTGGTAGGCATCATATCTTGCATTGAATGGGCAGGTAATGGATCCTTACTGTACATCACTACAGATGAGTTTCGTCCTAACAAGGTACTAGCTATGATATCTTTTTGATTGCTATGATGCAATTACTTGCCTCATTGTTATGACTCGGTTGAATATTGGCATGAATTCTTCTTAAATCTGTACAGCTGTGGCTACACAAGGTTGGAAGTTTGCAGTCAAGTGATTCTTGCCTTTACCATGAGAGAGATGCTAAGTTTTCGATTGCTCTCCATGCCTCTAGAAGTAGGAAGTACTTGTTTGTTACATCTGACTGTGGAACGGCAAGGTCCATATTTTATTTGGACGTCCATAAGCTTGAACAGGGTCTTAAGATTTTGACTTCCCAAACGGGTGGTGTTGATAAATCAGTCACTCAAAACCGTGACCATTTGTTTCTCCAACAAAATCAACCCTTCAACTCAGAGGTACTAATCCATTCCAGTGGAGAATCTGATTCAACCACATTGTTCACACAGAATACTAGGTACGCTTCAGCTTTACATCCTCATTTTCAACGGTTAAACTTGTTTTATTTCTATAAATTTGAAGTCATTTCAATTTGAGTTTGCAGAAAGGTAATAAACCAGATTAGGATTGATTGTGTCATGTCAGACGAAATTGACGTAGTATGGAACTTAGAGAATCATGAATGTGTATTATTTTGGACAGGAGATCATTTTGGACAAAATCAAAAGTACCCATAGCCGAAACTGCAAGCACTTGGGAAGGAATGATGTTGCTGACATGGTGTATAAGCTATATCAAGTTGTTGCTATCACTGTCTCTGTGGAAGAGCAGCATGTTAAGGTTGATAAACATGGTTCTTTTGATTATTCTGATGCCATTCAATGGCACTAGCTTGTTAGCTTTAGATAGGGATGAGAAGGAAGAAATTAGCAAGGGGATGGAGATGGTAAAGCACGATATGCAGGAACTTGATCCAACAGTGAAGATGCCATCTAAGTCTGATTTAGATGTATTGGTGAGACGAGAAATGGCAATTCAGAGGGTTAAGGAGGATAAGGATGGTATTGAGATGACAACGAGAGAGTGGTCATTGTTTGTTACACCAAGGGGTGTTACATTGTTCACACAATCATGGACTCCTGTTTCCGGGGAAACCAAAGGTTTGGTGATTCTGTTGCATGGTTTGAATGAGCATAGTGGTAGATACAACAGTTTTGCAAAGAAATTAAACGCAAACGGGTTTAAGGTATACGGACTAGACTGGATAGGACACGGTGGTAGTGATGGACTGCACGGTTATGTTCATTCTCTAGACGATGTCATAAATGATGTGCAAGCATATTTGGATGAGGTTCTGAGTAAGAATACAGGGCTTCCATGTTTCTGCTTTGGACACTCTACAGGAGGAGCCATCCTTCTAAAAGCAGCACTTGAGCCGAGAATCGAGTCCAAAATAAATGGACTAATACTGACTTCACCTGCTATTGGTGTCCAGCCATCTCACCCTATATATACTATCCTTGCCCCTATCATGTCTGCTTTACTTCCAAGATACCAATGTGGTGCAGCTAACAAGAAAGGTGCAGTTGTGTCTCGTGACCCGGATGCGTTAGTCGACAAGTATTCTGATCCTTTGGTGTATACCGGTTCCCTTCGTGTAAGAACAGGATACGAGATTCTCCGTACTTCCAAATACTTGCAGGAAAACTTGACGAGGATTCGGGTCCCGTTTATGGTACTTCATGGTACCGCGGATGTTATCACGAATCCTGTGGACTCGGAGAAACTGTACAGGGAGGCTGAATCTACTGATAAAACCATTAAGCTGTATGAAGGATTCTTACATGATCTTCTTTTCGAACCTGAACGAGAAAGCATCATCCATGATATTTTGGAATGGTTGATTCATAGAACAAATGTATAGTAGCATATATACATATATGAAGCAGTGTCATTCTTCATTTTTTTATGCAAGAATGATGAGTTGAGTTGGGTTGCAGCTAACCAATCTCTTTTGTACATTGAACTTGATGATATTTATTTCCACTGTAAACATATGACTAAATTGGGTTTTGACCAATCCTTTCGATTAGGAAACTTTTTGTTGAATTCTAGTTTTGTATGTTGGTATATATTTGATTGTTGTTGTTGCTTCGAGCACATCTTTCTAACACGTGAATAATTGCAATAGATATTGCCCTTGCAAAGTTAAAGACCGTTGAAACTCTATTTGCTGTGCCATCTCAGTATGTGGTCTCGCAAATCATGCCCAACTTCATTACACAAGACGGATCTTTATAAGTTTGTGATCATGATCAAGTTTGTGATAATGTAATCATGCTCAACTTCACTGCACAGGTGAAAGAATATTTGCAATTGTATAATCTTGATGAATATGGAAAAAAGATTACATGTATACTCCTAATATACCATAACGGTAATGTTAACTAAGACAACACAAAATATGTACGCAGTAACGTATACAAGGAAATAATCGGATGTTATAATCTTAACACTCCTCCTCAAGTTTGTGAATAAAAAATGCCCAACTTGTCTAATAGGTGATGAAACTGTTGATGACCAAGGGCTTTGGTAAGCAAATCAGCGAGTTGTTCCGAGGTCCGAATGTGTAGAGTTCGAATAGTACGGTTTTGAACCTCATTACGTACAACATGACAATCAATCTCTATATATTTTGTGCGTGCGTGAAATACTGGATTGTATGTAACGTGGATTGTTGCTTGATTATTACACCAGAGATTGATTGGACTAGAGTGTTGGATGCCGAGAGTGCTGAGAAAGGATTTAATCCATTTAAGCTCGAATGCAGTGATAGTCATGGTATTATACTCAGTTTCTGCGGATGATCGGGACACTGTGGATTGTTGCTTTGTTTTCCGAGAGATAGGAGACTCAACAAAAAGATATAGAAACCAGTTAGAGATTTACGAGTGAGGGAATACGATGTATAGTCGGAGTCGCAATAAGCATTTAGTTGTCGGGCACTAGAATTAGATAAGAGTATACTTGCCCGGGATGACCTTTGAGATAGCGTAAAACTCAAACTGCATCCTGTCGTTGCTTTTGTATCAGCTCTTGAAGGTATTGTGCTAGTGTATTTACAGAATATGTTAAGTCCGGATGAGTGATTGTGAGGTAAATCAGCTGACCTACAAGACACCGATAACCCTCAGGATCATGATAGGGTTCTTATTTATCTAGTGAGATCGAATGTTCTACCTAGTTCGATGGGATATGTGACTAGTCTCGAAGCCAGATTGCCTATTTTTGTGAGGATATCAAGCGTGTACTTTCGCCGTGAAAGAAATATTCCTTGCGGAGTAGGAGTTACCTCGATGCCCAGAAGAAGTTAAAAAACCGTAAGTGTCCCAAGTCTTTCATACGAAAGCATGATTGTAAATAACTTTTAAAGCGAGAAACAGACTAACAGTTGTTACCGGTTATGATTAAGTCGTCTACATAGATGAGTATATGTAAGATAGTACATGGATGTTGATACGAGAACAACGAGTAGTCTGCATAAGATTGTTTGAATTAGACATGAAGAAGAACTGATCAAAGCTACGGAAACTAGTTACGAGAAGACTGCTTATGCCATAGATTGATTTGTTCAATCGACAAACTAATGATGGATCAGAATTGGTAAAGCCCGGTGGTA
Organism: Fagopyrum tataricum; assembly: GCA_002319775.1. Taxonomy (NCBI): domain Eukaryota; kingdom Viridiplantae; phylum Streptophyta; class Magnoliopsida; order Caryophyllales; family Polygonaceae; genus Fagopyrum; species Fagopyrum tataricum. The sequence continues at coordinate 10,318,774 of CM008280.1, forward strand.
GCTTCATGTAAACATTTTCATGAAGATCCCCGTGCAGAAACACGTTGTGGACGTCCATTTGATGGAGCTCCCAACGTTTAATCGAAGCAATTGCAAGTAATAGTTTGACCGACACAAGTTTAGCTACGGGAGCGAAGGTTTCAGAATAGTCGATACCTTCCCGTTGTCGATTCCCGAGAGCAACTAAACATGGTTAATGTCTTTTGATAGACCCATCAAACTTATAGTTTTGTTTTATACACCCATTTTGGAACTGATAATAGTGTGTCCTGGAAGTAAGGTAGTAAGAGACCATGTCTTGTTACGTTGATGGGCATCAAACTCACATGTCATAGCATCACGCCATTCTTTGTGTTTGACAACTGATTTACAAGATATTGGATCACAAACATTGTTAATCATAACAATATAACACATATAAGCAGGGGAGATTCGAGAGTAATTAAGATAAGCCGATAGAGGATATTAGACCTTACTAGAAACGGATGATAAAGTTCATGAACCAGATGACGATATTATAGTAGAAAGGGAACTGCAGTAGTAGTCACTGTATTTCGAATTAGGAATTATGGTACGATTACTTAGTCTGGGAGGAGGAGATCGTGTGTCCATGTGCGAGATGCGACTAGAGATGGTGTGTCAGACGAAGTTGGGGAGGCTCTTTCAACAGCAATATTAGGGTTAGGGTTAGTAAGAGGTGAAATATCCGTATCAAAAATAGATGACGAGGATCCAAAATATAATTTGGAATCGAAATATTTTGATTTAAATATGATAAGAATTAGGATGAAACGGGGCAATAAGCTCCTATGCATCACGAAGGCTCTTTAGTTTATTGATATGTCCCTGTGAATATTGACAAAAAGATTAATTAGATAAATTAATAAGATTCTTCTTAAAATATCTTCTCTCCTTTGTTTAAGATTTTATTTGACGGTTATTTCGAACAGATCTGAAATTAGGGACGGAAGAGAGAAAATTGAGGCAAGTTTCTTTTTTCTTTGGAAGATCTTCAAAAAAATGGAGTATAAATTACTAAAACTATCCTCTAATTAATTTATAAATATCGATATTAAGCCACACCTTTTTTATTTATTTTAAATTGTTAAATTGAAGAGCCTAATTTGTATTCATCATATAAAAAAGGCTTTTATACCCCATTCTTTTCATTAAATAGACGATGAATAGCGTCCTCCAAAAAATGTAATGCTATTTGAGATTGAAATAAAAGAGCGCGTGCCACATTAAGAACATGTCGATGTTTACGTTCGACTTTTTCATTTTGTTACGGAGTATATGAGCAAGATGTTTCGAATAAAATTCATTTGTATACAAAATAACTGTTTTAAGATGATAAATTCCGAACCTTTATCGTCCGGAATTTTTCAACATGTTTATGAAACTAGGTTTTAGCAATTTTACAAAATTGTTGAATTTTTGTTTGAACTTCAGTTTTATTTTTAATCAAAAAAAATAATGAAATTCTCGAAAAATCATCCACTAAGATTAAAAGAATAAGAAGCTCCACAAACCAAAGGTATTCAATAAGGACCCCAAAGATCACCTTGAATTAAATCGAAAACTTCATTTGATGTGGATATACTTTTCAGAAAAGAGGATTGAGTTTGTTTAGCTCTTTGACAAACATCGCATGATAAATTTTTATTTGAAGATAAATTAAAGGAGTACTAATCCCGGAAAATCCAATAAAAAATGATAAGCAGGATGACCCAAACGTTTATGCCAAAGAGACGACATATCACGAGTTGCATTAACATGAGCACCTGTAATACCATAAATAGAAAATCGAAAAAACTCAACAAACAGATGTCATCTCTAGGTTCACCTGGTCCAATCAATTCACATCAACGAAACTAGATCTTGAATTAAACATAATTTTCGATGTCAATAGTTTGCACTTTAAATCACTTGTTAAGCATGCAATGGATATAAGATTGCAAGTAAAACTAGGTACATAAAGCACAATAGATATATAAAATAAGGTTTGAGTTTAAATAAACCGAACCTTCTTGATTTGATTGATTTTAAGAGTTCCTTTAGGTAATTGAATAGCATATGGATTAATGGTACGTATTTTTGATAATAAACGGATATTACATGTCATATGAAAAAATGTTCCACTATATAATTCCATGAACTATAATTCATACATGTTATTGTTTCGTTCGAAGCTGCATGAAAATATTTAAACTTATCCATTAGATCATCGGATATGGTTGTACCCATAATTGTCCGGTCCATATTAGATAGCGGATCTGGGTTAGAAACTACGGCGTGAGCAGTCTAAACTGTGTGACTCCCTCCTACTAGCTTACGAGTTCGTGAGTTCGCATGTACCGAAGGAGGTTTTACGACTGAAGCAGTCCTTTCCGCGAGTGCATCTGAGGTCCGCGCCCGTTCTTCCACCAATCCGGATAGCCGACAATCTTGAAGCAAGATGATTTCTCGTATCTAGGTTTCTGACAATGACTGCAAATAATATGAGATTTATTGGTTCTACCTTGAGAAAATCAAGTTGCATTTCGTGCAACCATGGTGAGAGATTCAGCTCGATTGTCCAGTTCCTTGATAGCGAGATTATTACACTCGTCCTGAATCACTAAGGCATACACCTTGTTCAAATTCAAAAGTTTTGCTTTGGATATCAAATGAGATCTCATATTGTGATAACCATCATCTAATCCGATGAGAAAATGATGAATTCGTTCACCGTCTCTCTCATCAACAAGTATTTTGGCACAAGGACCACACATGTCATTGTTTGACGAAAGCGACGAGGACAACTCGGCCTAGAGGCAACACAATCGGACGTAGTACGCTGTAACATTATGTCGTTGTTTGCTCTTAGTTTAAGGATCTAAGGGTCATTTTTGGCGGAGTATCGTTGTTCGATGTCCACCCATAGATCCCGAGCGGAGTTGAGATCATCAACAACCCTAAATAAGGAATCCAATGTTTGTGAAATCAAACCGACGAACATAGAGTTCACTGTCTCCTAGTGAATGAACTCTTTGACATCTTCGTCATGTATCTTAAGAGTTCCATCAATGAACCCAAACTTTCTTTTGACACGAAATGCATAAAACATGTTTTGTTTTCATTATGTACAATTTTTCCCTTTGTGGACAACAAAGCAAAGTGAAATGCCTAGATGATCCGGAGGGTGTAGGTAGTAAGGGTTGGTGATAGCGAGAGCTGCAGTTAGCACCATTAGAGGGGAAGATAATCGACAGAAGGTTTATGTGAAGAATAGATAGGCGACACATGGTAATGTGAAAGATAGATAAAAAACGTTTGATGAAGATAATATGGATCGGTGTTTGTCTGATACCATGAAAGAATATTCACAATTGTATTATCTTGATGAATATGAAAAAGAGATTACACATATATACTAGTATAACATAACGGTAACGTTACATAAGGAATACATAATATGTACACGTATAGAAGAAAATAATTGGATACTTTAATCTTAATAACAAGGCAATTGAGATTATGATTCACTTAATTCGACTCTACATCACTTTGGTGTGGTCTGATTACGTATTCCGCTCATCAAGATGAGCATGATAGTGCATTCGCATCTTTCACCTCATTTGTATTAAAGACTTGAAGTTTCTTGATCGCTTCTCTTTTTTTTTTTTGTTGGATATGTAGCCGAGTTTTGTCACTGTTTTTGCGTAGGAGAGATGAGGAATTCATTGTATAGCGATTTTTTTCGGATCATTGGATCGAATATGGATCAACTTTTTATAAAATGGATACGTTGACAAAAATGACATTCGGATATCCACGGATCATGCGGATATTCAAATATGTGGATATTTTTTTTAAAAATATTTTATTTAATAATACGAAACAAAAAAATAGAATAGTCATACACTTGAATTTTAATTGTGTTTTTTTATCAATAAGGTAAGATGTCCGACTACACTAAACTAACTTGGTGTATCGAGAGGCCGAAAACCAACAAACGGACATGCATATAGCGACAAAAAAAGGAGATAAACACATCAAGACACCACAAGCAAATTACCGAAAAAGTTCAAAAAAAAAAAGATCTAAAAAAAGTACGAAGAAACAATCCATGGGAGAAGGCAAGAAACACTCGAGGTTCGCCAAACATGGAAAAGATACGAGATAGATGAACTAGCGCGGAGGTTGGCCAAACATGAAAAATACACGAGATAGATGAACTAGCACGGTGTCTCGTCGCCGGGAAGCAAGATAGTCGAACCCTTTTCAAGGGGATGACATACCTCTTGCGAAAATGTGGATCCAATGACGTTCCCTCCACCTAGATGAAGGATCTTCGAAGATCTCGAACACAACCACAATCAACATGGGCACGTGAATACGACATCTCCGGAACATTTGTTTTTAATTAAATCAAACTCGCGAAACGTCTTCAAAACGAAAGTCAAGAAATATTATAGACTTCATCTCTCAATTTTTCAAAACCGAGCCATCTTTTCATGGAGCGCAAACCTTTGAAGGCTTTTACAGAGTGCAATACTCCTTTTTTCATGAATGTGTGGGACACAAACATCTAATAATAGACAATGAACAAGTGATTAGGATGGACACGGTGGGTTAAGTAAACCCGATTCTTTGACGTCTTTCCAATGACCACGAGTAAACAAGAGCACGTGGATAGAAATGTACAAGAAGTAGCTTCAGCGAGTTAAGAAAACCCAATTTTAATTATGTTATTTGACTCTTGATCAATTTTTGGGCATACTTTTTTCCAAAATAATAATTAAAAAAAAAAGAAAATATTTTTGAAAGTTGGTACTAAAGAAAAGTATTTACGAGAATAGAAAATCACTCAAGTTCGAAAAAGATCAGTTGCTTGAAACTACGTTTATGTGAAGAACCCGTTATTTAATACACCAATTTTATATTTAAAACAAATTTGTGCATAAAACGTAGTTTTTTTTATTTGTATTATTTAAGTCTATAAAATCTATGGTTTCATTGTTTTTTTGATCGTGTTTCTCAAGGTTTACAAATGGAGGTTAAATCTGTTTAGAAATTGGAACCTAACTCAAGTAGTCATAACGAGGGATTTAAAAATTTTGGAACCAAATTCATCAATCTTTAACAATAATATTTTCCTCGCATGCTATTCATTTTTCAGATATGCAAGAAAGATATGAACAGTGTCACTGTTTCATTTCCGAGCAAGTGGTCGTTAGAGAAATTTTTCAAAAAGGATGAAAATGGCATGGGAGGAAGTCGACTTGTTTGATGAACCATATCTTGACTTGAGCTACACGATGAACTTGAATCTTGTAGAGACGAACAATGAAGCTGGTAGAAAAAGAAAATCACAGTGTTAGTTGATGTGTAAGTTAAAATATTGAAAGGGATGGTTTTGAATGTGTTTTTGATTTTTTTTAAAATTTTGTAGTTAAAGAATTTGTTTTAGATTTATTTTAGGATTTAATTTTCTAAAATAGTTTTGGATTTTAAAGGAGTTTGAAATTTAGATTTTTTAAAACCTATAATTTGAAGATTTTTTTTATATAAAGGTAAGAGGACAAATAAGGGTCAACATGTAGAAGTTGACCGTCATACTGCATAATCGTGTCTTTTTCGAGTACATGCAGATAAGGAGATCCCTGCAGAAGGTTCCCGCCACCCAAAATCAAGTAATGACCAAAGATGCGAGCTTAATAACAACGAGACGTTGATTGTCCTAAAGACATGTTGAGCTCTAACTTGTGTATAAATGATCATATCCGCTTCTCATTCGGTTTTCATATCTGATTGATTGCATTTATGAGTTCAAGGTTACCTTTTCGAATTCGATGGTGTTGAGTCATAAACTTTATGACAACTATCACAGTTTTTAAAAGGAGTTAATACCCAAATAGTTGTTTCAAATGAGCGACTTTTGAGAATTTTCCTAGAATTTGAGACAACCTAATATATTTTGCTTAAGAGCTAGCGATTACAAAATTTTAGTAGAATATCAACCGTTCATCATTTTTTAAAAATTTTATTTTATTTAGTTTATTTTTTCTAATCTTTCTAATCATAAATTACTAATGAAATTTTAAGTGTTTTCTCTTTCTAATCTTTTTCACTTGAAATTATGTTTTTGAATGGACAGGCCCATTTATCTCACGACTTCATCAAAGCCCAGATGTTATCGGAATTATAAAAACATATCCAACTTCAAAAGGGTAAAACCCTAATTCTCTCATCCTCTACTCACCCACGGCGGCATTGTCGACTCGCTTTTTTTTTTTTTTCTCGGGTATTTTTCCTTTTTCTTTCTTTCTTCCCCTTACGTTCTCATGCTCGATTGCACCCAGCTTCGTTTCTCTTGTTTTTGGATCATCGTTTCTCTTGTTTTTTGAATAAAAGGGATCGAATTTCTTTTGAATACTGTAGATATTTCCTAGATTTTCGATTTCTGTTTTTGAGTCATGATTTGTGTTTTTTCTTCCGCTTTTACGAGTTTGAGTTTTGGATACTCGCAATGGATCTTAAAGGTTTGATATTTGCAGACTAATGCATAAAAATAATATGATTCCATATTAATTAATTTTGAGCTTTGTAATTGAATTATGTTGCAAAATTGGTCAAATATCATATTGTTCTCAGCAGTTTGACTCTAGATTTTGATTAATTTAAAGATGCAAATCATGCAGTTGAATGTAAACCTGCTCAGGAATGGAGATGTAAACTAAATTGTTTGTTTTGGCTTGTTACTGTCAGTGAGTTGCATCTGTAACAATGGTGAGAGTGAGTGTTTTGAACGATGCTCTTAAGAGCATGTACAATGCCGAGAAGAGAGGAAAGAGGCAGGTCTTGATCAGACCTTCTTCCAAAGTGATCATCAAGTTCCTCATCGTCATGCAAAAGCATGGTATACTAGGCTACTTCCTTTCCCTTGGATTGGACCAGATAAATATCTCCTTATCTAATGGTATGGCATTGTGTTATTTTAGGATACATTGGTGAATTTGAGTATGTAGACGATCACAGGTCCGGTAAGATTGTTGTTGAACTAAATGGAAGATTGAACAAATGTGGTGTCATCAGTCCCCGCTTTGATGTTGGTGTGAAAGAGATCGAGTCTTGGACTGCCAGGCTTCTTCCTTCTAGACAGGTAAACCTATATTTTTTTTCCTATAGCTATGCAGTACTCAGATTTGGTACTTTAGGGACTGTTTGGTTTCACATGGGTATCCACATAAATAAAAAAACTCATACCTAGTGTACGTAACTATATGAATGTAGTTTGATATACTGATGTACTTCTATTACAAATACCGATATCTGATATGTCCATGTCTAGATATGGATACCAAACATGCCGTTAGTTTGACTCATAGACTCATAGTGTCAATATCTTCAAACAATCAACACTATCATATTCTCCTGCATTATTTCTTTACGGTGTACTGTGTTGATTGCAGTTCGGATACATTGTGCTTACGACATCTGCTGGCATCATGGATCACGAAGAGGCGAGGAGAAAGAATGTTGGTGGAAAAGTTCTTGGCTTCTTCTATTAACTTATATTGGTAACTCAGCACTTGAAATTTTGTCTGTAATTGCCTTTGGCAAACTTTCTTCTAGTTCGGTTTTTCAATGTAGTGCTTTCACAAGATTTTGGCGAAACTATGTTATCCTACAATGCATTGCTGTATAAGTGAAGTGGTGCTTGAATGTGTGCTATCATCAATGATGTCGCTTCACTTTGTGTGATTCTTCAGATTAGATCATTTGGGTCGTCTTTGAGATTTTGCCTTTGTTGTTTATTGCTATTAAAACAAACTTTTGAGTGCAAATTTGATGTCATTTACTGTCAATTAATGTTTTATTGTAATTATTAGTTTATAGCCCATACTTGTCTTTTTTTTATATTCTCACTAAACACCCGTTCGCTATTGACATGTTTTGTTTTCTTGCATCCGATGCATTTCTTTATTGTTGCAAGCCCATAAACATATCTGGAAGCACCAACACCGTCTTCTGCCTATATACACCCCACGCCTATTGTCGCCTTCGTTACAACCACAATTCATGATATCCACATTCTACACAAGACACTCTTTCGATATACCAAACTTAACCTATTTAAAGTTGAACTAAACCATCACAATGAGTTGTACTTGATCCATACCCTTTCTGAATATTGTGGTATGTCCAAACAAAGAAAGGTATCTAGACATGGGCTCGACTTGATCCATACCCTTTCTGAATATTGGGGTATGTCCAAACAAAGAAAGGTATCTAGACATGGGCTCGGTTTGGTTCAAACCGCCGAACCGGCGGTTTGAAAAACCGGCCTAAACCGCCGGTTTGCCGGCGGTTTAGGTTTGGCCGGTTTAGGTTTCCGCCGGTTCAAGGTTTAGGTTTCGGTTTGTAAAAATAAAAAACTTAAACCGACGGTTTGAACCGGCCCAAACCGTCGGTTTGAACTGACGGTTGCGACGGTTTGACCGACGGTTTAATATTTAATAGAATTTTTAATTTTTTTTTAAAAAAAAACTTGAAAACCGACGGTTTGGTTGGTTAAACTGTCGGTTTTCTGTTTTTTAAATTATTTTTTTTAAAAAAATTTCATTCCGACGGATTTGTGGTTCAACCGACGGTTTTGCTTCTGGGCCGGTTTTCACTTACTAGGTTTTAGGTTTGGCCTTGGGCCAAACCTAAACCAGCGGTTTGCAAACCTAAATCGGCGGTTTAGGTTTGCAACCCATACCTAAAAGTATCTACTATCCTTCAAAAGTGCATATAAGCTCCGGATCTTACAAAAGCTCAGACTATATGTTCAACACATCATATGAGAAAGAAGAGAGACTAAAAAACGGGAAACCTGAAGAGATTTGTGTATTTACATCAATCCTTGGCATTAAGCGAGGGAGCAAATTGATTGTGCAAACAATGTTCTACTACTGATTTTGTACATATATATTTAGAATCTTTATTCTACATACCAAAAACAACAACCACCCTGTGAAACAATCAAAGAAGAAACATGTCATCACACAATACTGGAAAGGCTAGGAAAGTCGACCGAGAACAATGATCGATGTCGATTGGAAGTAAAAGTTTACATGTTCGATGCTAGTTAGATGTTCGATATATATGGTGGAAATCGAATATATTAACTCATGCTTGTTGGAGAAGATTCATTTAAGGAGTTTTGTTTGATTCAATTTATTTAATAAACAATTTTAACGTTTGCAAATAAAAAAATATATGTTTTTTTTCCATGTAAAGGGATAATTCCAATAACCTATGACCCAAACTGACCACTTGTTGGAGAAGATTCATCCGAGACTTGATATTTTTTTATTCTTTTTTTAATTACGTAAAAAGATATATTTAATGTTAAATTTGAGAAAACTATATCCAAAGAGATCTTTATATATTCGATTTGAAATACGTTAAACGATAAAAGTCAAAAAAAAGTAATTTATTTCTGAATCGGTAGTTTATATGATCATCCATATTAAGCTATATTAACCCTTAATATATGTCATATAGATATAAGAAATAGTAAACAAAAAATGAAAAAGGTTTATGATTTATAATGAACAAAAATTGTGCATACAAACATTACTTCTTCTTTTTTAATTAAAAATTGTTTAACTTTATAAAATCTGTGTTGCAGTTTGAAAAATATCCTAAACAATTTATTCAATGTATAATTTTATATATAGAAATGTTGAAAAAAATTCATGAAAAAAGGTTTCACCTCTTTATAATAGAAGTAAAATATGATTTTTAGTTATTTTATGAACTAAAACTCGGTGAATTACTTGACCTAAAAGAAGGTTTATTAAACTTAGTCATAGAGCAAGCATCCCAAAATTTATTAAATGCTTTACTCTGAATGCTTACGTAATCTCAAAAGTTAGCCTCATAAAGTAGCAACTAGTGTAATACCCGCACATTGTGCGGGATTGAATTTTAATATGTATATATTATTATAAATAATTTAATATATAAGGATGCGGAAAATGAAATCACTTATTTATTATACTTTTCAAGTGTATTTCTCGTAGCATACAATCAATCCAGTAAACGATGTTGTGATATGATTATATGAGTGAGATTACGTTTGTTTTAATATTTTTTTATAATTTTTTGTTTGTAAATGTTAATCAATATTTTGTTTTTTTTTTGTTTTTTTTCATATTATAATTAATTGTGTTAGCAAGCGTTTTTTTTTATATCTGATTAACAAAATAATGAGGTTAAATTACACATATAAATTTTAGACCGATAATATGTAAGGGACTAAATAATAATAATAATAATAATAATAATAATTTTTATTAAAAAAAATTCGATTATGTAAACCCATTTTTTAATAATCTAGATAAATAACTTTTTCAAAAGATTTTGTTAGGCTTTGATAATAATTTATATTAAAAACTTTAAATAATTAACTTTTTAAAATATTTTTTTGTGCTGCGTTAAATCTGGTGCTGACACGTGGCGAATAAGGGCTCTCCTTTAATACATACTAGTGTAACACCCGTGCATCGCACGGGATTTTTCTAATTTCTTTTTAAGCATATTTTTATCAGTTATATATTTTTTATTTATTTACAAATAATTTAAACTACGTCTTCATAACCTATCCATTATTAATGTTTAATTATTATTTATAATTTGTGCAAATGTACTTATTATTATCATATTATGTATTACTAAATAAATAATGTTAATACATTATAAAATATTAAGAATCTAAAGAAACTTTTTTATATCACATGCTCATTCATATTAATGAAATTATCTTATATATGAACAACCAAATTTTTTTTTTGAGTTTATCAAGTTAAATAATAACAATGAATAGAAATAAAATAACTATATATATATATTAGTTTTAAATATAATACATATAAAATAAAATAAGAAGTAAATATATATTAGAAAAATATAATTTAATGGAAAATGATAATTAAAATTTAATACCATATGTAATGAACTAATGATAATATATTTTAGATAATAACTATGTCCCATTAATCCATTGACCTAAGATATGGTTGATATTAACTTATCAATTAAGATTCTTTTTATAAATTATTAATATTTTAATACGTAAATCAAATGACCCCAACAGCAATATGTATATGTTTCAACAGACTGTGAAGGTGGAGCTTACAACTTTTATAGAAAACATATACGTATTGTTAGTTTTTACAACATTTTTTTTAATAATCTAGATAAATAAATTTTTAAAAAGATTTTGTTGGACTTCGATAATAATTTATATTAACAACTTAAAATAATTAACTTTTTAAAATATTTTTTTAGGTTGCGTTAAATCTGGTGCTGACACGTGGCAAAAAAGGTCTCTCCTTTAATACATATAAGATAAGATTGGGATCTCATGAAACATGTATCTCTATCCTGTATCTCTATCCTGTTATTGGTTGAAGCTAATTAAATAAAATTAAAGTTTTACTGCTTTACGAGAAAAATAATAAATAATATAAATTTCACCAATTACGCGAAAGGGATATAAAGATACATATAAGAGGATACAAAAGATCTTGACCGCGTGCTCGTATCAGGTTATTACAAACTGCAGTACCGGCTTTCTTACAACTTTACACCCGTCCATTAGCATTGTCAATCTACATAGTTGTCAACTTCATCTCCTCGAGCAACCACAATTAAGGGTGGATACAAATTCCGCTAATTCCGGTCCCGTCTCGATTTAAGTAAAATTCTATACAAAATTAGAATATGTCTCCCGAATTTATTATGTCAAAAACTTTCTAGGACGGAATACGGACATTTACTTCTTCACCCCGCTAGGCCCGTCTCGTAATGTATACAATTTCATCTTAACTACTCTAAAAACGTCTAACAATAAAGTTACAGACACGTGATTAGGACTTTTAAAAAAAACATTAAACCAAAACCCAAACCAAATTGAAGATTAATGGGTGCTCTTGATAAAAGCTTATTATGAAACCTAAACCTGGTTAAGATAAAATGATCCTTTTTCTTAATAACAAGATCCTTTTTCTTAATAGAATGAGTTACTAATAAAGATTTTTGTGTGTCTTGCTTAACAACCAAATATTGGTACAGGATTGTAAACAAAATGTTTAAGTTTTAACAAATCTAATGAGATTAATCGATCATTAATACTACCATTATGCACTTACTTGAGTTAATAAGATCGTAATATCAATGACATTGTTGTTGAGATTTGTCGGTATTGTCCACATTTTATAAAAGGTATGTATATTTTTTTTAAATCTAACAATCTTATATATAACCCGGATCATCAACAAACTAAGTATTTTGATATAAACTTTTATATTCAAAAATGTAAATAGGATTCGATGTATCCATAAGCTTATTCTTTCATATGTATACGTGTTTGACATATATATTTTTTTAATGACACGCAAGTTTGCCTTAATGGGTTTGTCCTATGTTGCACGGAAACGAACACGGAAACGGGAAACAAGTAGGACAAGAAACGGAGAAGCGGCAATCCTAAAAATCGTAGAAAATGGGGACACGGAGAAAAAATATAAATAATATATCATTTTTAAAAGTTCTTGCGAATAGGAATTTATATATGAAATATGATAAGACGAGATGCATATATGATGTAACCATGTGTCATTAGTTGTAGAAGTATTGATAAATAAAAATATTGATTGTGTTAAGTGATATTGAGGTAGTAGTCATGAATGTCTTATTCATCTTGAATTCAATAAAAGAAACCAAAACGTAACGGTCATGGATGTCTTCTTTATCTATTTTGTATCCCTCTTTGATCTCACATTAAGCCATCATTTATGATCATGATTTGGGTGTGTCCGGCTCATTCCTGGTGTTGGAAACGTGTCTTGACCATGTCCTCACTATTTTGACCGTGTCCGAGAAATTTCCAGAAGCTTCCAAGTTTCCGACACGGGAGGACACGGGAAACGACACTGTCTAAAAGTTTCCGTGCATTATAGTGTTTGTCAAAAAGAGTACGTGAAGTTGACAACCACGAATTCAGATTGTGGACAAGCGGTGGAAGCCGGAGTGTACTCCGCTCCACTAACAGCCGCTTATGGGCCATTTTTGGCCTACGCCTTTCACCTCCCGAAAAGCACTCGGCGTCGTATTAATTTTGCATAAGTATTTCATATGTTTTTTGTTTCCGGCTTGAATAATATATCATATCTAAGGCGGTATTTTAAGTATCAAAAACCCCATGTTATAAAATAAATCGAATCATCATAATATTTGATAAATCGATTACAAGCGCATGATCAACAATAATGATATAAAAATAATTAAAATATTCAGTGCAAGGTGCGAATATTACACTAATTAAGTGATATATTATCTAACTAGAATTTTTTTACTCCCAAAAATCTAAAAATAAATTAATAGACTATTTTTTTGAACCCCCTAAATTTATAGAAATTTCTTTTTACTGATTTATGAAATTTTAGTATGTTTCGTCTTACTATACTGGTTATTATTTTATATATTTTTAATAAAATTATCAGTTATATTGATTAACTGTATTATTTAAATAAATTACATGAATGATGAATATATGATAGTACCAAAATGTTAGTGTAATCTACGTAATGCAGATATGTCTATATTTAACTTTATTTTAATAATTTATAGAAAATTCAAAATATTTGTTAAAACTACCACACCGACTATAGTTCTTAAGTTTTATTGAGAATCATGTTTAATTTTATTTTTAGAAAGAATAATATTTGAAATAAAAATAACCCCACCCAGATCTTTTATAACGGCCTTAAATCATGCTTCCAGATCCTTCCGTCTTTAAACACTTTATATACCTTCTCTTCCCAATTCATGTTCTCCTTGTCTTCCCAATTCCTTCCATTGTAAGATCTCTGTTTAGGTTTTTCTCTCGGTTCTTTCAATGTCATGTTTACGCTTCTCAATTGGGGTGACACGCTATTCTCGATGACTGATGAGTGACGACCGATCGTTTGTATGTTGCGTTGAAACGTGTTTCTCCGATCAATTGCGGTGGCTACAGATATACTTGTTTCTGGGAGTTGAACTCGTTTTTTGGATGATCAGGTATTTGATTCGTCGTGACTATGTTTAAGATTACATGATTCTGGATCCTGGGAGTTGAATTTGTTCTTTGAATGATCGGGTATTTGATTCTTGGTGATTTTAAGTTTCCATGATTCTGGATTATGTGAGTTGAATTTGTTCTTTTGGATGATTAGGTACATGATCCTTGGTGATTTTAACTTTGCATAATTCTGGATTCTTGTTTTACAGTTACACGACTATTTGATTCATGATGTTTAATCACATATTTGCATTCTTGATTCTTGATTCTTGATTAAATTTCAGATTTGCATTATTCGAGCATTTTATCACATTGAACATGGCATATTCTTCTCGATGCTTCGTATCTTCGTGGCTTTATTCTCCAGATACCGAGATATTGGATTCTTGATATCAAAGAATTGCAATTTTGGCAGTAGATCCAAAGATTGGATTCTTAATTCAATTTTTATGTCTGGAATACGTATTTGGGAAGATTGGTTTTTCTCTCGGTGCTTTTTATCACATTGAAATGCTTCGTATCTTCTCGATGCTTCGTATTTGAAAGATTGGAGATATTGGATACTTGTTTAGTTTTCTATTGGTAATTCTACGATCTTTAGCTAGATGACAATTTTATGACAAAGACTTCTTTTCTGACAATATTGTGTTCTTTGGTTGAATTGGAACACACATGTTCCGCAAGCACCAAGCATCAATTGCAAGGCCTGCTTTTCAAGTGAGTGAAATTGAATCTTCTTTTCTTTATTCAGGTCATGATTCTAAATAACAAATGGATTGAGGGAGACCTGTAACAGAGAGGTTGCTGGTTGGGTCGAAATAAGCACTTGCCCTGGGAACTCCACCTCTTTGCTTGGGTTCCACTTGGAGGGAACTAGTATACATTCAGTATCACAATTCCAATCAAAGCAGTTAGTTGAACCAAACAAGTAATGACATCCATTCATTCATATTCTCATCAATATCCTATATGTAGAGGTAGGTAAGGTACCGTACAAAGTGACTGATTAATTAGATATATAATGATCTATCACAGCAGTTATGTAGATAATTAAAAAGACTCGATGATCATATATAATATGTAAGAATAGAATTTGTAAGGTAATTATTAGGATATACCAACTTCACCGTAGGCAGCATCGGCGGGGAAACCTTGGATACGACAGCGGCGCCGACGAGGAGGGTGAGGGCCAAACGGAGTCGGCGTCCTGCTTCTGAGCCCTGTAATATTTAATAAAATAAAATAATTTATATTTATTAATAATTTAAATTTATCAATCATTTATCGTACCAAGTAATATATATGAATAATTATTGATATATATTAAGCTGTTTTTCTAATGAGGTCAACCTCAATTATTGATATATATTGAGCATGAAAAGAATATTGAGTAATTTGAGTCTAAAGTGCTAAGGTGAGTGGTTATCAATTATATTTAAGTGATTTCTACAGATAATTATTCATTTGTGTAATATTTATTATATTTTTTTTTTAATATTTCGTAATAATTTATATATAAATAAGCAATATTTTTAAATATATTTTTCAATAAAATAATT
Organism: Fagopyrum tataricum; assembly: GCA_002319775.1. Lineage (NCBI taxonomy): Eukaryota > Viridiplantae > Streptophyta > Magnoliopsida > Caryophyllales > Polygonaceae > Fagopyrum > Fagopyrum tataricum. The sequence goes on from CM008280.1 coordinate 10,334,434, forward strand.
TAACTGAATTGTTAATTAATGATGAGAAAATTGAGTCGGAAGAGAACGTTGGATTAAATGCTGCTTTTGAAGTTCAAAAAGCCGGATTCTAAAGTGATTAGGTAGGTGGTCATTAAATATTTAAGCGATTTCTATCCATAGTTATTAATTTATATCATATTTATCAATAATTTATTGGTTAAATATTTTAATAATAAATTTAATTTAAAAGCTATATTTAATTGTATTTTTCAATAAATTATTGATTTAAGTGATGTTTATCAATAATAGTGAATAATATTTTTAATATAAGTCAAATTAGTTTATAATCGAATAGGCTGAGTAATAACTATTATATCGATTGTTTAAATTAAATTTATTAATTTAAGTAATATTTAATTGTAATTTGTTAAGTTATATTTATGCCTAGTTTATGATTGATATAAGAGATAATTTATAAGTAATATTTTTTTATAATTTATTCATTGAAATAATATTAATATACAATATTAATTGATATTTTCCTACCAAAAATAAAATATTAATTGATCTCTATTAATATTTTTAATTAATTTAAGTAATATTTATTAATATTTAATTTGATTTAAATAATGTTTATTAATAAATTGATGTTTAAATAATATTTATGAATAATTTAAGGTGTTGTTTAAAAAATTTAGTAATAATTTATCAATCGAACGAGACTGTAAGTAATCACTGATTTAAGAAATGTTTATAGATAATTTATGTGATATTTATCAATAATATATTAGTGTAATTAATATCATTAATACTTTATTTATTTTAGTATTTTTTTTGTTAAGTGATACCAAATTATCAATCAATAATTTATTCGTTTATGTGATATTATTGATAATTTATTATTTTAATCAATAATTTAATTGTATATATTAATAATATATATTTTTCAATAGATTAATTAATAATATTTAATGTAAACTATCTCAATTATAAATGAGCAATAACCAATAATATATCAGTATAATATATGAGCGTTACTCTCAGTTTTCTCTTTTCATTTATTGACTTCTGCGGCTTCGGAAAAAACACTGTATCGTATGTACTCTTTGTTTTGTTTTGTTTTGTTTATGTAGTCTCGGTGTATATATATGTTTATGTAGTCTCGGTACCTAAGCTTACTTACAATAGAAATTAAAATGCTTATGTTGGTTGTGAATTTAATAGATTGATAATTATATGTTATTTTCTTAGATGATTTCTTTTGATCACGGATAAGTTGTTAGTATATCAACTAATTAAAAATTTGTTATATAAACTAGTCATACTACGTGGATAATTTCTTTTGGCCATGTATTAATTTGATAGAATTTGACAAAATCTGTATTAACTCTATATAGAATTAAAATTTCTCACAAAATCAGCAAATTCTATGGATTATTAAAATTCAGTCAAAATTTTTAAAAAAGTCTTAGATAATTTCTTAAGTTGATGTATTATCATTTTATTTATTTTAGTGATAACTATTGATAAATAACTAATTTATATGATACATATATAATTAATCTTATTTATCAAAGACTCGTGTGATGGTTCAAGTAGTATCAGTTGCTTGATCTAAGTGATATATATTATATATTAATTAATATCATTTGATTTAGCTTATATTTAATAATAATTTGATCAGATATATCTTTAATTTATTCATTTTTTTAATTTATCAATAACTTATTTATATTAAGTTGATGTATTATCATTTTTATTTATTTTAGTGATAATTATTGATAAATTATTAATTTAAATAATATATATAATTAATATTTATAAGAATATTTATCTAAGACTTGTGAATTGTGTGAATTGTGATAGTTTAAGTAGTATCAATTGCATATTGATCTAAGTGATATTTATTATATATTAATTAATATCATTTGTTTTAAGTTATAGTTATCAATATTTTACGAGTATATGTGATAATTATTATTAATTTTATTATTTTGAAGAAATTTTATTAATACTACATTAATTTAAGTTATATCTATATTATTTATGTTAATTTAAGTAATATTTATAAATAACTTACCAGTTTATAACATATTTATCTGAAATTAGTTTATACTATTTATCGATATTTTTTACATGTAATATTTATTATTGATGTATGTCATTAGGTGATAGTTAATAATAATTTATTGATCACGTGATATCTTCAATTTATTCATTTTTCTAATTTATCAATAATTTATTTATATTAAGTTGATGTATTATTTATTTTAGTGATAATTAAAAATAAATTATTAATTTAAATGATAAATATATAATTAATCTTTGTAAGAATATTTATCTAAGTGATAGTTTAAGTAATATCAATTGTCTATCAGTTGTCTATTGATTTAAGCTATACTTATCAATACTTTACAAGTGTAAGTGATGATTATCAATAATTTATTATTTAAATAAAGTTTATCAATAATATATTAATTTAAGTTATGTCTATATTATTTTTGTTAATTTAAGTAATATTTATGAGTAACTTACTAGTTTATTAAAGATATATCATTTAGGTGATATAATAATAATTAATTGATCGTATGATATATCTCTAATTTATTCATTTCTATAATTTGTCAATAACTTATTTATTTTAATTTGATGTATCGACATTTTATTGATTTTAGTGATAATTATTAATAAAATATTAATTTAAATTAAATATATATTTATAATGATAGGTTAAGTGATAGTTATTAAATTTTTTAATATAAATGATAACTAACTATTTTGTAAGTAATATTTATTAGTTAAAGTAATATCAATAGCCTATTGATCTCAGTGTTATTTATTATACATTTATTAATATCATTTGATTTAAGTCATACATATTAATAATTTACTTTTATTAATAATATATCAATTTAATTTATATCTATCTTATTTTTTAATTTAAGTAATATTTATTAATAATCTAAAAAAAAGTCATATTTATTAATGATATATATCATTTAGGTGATATTTAGTAATAATTTATTGATCATGTGATATATCCCTAATTTATTTTCTCTAATTTATCAATAACTTATTTATATTAATTTGTGTTATAGAAGTAATATTTATTAATCTTATATTTATAAAATTCATATTTATATCATTTAGTTGATATTTAATAATAATTTATCGATCATGTGATATATCCCTAATTTATTAATTTCTCTAATTTTTCATTAATTTATTTATATTAAGTTGATGTAATATCATTTTATTGATTTTAGTGATAATTATTAATAATATATTAATTTAAATGATATATATAATTAATCTTTGTAAGATATTTATCAAAATTCTTTATTGTTTAAGTTCTAATTTAGTAACATTTTTTTAAAAATATAAATAATAACTAATTTGTGTCTTAAGTAATATTTATTGGTTTAAGTAATATCATTTTCCTATTGATCTAATTTTAATATCATTTGATTTAAGTTATAATTATCAGTAATTTACTAGTATATGCGAGAACTATTTTAACAATTTACTAGTGTATTACCCGTGCCTTGCACGGGATTTTGATAAAAATATTATTTGTTGTTATATTTCTGTAAGGGAATATATATAAACTATTTTTTTTTGTCATTAGATAGAGTAGATAATAAGCAATAAATATTTGTAAACTTTACCTATAATATTTATATAATACATTAATAAAATATCTAACCGTATAATAATTCATATTTTGATTTTTCTCCCCCTTATTATACCGATTCAAATATTAATAGAAATTGTACATTGGTAGCATATGGTGTTAAATTAATTGTTATATATAAATTAATTTAAGAAATAACACAATATCAAGTAACAAAAAAAAGGTGATTGAAATGGATGAAAACCGTAACATTTAATTGTTAAAGTGGATTTAATTAAGAAAAGAATGGGATATAAAGGCCTTTTTTGTATCGTTGATACAAACTAGGCCCTTCTAATTATCTACAAAATTTTTAAATCAAAAATTAATTAATAAGAAGGGTAGAAATGGAATTGACTAGGGAAATGATTAAAAGGGCCTATAAATACGTTAAAAAAAACCTACCATTCCGAAACCCTAGCCGCCCATTCTGAAACCCTAGCCGCAACCTCCTCATTCTTTCACAACCCCGACGTCATGAACAACCTTCTTCATCTCGTGCCACCGACGAAGAATCGTGCCGGCTTCGCGAAACTAGATTTGGACCTTGCTGGTTTTCACCCTCCACCGAGCCCTACCTTCGTCTTCTCATTTCTGGCCGAAATCGAAACTGGATTGGTCCTTGTTGGTGCGACGATTTGCTTCCGGTGAAATAGAGTAGTTCCGCATTTTTTGGGTACGAATTGTGCCATAGGCTTGAATTGTTTGATTCTGTTTTGTTGCTCCCTTCATGAAATGCACAGTTTTACTCTTTGTTTCAATTTTTTCATAAGCAAGTTTAATCATGAAAATTTTCATCCCTACGTCATAGTTTGTCTAGGTTTTATACTATCTTGTTTAGTGTCATCATTACTTCCTCGCTCTCATTTCCGAACTCTCTCTCCTGATTGCCAACACTTTGTTCAGTATCTCGACTAGCTTGTTTTGGTCCTCTCCCAATCTCACTTGAATTGAAACCAAACAATCGAGCGCCTCCCCTGCGTGTTGTTATCAATAGGGATCCAAATGGTTTCGATTATGATTTTGAACTAGATTATTGATTGGTCTTGTGTAAATGCTTGACGACTTGTGTAAATAGATTGACCTTGTGTAAATATGTAAAGATTCGACTGGCCTTGTGTAAAGATGTAAAGATTGACGACCTTGTGTAAATGATTGACGACCATTGACGACTTTGTGTAAACGAGTGACGATCTTTGTGTAAACGATTGATGACCTTGTGTAAACATTTGACAATATTGTGTAAATTGTAACTCGATTGAGATGGTGAAAACGACGGACCTTTGGACTTGTGTAAAATGACCGATTTTGTTAATTACATAATTTAACATTCTATATAACATGTATACAATGTTAAACGATAGGGCTTGTGTAAATCTAAGCTTGTGTAAATCGATAGGGCTTGTGTAAATAGATCAATACGACTTGTGTAAAGTTTGTGTAATCAGACATTAAGATTAATTTTAAAAAAATAACAATAGATTATCAAGTTTAATTAGTCCAGCTGGTATAAGGGTGGGAGGGAGGGTTTGTCATCCAGAGTTCGAAACCCACTAGATACAAGATTTGTATTTTCGATACACCTTGTGTAACTTGAATGGTTGGAGTTGTGTAAATTGAATGGGCCGATTGAGTTTGGGCTTATGATATTTGGGCTTGGACTTGAGTGAAATAAAATTACTAATTAACCCTTTCAATTAATCTTTATAAATAATTAATAAGAGCCTACTTTGTTACCTAATAAACTAAAGGGCCTTATTGATGCTCAATTATATAGTAGAGACCTATTTCCCCATTTCGTCCTTTAATTAATTAATTTTTTTTTGTACTGCTAAAATTTGTTATGGATGTGATTCTAATTTGTTATACATATCTCAGGTAACAAAAAAGGTGATTGGGAGGGATGAATTTAATTAAGATTTGATTTTAATCTTTCGTTAAATAATTTTGTAATGAAAATGCTAAAATAACACGTGGCAGTGAGTATTTTTCTGCGTGACACGTGGCAAGGAGTGCTACTCCTATAATATATATAAGATTATTTTAAGGAATATTTATTAAATATATTAATTTAAGTTATATTCATCTTATTTTGGTTAATCTAAGTAGTATTTATGAATAACTTATTTGTTTAGACGATATGTATCCTAAATTAGTTTGATCGGTAATTGTTTAGAACTAATATTTGTTGTTAATCTATTTATTAAAGTATTATTTATTAATAATATTTAATAATAATTTATTGATCATATCCTTAATTTATTCATTTCTCTAATTGATCAATAACTTATTTATATTAGTTGATGTATTATCATTACAGGGTGATAATAATTAATAAATTATATATATATTTATAATCTTTGTAAGAATATTTATCAAAGACTCATTATTAAATATATAATAATTAAGTTATATCTATCATATATTTGTTAATTTAGATAATATTTATGAATAACTTATTAGTTTATACTATTTATCGGTAATTTTTTAAAAGTAATATATATTAATGATATATATCATTTAGGTGATATTTAATAATAATTTGTTGATCATGTAATACATCCTAATGTATTCATTTTTCTAATTTATCAAAAACTTATTTATGTTAAGTTGACGTATCATTATTTTATTGATTTTGGTCATAATTATTAATAAATTAACGATGTTTTGTTCTGAGTTGGAGTGTGTATTAGATAAGATGTGTGGTGAGAGTAGTTTTGTCCTTAATTAAGTACTATCAACACAATGCTGCAAAGTGCCTTGTGATTGATGTAGGATAGATAAAGATTAATTGTGACGCATCGGTGAGGCAGGATGGACATTGCGGGATAGGAGTGGTGGTGAGGTATGAGTGTAAGAGCCTTAGTCTTTGGGAGCTAGTTTAGCCTTAGCCGTCCCCGCGGGTCTATGAAGCCGCCCCTGCGGCCCGGAAACATGCCCTTGCGGTTTCCTGCGGCTGCAACCGGCTTTGTTGACCTTTGACCCGTGCTTTACTCTTTCACTTCCTTACCTTTTCCCTTGCTTTGGTTTGCTGAGCAAGTGTTCCTCATTCTCACTCCAGACCTATCACGTCCTCCTTGCTTCTCCCTTTCTTCTCCTTGATCTTGTGTTGATTTTTCTTTGAGTTTGGAAGAGAATTGATGTGAGTTGATGATGTTGTTGTTGCTGAGCTTTAAAGCTGGTGTGTGTGTTGATCTTCCTGGCAGCGTAGGACCACAAGTGTGGTAAGTGATCTTGCTTCTTTTCTTCCTTTCTTTGATTCCATCTTCCTTAGCTTAGGATTAGATGTATGTATAAATGTATGTTGATGTGGGTTGTGTATATATATGGTTGTATGTGGCTTGGAATGGAGAAGACGTGATTTGATCACGTGAAGAGTGAAAGAGAAGACGGGACTCTACGTTCTGCAAAGTCGCCGTCCCTGCGCCTCAGCGTAGCCGCCCCTGCGGGTGACTTGTCACGCGCCCGCGGCCAGAAGACGCCGCCCCTGCGGCAACGGTTCCAGCGCCCGCGTTCTTCCGCGCCTGCGCTTGCCAGCGGCCACGGTAACCGCGCCTGCGGCCGAGCCTTACTGCGCCCGCGGTTTGCCTGTTCCGCCCCTGCGTCTTTCCGTCACGCAGGTGCGTCTTGTCCCGGGTCTACCTAGAGTTGGGTAGATCCTTTCCTTTCCTAGTATGAGCGGTTTAGTAGCATGCTAGGTATGTGTATGAGGATAGAATGAGGTTGATCACGTTATCGTTTATGCCGGTTGTAACACCCCAAATCCGTAGGACTCGAAGTGCTACTGGGCTAGGATCTCACAGTGGATCTTGGCCCTAGCCTGACAACAACTTCACTGAATATTACAACAAGGCACTGATAGATTAAAACAAAACATAAAACTGATGTATATATATATACTGATCAAAAGTAATACACAATACTGCGGAGTACAAAAGTCAACCATAAATTCGTACAATATAAATAACCCAAAACCCACGAGTACGCCCTGTGTACGGAACCCTCAGCAGATCACTCTGCAGTTCTCCTAACCTACAAAGGATCTACAACACGGTATAAAACCGTTAGCTAACCATACACAAATATAAGATAGGCAAGAGCACAACCACACATCATATAAACGATAACACATCAACATGATATCACATATTTACCCGCTTTATTATCTTTATAACGTTAAACACGCAAGAGTATATAACTCAGTATATGAAAATAGGTGACACGAGGAATATAATCCTCGCCTCTGTGTGCAATAACTAGCTGGAGTGGTATCAACGCACCTTCCCGTATACCGTAAGGAGTGGTATCAGTACCTTTCCCGTATACCAAGTCTAGCTAGCGTACAGAGAACTTCCCAGACTCCACTACGGGATGAAAGGGTAAGTTGTCACAGCCACTACAATGGGCGGTCAATATAACATAGGTCGGTGACCAACATGAAGCATGCTATAAAGCATATAACAAACACCACTCATGCACACATCCAATATAAGGATGACAGCTAAGAAGTCCCTCAATCTCAGAAGTATCTCGCTACGAGCAAATCCCAGAAACGTCCACTCCAACTGGAGGACAACACAACCTATACAAGACACACATATATATATATATATATATATCACAATCCTATCATACACAAAGGGTCACACCTAGACCCAAGGGATCCATAAGGGATCAATTCCAACTCGTAAACCTCAAAGACGTAACCAGCATATCTATATCATACTCATCATAAACCGATACCTAGCATGATACTAGCTCCCTCATACTAGAAAGGAAAGGAAACTACTTGACTATAAGTAGTTCCGGGACAACACGCACCTGCGTGAACTAAGACCGCAGGGGCGGAAGAGGTCACCTGCAGGCGCGGAAGGTAGAAGCCGCAGGGGCGGTGACACAGAACGCAGGCAAGCGCAGGCACGACGCATGCGCTGTGGCACGGTAGCCGCGGGGGCGGCGACAGTGCAGAAGGCAACTTCGCGGTTTCTCTTCGGTTCTTCCCGTGATCAAATCACGTCTATACTCTTCCAGATTCATACACATACACATCAAAACACATTCCAACATTAACACTCTTAGCATACATCTAATCCTAAGCTAGAAAGATTGAAGAACAAGAAAGAATGAAAGGAAGGAAGGATGAAAAAGCAAGGAACTCACCCTTATAGCTGGTCTAGGCAAGACAAGATCACACTCCTTATTTCAACTGACATCACAAGCTCAACAAACGTGCACACTAACATCAATACCCACAACAACACACAAGCTCTTCCAACTCAAGAGAAAGATCAAGAACAAGGTCAAAGGGAATGAAGGAGAAGCAAGAAGGACGTAGGAAGCTGGAGAAGTGAAGTGAAGAAGTGAAACCCTTGCTCAGCAAGGTAAGGGAAGGCAAAGGTAAGAAGGTAAAGCACGGGTCAAATGAGTCAACATAACCGGCTGCAGCCGCCGTAAACCGCAGGGGCGGATCACAGGGCCGCAGGGGCGGAAACCCACAGGGGCGGCATACGTGCCCGCAGGTGCGGCAAGGCCAATCTCGGCCAAAGCCAATCTCGGCTATGGTCCGATCTCGGTCCGAAAGAAAAGGGCTCTCACATCTCACCCCCCTAAAAACAAGTTTCGTCCCGAAACTTGCAAGATCCTAAAACCACTCGGACTCAGAAGCCGAGGTAACACTCTCTATAACCTCAAACATAAGCATGGAGGAAATCATCAATTCCAGCAGTAACTATACTATCCAGGGCCTAGAGAAACCATCTCTAGCTAGCTATAAACATATCACAAGGCATAGAGGGAGCACATCTCTATCCGTATCATAAACATAACAGAAGGCATAGAGGAAGAACATCTCCAGCACTACTAGGTCCATCAAAATAGCATGGAGGAAAGAACCATCTCCAGCTATAATCAAGAATCATACTAGCATAACAAGATCTACTAAGATCATAATCACATCAAAGCTAGCATGAAATAAACATATCACAGCATATAAGCATGTAAGCACATAAGACTCACCAAGCTAGTACTAAGATCTACTCGGTGATCCTACTGGTGCACTCATCTCTGCATAAAACTCTGGATAGTTCCTTTGGATACTATCCTCAGTCTCTCATGTAGCCTCCTCAGGTCCTCGTCTCGACCACTGTATCCTCAACATAGGGATGTCCTTCGAACGCAGGCGTCTCATACCTCGCTCTAGGACTGCAATAGGATGCTCTACAAATGTGTGGTCCGGCTCAACCACCAAATCCTCATAACTCACAATGTGTCTCGGATCTGGTATGTAACACCCCGAATCCGTAGGACTCGAGGCGCTACTGGGCTAGGATCTCACAATGGATCCTGACCCTAGCCTGACAACAACTTCACTGAACCTTACAACAAGGCACTAACAGATTAAAACAAAACATGAAACTGATATAAATATGTACATGTCAAAAGAGTATACATGGTACTGCTGAGTACAAAAGTTAAACCAAAAGCCGTACAACCGATAACAACCCCAAAATCCCACAAATATGCCCAGTGTACGGAACCCTCAGCAGATCACCCCACTGGATCACTCCTCAGTCCTCCTAACCTGCGAAGGAACTACAACACGGTATGAAACCGTTAGCTAACTATACACATATATAAGAGAAGCAAGAGCACAATCACACATCATATAAACGATAACAACTCATCATGGTATCACACATTCACCCGGTTTATTATCTTTAATAAGTGAATCAATCAATCATATAAAATATGTATATATATGAAGATAGGTGACACGAGGAATATGATCCCCGCCTCTGAGTACTCTAACCAGCTGGGGTAGTATCAGCACACCTCCCGTGTACCCTGTGGGAATGGCGAGGGCCTTCCTTTATACCAGTACTGGCCTGACTACAGAGAACCTCCCAGACTCCACGGCGGGATGAAAGGGAAAGGTTATCACAACCACTACGATGGGCGGTCAGTATAATAAAGATAGGTCTGTGACCATCATAACATAATCATACTCGTAATCCTATTCCTAATCATGCTATAAAGCATATAGCAAACACCACTCAAGCATACATCCAATATAAGGATAGTAGCTAAGTAAGTCCTATGGACTTACCTCGATCTCAGAAGTAACTCAAGTATGATCCACTCTCAAAACGTCTACTCCAAACTGGAGGACAGCACAACCTATACAAGGCACACGTACATATATCACAATCCTATCACATAAAGGGTCACACCTAGACCCAAGGGATCCATAAGGGATCAATTCCAACTCGTAAACCTCAAAGCCCTAACCGGCAATTCCATACCGTAATCATCAATATCCGAATCCTAGCATGGTACTAAGTTTCTCATACTAGAAAGGAAAGGATCTACCTAGCTTTAGGTAGAGCTAGGATCAAAACGCACCTGCGGAACACAAAGGCGCAGGGGCGAAAACAGATGGCCGCGGGAGCGGCGGAACGTGGCCGCGGGGCGGTGACACCGGACGCGGGCAGCCGCTGGCGCTGGACACTGTCGCCGCGGGGGCGGTGACTCCTGGCCGCAGGGGCGGTGAAAACGCAGAAACGATTCTGCAATCTCCTCCTCGGCTCTTTCACGTGATCAATCACGTCTACTCTCTTCCAGATTCGTACACATACATAAGTATACACATACAACCATCAATACACATCTATGCAAGCATCTAATCCTAAGCTAGGAAGGAAGAACAAGAAAGGAAGAAGAGAAGCAAGAAGATCCTTACCACACTTGGAATCTAAGGCTGCAGGGAAAGGTCACACACAACACAAGCTTGCCTCAAGCTCAGCAACAACAAACACTAGCATCATCATCAACCACAAGGTACACTTTCAAAGTCAAACTCCAAGGGAAACAAGATCAAACTCACAAGGGAAACAAGATCAAACTCACAAGGGAAGAAGGATAAGCAAGGTGGACGTAGGAAGCCTGGAATGGGATGAGAACAAAGGGAATGAAACCCTTGCTCAGCAAGTAGAAGAAAGAAATAAGGTTAAGGGTAAAGCACGAGTCAAGAGGTCAAGGAAAACGGCTGCAGCCGCCGTAATCCGCAGGGGCGGTAGGAGTGCCCGCGGGTGCGGTGCGCCGCAGGGGCGGCGGGATTGGCCGCAGGGGCGGCAAAGCTAATCTCGGCCAAAGTTCGTCTCGGTCAAATACCAATCTCGGTCCGAAAGGTTACGGCTCTTACACCTCACCCCCCTAAAAACAAGTTTCGTCCCGAAACTTGCAAAACCTCAAACACAAGCAGGGAGGAAAAACCTCTCCCGTAGTCATCATCATATCACAAGGGCATAGAGGAAGTACATCTCTAGCCAAAACATATTTATAACAGAAAGGCATGGAGGTAGAACATCTCCGGCACTACTATGTCCATCAAAATAGCATGGAGGAAAGAACCATCTCCAGCAAAACCTATCGCATCACAATAGCATGGAGGAAAGAACCATCTCCAGCTATAACAATAATCATACCAGCATACAAGATCTAATCAGATCATAAATCACATCAAGCTAGCATGAACAAAACACAACATGGCATATAAGCACATACACACATAAACAGATAAGACTCACCAAGCTAGTACTAAGATCTACTCGGTGATCCTACTGATGTATCTAACCCAGCATAGAACTCTGGATAGTTCCTCTGGATACTATCCTCATTCTCCCATGTAGCCTCCTCAGGTCCTCGTCTCGACCACTGTATCCTCAACATAGGAATGTCCTTCGAACGCAGGCGTCTAATACCTCGCTCTAGGACTGCAATCGGATGCTCTATAAAAGTGTGGTCCGGCTCAACCACTAAATCCTCATAACTCACAATGTGTCTCGGATCTGGTATATACTCCCTCAGCTGAGACACGTGAAACACAGGGTGAACACCCTCTAATCTCGGAGGCAAGGCTAATCTGTATGCTGCACTCCCAACTCGATCCAGAATCTCGAACGGTCCGAAAGATTACGGCTCTTACATGGTATGTACTCCCTCAGATGAGACACATGAAATACAAGGTGAACACCCTCTAATCTCGGAGGCAAGGCTAATCTGTAAGCTGCATTCCCAGCCCGATCCAGAATCTCGAATGGTCCGACATATCGGGGGCTCAACTTCCCCTTAATGCCAAAACGCCTAACACCTCGTGTCGGGGACACTCTCAGCCACACATGGGCTCCAACCCTGAACTCTAGAGGTCTACGCCTCCTGTCAGCATAAGACTTCTGGCGGCTCTGTGCAGTCAACATACACTCTCTGATCAATGCTACCCGAGCCATATCATCCTGAATATGATCAGGTGCTAAACCACTGACACTGCTCTGCTCATCCCAACATAACGGGGTACGACATCTCTGTCCATATAGTGCCTCATATGGGGCCATCCCAATAGATGCATGTCAGCTGTTGTTGTAGGAGAACTCAACAAGTGGGAGATGATCTGTCCACACTTGCCCCCAATCCAACACACAAGCTCGCAACATATCCTCCAGTGTCTAAATGTGTGATATCATGTTGATGTGTTATTGTTTATATGATGTGTGGTTGTGCTCTTGCCTATCTTATATTTGTGTATGGTTAGCTAACGGTTTTATACTGTGTTGTAGATCCTTTGCAAGTTAGGAGAACTGCAGAGTGATCCGGAGGGGTGATCTGCTGAGGGTTCCGTACACAGGACGTACTCGTGGGTTTTGGGTTATTTATATTGTACGGATTTATGGTTGACTTTTGTACTCAGCAGTACTGTGTATTACTTTTGATCAGTATATATATATATATACATCAGTTTTATGTTTTGTTTTAATCTATCAGTGTCTTGTTGTAAGATTCAGTGAAGTTGTTGTCAGGCTAGGGCCAGGATCCATTGTGAGATCCTAGCCCAGTAGCACTCCGAGTCCTACGGATTTGGGGTGTTACAAAGTTGGTATCGGAGCCCAGGTTGACAACAATGGCACTAGTAATCTGCAATAAAGTTCGAATAGATAAATAAACAGAACCCGAAAGGGGTTTGACTTTTCAAAAGGTTTTTGTTTTGAAATGAGTACAAATGTTTTGGGATATCGTGTACGTGAACCATCGCCCCTCTGAAGATCTCGACAGTATAGATATATATAGATATTTTGTTATGATTGATCTGTGATATATCTATACATATGGCATATATATAGCCTTCTAAGATAGGTTTACGTCCTCTGTAGATGGTTCAGACTAGAGCCTTACCTGCAGCTGGGCGAGGTAGAGGTAGACCCCCTCTAGGTAGAGGACGAGGTAGAGTTCCTGTTGTTGACCCACGCGCAGCAGAGGAGATACATGAGGAGGTTGCTGAGAGCGCCGTTCCTGAGACTGGGAACGGGGCAGCTGAGAGACAGGGGCCACAGAGAGCCCAGTCAGGTGAGTCTGATCGCGTCTCTATGGGCAGGTCAGAGTTTCATGCTTATATCAGACGAGGAGAGGAGGCTGCCAGAGCCGGTAGGCGTGCCCCAGACTTGCAGGCATAGGAGGGACCATCTGAGAGGTCCCACACCGTTACTCAGGTACCACTTGTACAGGTACCTGCTGCTGAGATAACTAGAGCACCGGAGGAGCATAGAGGGCCTAGACCAGATACCTGGTTGAAGGCATTTCATCATATGGGTGTACCCCCTTTCACTGGGAAAGTGGGGCTAGAGGTGGAGCTGTGGATAGGACATGTATACTCAGCTCTGGAGTCTATTAGATGTCCAACTGACAGGCAGATTGAGTTGGTACAGACCTTGTTCAGAGATCTGGCACAACACTGGTGGAGATCTGTACGAGTCCAGGTTACTAGCTATGAGCAGATGAGGACTCTGATCCGAGAGCGTTTCTGCCCTGCCTCTCTGAGGAGGGAGAAACTGCGAGATTTTGTGGAGGTTGGGTTCGAGGATGTACCAGTCTTTGAGGCTATCAGGAGGTTTCAGGAGGAGTTGGTCTTACTAGGACCAGCTGCACCTGTTGCAGACCAGCACGTTTATCTCTTTTCCCGACGATTGAGGGATACTACCCGGACCTATATGGCAGGGTTTCACTGTGAGACTCTCACAGATTATCAGGACAGAGCTTCCGATTATGAGAGGGCGAGCTGGACAGAGGAGAGCTTCTCAGACCGGAGGGTCTGAGAAGAGACAACGTACAGGGCAGACCAGTGGTGCTGGTGGTTCTGCTAGTGGTTGGCGTGGTCAGAGACGCTAAAGTCAATCTTCATTTGCGCCTGTTGCAGAGAAGGGACGTCAGTGCTTTAACTGTGGAGATCCAGGGCATATGAGGCCAGAGTGTACGAGGTCATTGGTGACTTGCTACACCTGTGGTAGGCAAGGTCACCGAGTTATTTACTGCCGTCAAGGCGGAGCGTCATCTCAGCAGGGTTCTTCTCCTGCTAGTGCAGCGGGAGGTGGGCAGAGGCCACCTCAGCAGCAGCAGACTCAGGGACAGCAGAGAGTCCCCGATCGCCTTACGACTCAAGGATCTGCTCCTGGGCCGAGTAGAGGCAGAGGTCGTGGTGGAGGCACCACTGATACCAGAGGCCCACAAGGTCGTGTTTTTGAGTTGAGGAGTGTAGAGGAGCCAGCTGCACCTACTGCTACAGGTACCATTCTGATTCATGGTTTACCTGTTAGAGTTTTATTTGATACTGGTGCTACGCACTCTTTTATTTCTGATGCTTGTGTAGAGCGTCTTAGTTTATATACAGTTGAGGGGATACCCTTTATTATAGGGTTACCCGATGGTGGTAGGGTCAGATGTACCCGTGAGATTCACGGTTGTCCCATTTCTGTAGGGACCCGTGTGTTACTAGTTGACTTCTTTGTCATGCCATTAGAGCATGAAGAAGTCATTTTAGGTATGGACTCGATGGATAGACACTCTCCAGTTCTAGATGTAGGTAGGAGGACTGTTACCCTCTCTACCGAGTTAGGCCAGATAGAGTTTTTCCGAGGTTGGGACCTTGGAAAGGTAGGCACAGTTATCAGCGCTATACGGGCAGCTAGATTGTTTGCACAGGGTTGCAAGGCCTTCTGGTGTTATGCCATGAAGGAGGGGGAGAGTCCAGCGTTAGAGGATATCCTAGTTGTTTGTGAGTATACAGATGTTTTTGCTGAGCCGTCCAGTTTGCCGCCTCAGAGGAGTGTGGATTTCAGTATCGAGTTAGAGCCTGGTACGAGACCCATCTCGAAGGCCCCATACCGGATGGCGCCTGTCGAGATGTTGGAGCTGAAGAAGCAACTCGAGGAGTTGGCTGAGAAGGGCTTCATTCGCCCTAGCGTGTCCCCATGGGGAGCACATGTCCTCTTCGTACGGAAGAAGGACGGATCACTGAGGTTATGCATAGACTATAGAGAGCTGAACAAGGTGACCATCAAGAACAAGTATCCACTACCGCGCATTGATGATTTGTTAGATCAGCTACAGGGAGCGACTGTGTTCTCCAGGATTGACCTGCGTTCCGGGTATCACCAGCTGAGGGTGAGGGAGCATGATGTGCACAAGACAGCATTCCGGACCAGATATGCCACTACGAGTTTGTAGTGGTGCTATTTGGGCTTACGAATGCCCCAGCCGTCTTTATGGAGTTGATGAACAGTATCTTCATCGACTTCTTGGATCAGTTTGTAGTGGTCTTCATTGATGACATTCTGGTATACTCTCGCAGTGGAGAGGAGCATGCAGGACATCTGAGGACTGCATTGCAGGTTTTGCGGATAGAGAAACTTTATGCTAAGTTCTCTAAGTGTGAGTTCTGGATGCCAGAGGTAGCATTCCTGGGTCATGTGGTTTCAGCTGAGGGGATCAAGGTGGATCCAGCGAAGATTAAGGTTGTAGCAGCTTGGACTACACCGACGAACGTCAAGGAAGTACGTAGTTTCCTTGGCCTAACCGGTTGACGAAGACAGCACGTTTCCTTCCTATCAGAGAGACGTGGCCGGTGAGCAGATTAGTTGAGGAGTACACTAGGCATATAGTGAGACTCCATGGTGTACCGAGGACGATCGTCTCAGATAGAGATGGACGATTTACCTCGAGATTCTGGCAGCAGATCCAGACTGCCTTGGGGACGAGTTTGCATTTTACGACGGCGTTTCATCCTCAGACAGATGGTCAGTCAGAGAGGACCATTCAGACTCTGGAGGATATGCTGCGAGCTTGTGTGTTGGATTGGGGACAGGTGTGGACAGATCATCTTCCGCTTGTTGAGTTCTCCTACAACAACAGCTGGCATGCATCTATTGGGATGGCCCCATATGAGGCACTGTATGGACAGAGATGTCGTACCCCGTTATGTTGGGATGAGCGGAGCAGTATGAGTGATTTAGCGCCTGATCAGATTCAGGATGATGTAGCTCGGGTAGCATTGATTAGAGAGCGTATGCTGACTGCACAGAGCCGTCAGAAGTCTTATGCTGACAGGAGGCGTAGACCTCTAGAGTTCAGGGTTGGAGCCCATGTGTGGCTGAGAGTGTCTCCGACACGAGGTGTTAGACGTTTTGGCATTAAGGGAAAGTTGAGTCCCCGATATGTCGGACCGTTCGAGATTCTGGATCGAGTTGGGAGTGCAGCATACAGATTAGCCTTGCCTCCGAGATTAGAGGGTGTTCACCCTGTGTTTCACGTGTCTCAGCTGAGGGAGTATATACCAGATCCGAGACACATTGTGAGTTATGAGGATTTAGTGGTTGAGCCGGACCACACTTTTATAGAGCATCCGATTGCAGTCCTAGAGCGAGGTATTAGACGCCTGCGTTCGAAGGACATTCCTATGTTGAGGATACAGTGGTCGAGACGAGGACCTGAGGAGGCTACATGGGAGAATGAGGATAGTATCCAGAGGAACTATCCAGAGTTCTATGCTGGGTTAGATACATCAGTAGGATCACCGAGTAGATCTTAGTACTAGCTTGGTGAGTCTTATCTGTTTATGTGTGTATGTGCTTATATGCCATGTTGTGTTTTGTTCATGCTAGCTTGATGTGATTTATGATCTGATTAGATCTTGTATGCTGGTATGATTATTGTTATAGCTGGAGATGGTTCTTTCCTCCATGCTATTGTGATGCGATAGGTTTAGCTGGAGATGGTTCTTTCCTCCATGCTATTTTGATGGACATAGTAGTGCCGGAGATGTTCTACCTCCATGCCTTTCTGTTATAAATATGTTTTGGCTAGAGATGTACTTCCTCTATGCCCTTGTGATATGATGATGACTACGGGAGAGGTTTTTCCTCCCTGCTTGTGTTTGAGGTTTTGCAAGTTTCGGGACGAAACTTGTTTTTAGGGGGGTGAGGTGTAAGAGCCGTAACCTTTCGGACCGAGATTGGTATTTGACCGAGACGAACTTTGGCCGAGATTAGCTTTGCCGCCCCTGCGGCCAATCCCGCCGCCCCTGCGGCGCACCGCACCCCGGGCACTCCTACCGCCCCTGCGGATTACGGCGGCTGCAGCCGTTTTCCTTGACCTCTTGACTCGTGCTTTACCCTTAACCTTATTTCTTTCTTCTACTTGCTGAGCAAGGGTTTCATTCACTTTGTTCTCATCCCATTCCAGGCTTCCTACGTCCACCTTGCTTATCCTTCTTCCTTGTGAGTTTGATCTTGTTTCCCTTGTGAGTTTGATCTTGTTTCCCTTGGAGTTTGACTTTGAAAGTGTACCTTGTGGTTGATGATGATGCTAGTGTTTGTTGTTGCTGAGCTTGAGGCAAGCTTGTGTTGTGTGTGACCTTTCCCTGCAGCCTTAGATTCCAAGTGTGGTAAGGATCTTCTTGCTTCTCTTCTTCCTTTCTTGTTCTTCCTTCCTAGCTTAGGATTAGATGCTTGCATAGATGTGTATTGATGGTTGTATGTGTATACTTATGTATGTGTACGAATCTGGAAGAGAGTAGACGTGATTGATCACGTGAAAGAGCCGAGGAGGAGATTGCAGAATCGTTTCTGCGTTTTCACCGCCCCTGCGGCCAGGAGTCACCGCCCCGCGGCGACAGTGTCCAGCGCCAGCGGCTGCCCGCGTCCGGTGTCACCGCCCCGCGGCCCACGTTCCGCCGCTCCCGCGGCCATCTGTTTTCGCCCTGCGCCTTTGTGTTCCGCAGGTGCGTTTTGATCCTGGCTCTACCTAAAGCTAGGTAGATCCTTTCCTTTCTAGTATGAGAAACTTAGTACCATGCTAGGATTCGGATATTGATGATTACGGTATGGAATTGCCGGTTAGGGCTTTGAGGTTTACGAGTTGGAATTGATCCTTATGGATCCCTTGGGTCTAGGTGTGACGCTTTGTGTGATAGGATTGTGATATATGTACGTGTGCCTTGTATAGGTTGTGCTGTCCTCCAGTTTGGAGTAGACGTTTTGAGAGTGGATCATACTTGAGTTACTTCTGAGATCGAGGTAAGTCCATAGGACTTACTTAGCTACTATCCTTATATTGGATGTATGCTTGAGTGGTGTTTGCTATATGCTTTATAGCATGATTAGGAATAGGATTACGAGTATGATTATGTTATGATGGTCACAGACCTATCTTTATTATACTGACCGCCCATCGTAGTGGTTGTGATAACCTTTCCCTTTCATCCCGCCGTGGAGTCTGGGAGGTTCTCTGTAGTCAGGCCAGTACTGGTATAAAGGAAGGCCCTCGCCATTCCCACAGGGTACACGGGAGGTGTGGCTGATACTACCCCAGCTGGTTAGAGTACTCAGAGGCGGGGATCATATTCCTCGTGTCACCTATCTTCATATATATACATATTTTATACGATTGATTGATTCACTTATTAAAGATAATAAACCGGGTGAATGTGTGATACCATGATGAGTTGTTATCGTTTATATGATGTGTGATTGTGCTCTTGCTTCTCTTATATATGTGTATAGTTAGCTAACGGTTTCATACCGTGTTGTAGTTCCTTCGCAGGTTAGGAGGACTGAGGAGTGATCCAGTGGGGTGATCTGCTGAGGGTTCCGTACACTGGGCATATTTGTGGGATTTTGGGGTTGTTATCGTTTTGTACGGCTTTTGGTTTAACTTTTGTACTCAGCAGTACCATGTATACTCTTTTGACATGTACATATTTATATCAGTTTCATGTTTTGTTTTAATCTGTTAGTGCCTTGTTGTAAGGTTCAGTGAAGTTGTTGTCAGGCTAGGGTCAGGATCCATTGTGAGATCCTAGCCCAGTAGCGCCTCGAGTCCTACGGATTCGGGGTGTTATAGCTGGGATGAGCATAACAGTGTTAGTGGTTTGACACCTGATCAGATTCAGGATGATGTGGCTCGTGTAGCAGTGATTAGAGAGCAAGATGCTGACTGCCCAGAGCTGTCAGAAGTCGTATGTTGATAAGAGGCGTAGACCTCTAGAGTTCAGAGTTGGAGCCAATGTATGGCTGAGAGTGTCCCCGACACGAGGTGTCAGACGTTTTGGCATTAAGGGGAAGCTGAGTCCCCGATATGTCGGACCGTTCGAGATTCTGGATTGGGTTAGAAGCGCAACATATAGATTAGCCTTGTCTCCGAGATTAGAGGGTGTTCACCCTGTATTTCATGTGTCTCAGCTGAGGGAGAACATACCAGATCCGAGACACATCGTGAGTTATGATGATTTGGTGGTTGAGCCGGATCACACTTTTGTTGAGCACCCGATTGCAGTCCTAGAACGAGGTATGAGACGCCTGCGTTCGAAGGACATTCCTATGCTGAGGATACAGTGGTCGAGACGAGGACCTGATGAGGCTACATGGGAGATTAAGGATAGTATCCAGAGGAACTATCCAGAGTTCTATGCCGAGTTAGATGCACCCAGTAGGATTACTGAGTAGATCTTAGTACTATCTTTGTGAGTATTATGTGCTTATATGCTTATATGCTATGATGTGATTATTGTCATACTAGCTTTGATGTGATATATGATCTTATTAGATCTTATTGTGCTAGTATGATTATTGTTTTATAGCTGGAGATGGTTCTTTCCTCCATGCTATTGTGATACGTTTAGGATTCAGATGGATATGTTATTCCTCCATGTTATTTTGATGGACATAGTGTTACTGGAGATGTTTTTCCTCCATTCATTTCTGTTCAGAGTATGATACGGCTAGAGATGTGATTCCTCTATGCTTGTGATATGTTTATGGTTTGGCTAGAGATGGTTTTCCTCTATGCCTTGGATAGTGTTTTGTTGCTGGAGTTGGTGATTTCCTCCATGCTTATGTTTGAGATTATAGAGAGAGTTGTACCTCGGCTTATGAGTCCGAGTAGTTTGAGGATTTTACAAGTTTCGGGACGAAACTTGTTTTTAGGGGGGTGAGATGTAAGAGCCTTAGTCTTTTGGACCGAGTTTCCTTAGCCGAGATTGACCTTAGCCGCCCCCCGGGCTTGTATGCCGCCCCAACGGGTTCCGCGCTCCGCGGCCCAGAGAACCGCCCGGCGGTTTCCTGCGGCTGCAGCCGGTTTTGTTGACCGGTTGACTCGTGCTTTACTCTCTTCCTTACTTCTTTCTTTCCTTGTTGAGCAAGGGTTTCTTCTTCACTCATTTCCCAGCCACCATACGTCCTTCTTGTTTCTCCTTCTCCCTCTTTGATCTTGTGTGTGAGTGTTCTTGAGTTTGGAAGTGTTTTAATTGTGAGGATGATGATGTTGATGATGTTGAATGTTGTGATGAGCTTGAGAGCTTGTTGTGTTGGTTGTTGATCCTCTGTGCAACCTAGGACCACAAGTGTGGTATGTTCTTTGCTTCTTCTCCTTCTCTTCTTCTTTGATTCCATCTCCCTTAGCTTAGGATTAGATGATTTGGATATAGATTGATGTTAGTATATGTATGTATATGCATGTGTATGATTTTGGAATGGAAGAGACGTGATTTGATCACGTGAAGAGTGAAAGAGACTCGTGGGGCTACGTTCTGCACCGTCGCCGCCCCCGCCTGGAAGCCGCCGCCCCTGCGGAAAGCCGTGCCTGCGTTGCCTGCGGCCATCGTCACCGCGCCTGCGGCTGAGTCTTGCCGCTCCTGCGGGTTGCCTGTTCCGCCCCTGCGTCTCTCTTGTTACGCATGTACGTCTTGTCCCGGGTCTACCTAGAGTTAAGTAGATCCTTTCCTTTCCTAGTATGAGCGGGTTAGTAACATGCTAGGTACGTGTATGAGGATAGAATGATGATGAGTATGATATCGTTTATGCCGGTTATGGCTTTGAGGTTTATGAGTTAGGATATGATCCTTATGGATCCATTGGGTCTAGGTGTGACCCCTTTGATGGATATGAGTGTGATATATTGTTATGCCTTGTTATTAGGCAGTGTTGTCCTCCAGTTTGGAGTGGACCGTGTTGAGGATTGATCGTGGTTGAGACTACTTCAGAGGTTGAAGTAAGTCCATAGGACTTACTTAGCTACCATCATTATATTAGATGTATGCATGAGTGGTGTTTGTTATATGCTTTATAGCATGCGATATGGTTCATTACCGACCTATGTTATATTGACGGCCCATTGTAGTGGTTGTGACAACTTACCTTTTCATCCCGCAATGGAGTCTGGGAAGTTCTTTGTAAGCTAGTTAGTTCTGGTATACGGGAAGGGCACTGACCACTCCTTATGGTATACAGGAAGGTGCGCTGATACCACTCCAGCTAGCTATTGCACGCATAGGCGAGGTTTATATACATACCTCGTGTCACATATTTTCATATGCAGAATGATTGACGTTATAAAGATAATAAACCGGGTAAATGTGTGAAAGCATGATGATGTGTTATGATTCCTGATATGTGTTTGTGCTCTAGCGTCTTCTTATATATGTGTATGGTTAGCTAACGGTTTTATACCCGTGTTGTAGATCCTTTGTAGGTTAGGAGAACTGCAGAGTGATCCAGAGGGGTGATCTGCTGAGGGCTCCGTACACTGGGGCGATATCGTGAGATATGGGATATTTATGTTGTACGGATTTATATTTTGATTTTGTACTCAACAGTTACTCTGTATTACCTTTTGATATGTATGTGTATATATATTATATATATATATATATATATATATATAAATCAGTTTTATGTTTTGTTTTAATCTATCTGTGTCTTGTTGTAAGATTCAGTGAACTTGTTGTCAGGCTAGGGTCAGGATCCATTGTGAAATCCTAGCCCAGTAGCACCTCGAGTCCTATGGATTTGGGGTGTTACAAGCGTAACACCTAAATAAATTGACAAAAAGATGAAAATTGACTACTGACTAGCTTGAAGAGTTGTAGGAGTTGCAGAGTAAAACAGAAGAATTTGTGGCAATGTGGACAAAAAGGCTTCGTAAAAATAGAGAGAGAAAAAACATGTGTTTTTTTCTCTAAGTTATAATGGGCCGGGTTGGGCGACTACATAGTCGAACCCACCCTTGGCTCCGCCCTGATCCAGTCGCGTTTCGTGGGCTCGTGGAAATGGCTTCGGGCTAAGGTCCTTATTTGTAAAAGCTAGGATTTCTTAATCCTAATTAATTGATGATTAAATTGATTATCGATAGTAATTGACTCATAACTCACGAACAATGCGTAAATAACGAGTATGAATTCCACCGTTATGTTCGTGGCGTAATTTTGGATTTGTGAGGAAATTTTCACTTTTTTTTTCGGGAAATAATTTTTATCCCCTGTGTTATTTGGAGCATTTGGGAGCTCAAATTAATAAAATTGCAGTTGAGAGAAATGATCAGGACATCGGATATGTCCTAGATATAAAATAACATGAAAAGGCAAAACGGCCAAAAGAGTCGCTATTTGTTTCTTAGCGGCCAAGACAGACGACTTAGGAATACGCGTTTTTCCGAGATAGTTGTAGAATAATTATCCAGACAATATTCCGGATTTATTACTCCAATTTTTCGAGAAATTTGGAGAAGGGGCTCAAACCGCCTTCGAACGGTAAGTGGATAATTAGCGACTTCGCTAAAGGATAATTATCGTCCTCTCGCTATAAATAGCGGGAATTCATTAATTTATTTCATTTCACATTCTTCGTAAAAAGCTCTGATTTCTCTCAACTTTCAAACTCAGATATACTCTTCCTTTGTAATCCGATTTCAATTCCGTTTGAAGTTTCGATTCGGATTCCTCTCTTCATTTCCGGTACAACGTTTCACGTTTCCGTCGAAGTTAAGGGTCAGGTCGTGCATATCCCTTACCGACCGGTTCCGTCGCTCAGTTTCCGGTGAATTGGTGGTGTCCGAGTGTAGCCTTCGTCCTTCCCCTTCTTCGGTTCGTCAATCGGTTAGTAACGAATAAGTTATGATTTTATTCGTTTTCCGTATTGAGGGTTGCTCTAATATGACCTTAGGCTTGTCAAAATGGATAAATGGAAATTCAAATATGCTCGTCATATTATTCTGGTGAACTTTGGCTATTTACTTGTTGAGATCTGATAACAGGTTGGTTCGGAAATTGCCTTCGGGCAAAATGTAACGCTGTCGAAATTTAATTAATTAATTAAATTAAGACTTGAAAAATGTCGTAAGGCTAATTAAATTCAAAGGAATGAATTTAATTGATGTTTGAAGCGAGAAGTTTAATACGAGGAATCTGATATTCCTGACAGGTGTTGTGGAAGACTTTGATCTAACAGTAGTTTAGTTTTCCATGTGAGCATATCCAGGTAAGTCTTTGGACTTACTTAGCTTCGATCCGCAGAAACTCATGCCTGAGAGATTCATATCTTGTTGTGTTGAAATGTTTTGTTGTGTTGAATTGTGAATGATGTTATGCATTGTGATGTGTTATGTTTGAAGCATGCTTGATGTTTTATGACGAGTATGATGATATGATGTGTAAAGCATGCTTAATGTTATTGTGAATATATCATGTCATGGTTATGAGAAATGGTTAAATTGATATGTGTTAGCCTGTTAAGGTGTGGTAATGTATGACATGATAAGCCTATTGAGGGTGTGATATGATGATGACCTGTGAAGGTCAAGAACATGTATAATGAGTAATTGACGTTGAGCTTAATCATTAGTCAGGTCGCTAGCAGCAGCAGTGATGCTGGCCGGTACGTCGCCCAGGTCGCTAGCGTAAGTCAAGGCGTTGAGCTTAACCATTAGCCAGGTCACTAGCAATTGCAGTGATTCCAGAGCTTGGCCAAACCCGGATCACTTGCGCTTGTATAAGAATGACACCCGAGTCTGATGGTTTCCAAGCTTGGGTCGCACACGAAATTAAAATGGTAAATGGTTGCATTAACATGAACGGAAAAATGTTGCATGTGGTTAGGGGTTAACATTACAACCCGTCACGAGTAATCCTGGCCCGAGGCTTGATCAGCCTGGCTCCGACTTAAGAGCAAAATCTCTGAATTAACCTAACATGTGCAAATGTGCAATGATGATGCTCACATCAAAGCCAGAATCGTATAAGCAATGATTCTGGATTTGGTTCGGGGTCACTAATTGTAAATTTCATACTGCATTCACGTGCATCATTCATAAAAGCATGATATCATCTCATGAGCACGGTATATGGCATCTGAATACATGTGTTGTGTTGTGATGTGTTGATATGAACTCTCGTTGATAGATTATGATCGGTGGCTAACGGTTTTAAACCGATTCTTTTTAGGTAATGCCGATCATAGGAACGCTGTAAGGACGTCAGTTGTAGGAAGTGAACAGCTGGGGCAGTGTTAACCCAAGGGTTGGTTGAATTTCTTCTTAAACCAATTGCTTGCAAGCGAGTCTTTTTGTTGCATGTGTGCAACTGTGTTAAAGTGTTGTTTTCAGTTTGATGTATTAAGACAACTGTTCATATGTTATGTTTGAAGCATCGTTTTGGGATAATACTAACTACATGCTTGATAGTCTTATGAAAATGTTTTTTTATATGACAGGTTGGATGTTTTCTTTATTTTATTGTGCTTCTTGTTGCAAGGTCCTGTTTGTGAAGTTGTTGTCAGGCTAACTGATGGGACCCACTATGTGGTTCCTAGCCTAGTGACGTCTTGAGTTATTAAAAACTCGAGTCGTTACATTATTGACCTGATGTTGGATGACCTCTATCATTTTTTTTTGGACTAACTCAAGATCTTCCTAACCTGTTTGACTAAAAGTCAATCGCAAGTCAAACTCATACTCAATCAGTTGGTCCAACCCGCGAATCAATTTAATCCAATCCATAGGATTTGGTATAATCTCCCCAAAAAAAAAAATTAAATTCTCGCGAGAATGAGTGGAGGAGAGTGAACCTCTCAGTCCACACCTCAAGAAATAATCTCTTCTGCAATCTTCTCTCTCCTCTTCCGTCCGAAATTTCGAGTTTGAGAGAACTCCACTGAAGGTTCTCGTAAACTTTCAAAGTTGGTTACAAGGTTTGAAGCAAAGGACAGTTATATCCTGAGACTCTGAATTTATAAAATCGTAAATAAAAACGATTTTAAAATTAAAGAAAGAGTGTCACCTCAGTCACTCATTCTCAAGTCCGATTCGTACAATTGGGTTAATTCTTAACTTACCTTATATTCTCGATAACCAAATTCCTACACAAAGTACCAACCATTTATAGATCGTCAACTTAATATGTTAATCACCTATTAACCTAAAATTAGCCATTGGATTAACCAAAACTAGCCAAGCTAAAACCCAATAATGCTATATCAAAAATAAGTTGATGTTCGTATATATCCTAATAATACAAGAGAATGAGTAAGGTTAACTGCAAGGTTTGAAAGCTACAACTTTGAACTATAAACATTACATCATCAGTTTTGAACAAATACATTTGAAACGCCCTATGCTTCTATGAACAAAAACGGAAAATCACCCCTAATTCACGTGTATGTAGCATTTATCACTGCAGTCTGCATATGTGAGTTGTGACGTGAATAATAAACCGAAAGTATAGTGTGAAGAAAAAGAAAAATGTGTCTATGATTGGTGATTTTGTGAAAGTGAAGACTGTTTTGAGGAATTTATCAGAAAAAACTCAACTTTTTGAGCGATTTCCATCGAAGCATTCCATCACATAGACTTCTCATTTAAGATGATTGTACAAACATTTTTTTTTTATGTCATCTTTAATTTAGCCATTGCATTATAGAGACATTCCTATTATCCTGAAAATCAATCTTTAATCAATTTGTCTTACATTAAAGTCATGATGTAGGTTGTATGATAAACCTAATCCTTTTCATTATTGATGGGCCAACTTTTGTAATAAAAAATCCAATAACTTTTACATTAAAAAACAAGAAAATCTGAATCTTTAATTCAAAACATTGAATGGAAATATGCAATATAAAAACAACACAAACTTTACGAACATTATATGAGAAAAATCCAAAAACTAAGCTACAAATAAAAAAGATTTGAATAGAAAAGTGAAGCTAGTTGACTAGAGGAAAAAAAGAGAAATCCGATTTGAAAAAAGTGGCGCTCCAACGTTCGTCTTCTTACTTAGAAATCTCGTGAAAATTTTTGAAACGGTAACAGAAGAAAGATTAATTGAAGCAAAGAATTATTCATGTGACTAAAATTCAAACTAACAGACGTAAAATTCAAAGCTTTACCTTGTCAATCCTTTTCATATAAATAAGTGGCTGGGTTGGACTTGGATGTATCCATTTCCATTCCTTCAAATAACACCACTCATTATTAATAAGCCTTCTTGTCTACGTCTAAACACCTTTTGTCTCCTTTTCTCTTCTTTAATCAACTTTCCAGCTGTTTCAGAGCTTCTTCTCATCACCTACAATGAATATCCTTCTCCTTTCTCATTGATTCATTCAAACAAACAATTCTGAACAACCCACCTCCCAAAATGAAGAATCTGAGATGGATTTTAAATATTTTCTTGTTTCTTTCATTTTTACATGAGTTTTCAGCTGATGATCGAGCTGCACTGCTCAGTTTCAAATCCAAAATCACTACAGACACTACTGAGATTCTCTCTTCTTGGGTTGGCACTGATTGTTGTGGTGGGGACTGGGAAGGCGTCCAATGTAACCCTTCTAAGAGAGTCACTAGCCTTGTTTTACAAATGACGTCATCCTCTTCGGATACTGACCTCTATATGAAAGGCACTCTTTCCTCTTCTCTAGCTCTTTCTTTTCTCTAGGGGACTTTCTTTCTTAGAGGTTCTGTGATCAGTGGAATGAGCCGTATCACCGGAACAATTCCCGCTACTCTCTCGAAATTGAAGCATCTTTCGCAGCTCATTCTCGACGAAAATTCACTCACTGGTGTCATACCTTCTGGAATTTCCCACATCGCTTCACTCACAACTCTCTCTTTAGCTGGAAACAAGCTTCAAGGCTCTATCCCATCAACACTTGGCTCTCTTACTGCACTTACTCAACTCAATTTAGCAAGAAACTCCATTGTTGGTCCTATCCCGACGAGTTTCAAAGGCTTTCATAGTCTGCAGCTTTTGATCTCAGTCACAATAAGCTATCTGGCTCATTGCCTGATTTCATAGGCCAGTTTCATAACCTTACTTATCTTGACCTTTCGAATAATAATCTATGTGAGTCTATACCCATCTCTCTTTGCAGCTTACATGCTCTGTCAGACCTTTCACTTAGCAATAACAACCTTAGAGGAACCATTCCTAAAGAAATTGGAAACCTTAAATCTCTCAGCAGCTTATCACTTTCCGATAATCAACTCAGTGGCACGATTCCAGAATCTCTTGCTAGACTAGAGAATCTATGGTATCTTAATTTATCAAGAAATGCTTTTACAAACCCTCTGCCTAGTGTTCTTGCCAAAGGGGTTCCTTCTCTTCTGTCTATTGACTTATCCTTCAATGATCTTCGTCTTAGAACAGTTCCAAATTGGATTAGGACTAGAGAGCTTACAGCTATCCATCTAGCTGGATGCAAGCTTTTCGGAACTCTTCCGAATTTCATAAAGGCGAGTTCGTTGACTTCATTAGATCTTTCCCACAACCAATTCAGTGATGGAATTCCTCATTTCTTCACTAAAATGTCCAACATAGAGATGATAAATCTTTCAAACAATAAGCTCAAATACGACATCTCAAAGATCACATTACCAGATGAATTGTCATCTATTGATCTCAGCTCAAACCAGTTTTCTGGGTCCATTGCAAAAATCCTCGGCAACAATACAAGCAGCTTTCTGGAATCCATAGATGTTTCTAGAAACCAAATCTCGGTACACTTCCAGAATTCAGACAAGGATTGAACCTGAAAGTGATCAACATAGGGAACAATAAGATACAAGGTAGAGTACCAAGTTCAATCTCAGAGTTGACAGAGCTTCAGTATCTGGATATATCGCGCGTAACAAGATAAGTGGAACAATCCCAACAAGTTTTAGGGATGTTGAGTAAACTGCAGTGGCTAGACATATCTAGTAACAGCCTGACTGGGAGAATCCCGACAAGCTTGCTTGGGATCAAGAACCTTAAACATGCAAATTTCAGGGCAAATAGGTTGTGTGGACTCATACCTCAAGGAAGGCCATTCAACATATTCCCTGTAGCAGCTTATGCACACAACAGCTGCTTGTGTGGCAAACCCATGCCTCCTTGTAAAGGAAAGGCTTTAGTCATTCAATAAAAATAGCAAGTTCCCTTTACTTTTTTTTTATGAGGGCAAGTATGTCATGTTGCCTTTACAAAGATACATTATTTGTTGTTATATCTTAATGTTAAATCTCAATTCAACAATGAAGTTCAAATTTTCGTTACAAAAACCTCAGTTTCCTTGGATTTTGATTTATACACTGGAGAATGTGATTAGCAAAACATGGAATTCAACTGTTCTGTCATTTCTTACAACTATGCCATGTGAATTTTACAAGGAGCACAAAATGTCCACTGTGGACCACCGAATGACAGAGACAGATTCAGGTATCAACATCACACAATTCTTCTGGCTGATGAATTTCATCATCCTACATCACTGGGAAATAATACATTCACACAAGCGTCTGAGGAATCAAATTAGAGCAAGTACAATTTCCATCAGTCTTACTCTTACATCTGCATTTTCAGTATTGTGGGACTCCGTCAATCTTAGATCTGCCTCGAGCTCTGCAGACTTATCCATATTCAGCTTCTTCTCCCCGTTTACAAAACAGGAGAGAGTTTAACGCATCCACAAAAAATTAGTGATGGTAAAATTGAATCAAACACAAACAACCAAATTCAAAATGAAACTCACTTCTTCTGACATGGATCTTCAAAGGTTGATAAATATCTTAAATCAACCTTGGTAACTAAGTTGAATGCATGACACTACTACCAGATAAGGATTTTTTAGAAAGACTATTTCGTGTTCCCTTTTTCTCTCTAAATTGCATTCTAATCCTATCAACAAAGTACCCTAGAGGCTTTCTCAGAATCAGGATTTCCCTCCTTAAAAGGTTTCTTAAAATCAGCCTTGTGAGAACGCACAAACAAAATTATAAAAATCTAAAGAATATCAACATGGAAAATTTGAAGTGAATATCTGCAAAAAACATGAACGAGAGTACAATTAATTACATACATGAAGAGGAAAAGGCAGCCTGGGGACGCTTGGGTTTGCTGGGATCTGCAGGCTTCTTCAATTTTCTTTTGACTTAGACTCAGAGGAACCTACGGAAGGTGGCTTCTTCCTGTAATAAATTAACATTAGGGGGAGAGTCAATGTCATTCAAACTTGTAAGTTGGATAATCTTCAAAACATCACAGAAGAGCAAATAGTATGATCATATGAAAAAGGCTTTTCAACGACTTGAGCCTCTGAAAACTCAAACAAAGGAAATTACTCTTGTGAATTTTTTATTTGAATTGAGAGTGAGGATGAGTGGGATTAACCAAGATTCATCTTGAAACTGAAATATTGCATATCCATAAGGATCATTGGCACAATGCTATTGCATTCCTCGCTGTTGTAAGTTTCCCCCAAAAAACTTGACACAAGAAGTCAGTTCACTTGTTTAAAAGTTAAAACCCTAGAAAAAGTAAAGTGAGAAACTCGAATGAGGAGTAATACCAACGGACAAAGATGGCATCTCGAGAGTGGTTGAGAGTATCAGACATGGTTCCAACTTCCACTCTCTTCCCGAGCTTCGGCACATTCGACTTTGACGCCCCACCCGCCATCTCACTACCACCACACTCAAGATCCGATGTGAACCGAAATGAGCTTTTGTAAATATTCGGAGAATAAATTCCATGTGTTCGCGCCCAAAACGACGTAAACATGGACAATATTTACTACTTTTTGTTTTTTTTTCTTTTCTTTTTTTTGAAAAAAAAAACCGCAAATTTTTTGTAACCTTTTAACATGCAGTCTCTTCTGGCCTCGACGGCTCGACCTAGTACATTCACTGTCTCGGTGTTTTTATTGGATCTCGTGGCCCAATTTTTTTAAAAACGGATGGATTCTGGTTTGGAATAAGATTGTTTAAAAAAAGTTAATGCGTCAATATTTCGATAATTAAACTTTTAATTGATCTTATGAAAATCTATCTGCTCCATTAAATATTTAGATCTATAGATCGGATATCATCATTGCGTCAATCAAACTATTCGTTGATCATTCACATCAAACCGTCACTCAAGCACATCAAAACGTCGTTTTTTATTTTGTCCATAGTATTCACACGAGTGCTTAAACCACTCAGTTTACTGGTTGGAATTTCAATATCGTTACGATCAAACCCCGCATACCGTTCATTTTGGTCATGCACATTTGATGTACCACCTTGCTCATAATAATGCAATGGTTGAGTATTAACTGGTGATGTATTTGTCGTAATATTATGGTTTGGACCATAATCATAATCATTTGTTGTACCATGTGCATCATCATTAATAGTCAAAAACTCACCAATCCATGCACAAAACCAGTTGTTCGGATTTGTGATAGGACTCCGTATGCATCCGGTAACATTCTAATCGATTTAGTTTGACTAAATTTCAAAACATACCTTGATCCGGTTGCCCTAATCATTCTCACTCTCCTCAAATGCATAATATCAACTTTGACGGGTTGGTCCAATTATGCATATCGTGTCAAATCAACTCCTATATAACCAGTAATTATTGTTATCATACCTCCTATGCAAATGATTCCATTTGCTGAACAAGCCAACTGATGCAACTTGACGGCTAATTCATACCCGACGTTTGATTTTTGAACAACCATTGTGTACATCATATCCAACTCACCCACACAAACGTTACCACATTCTCCTCTAGCATACACAGTGTTTGCTAATATCCTTTGGGATATCTTGAAACATGGATTAACTACACTAGCCGCACGTTAGCATCTGGAGGGTTGTACGGTGAGTTACCTGTAAGCTTAAACCAAAATTGATCTAGATTTGCATCGATGAAGAAATGACATTTGCATTACGCAGACAACCAAATACAACATTTATATCATCAATCGTGATTTGTCTTTCAACATTCTCCGATCTGATTTTAGACGACCAGATCCAGTACACTCGGACTGGGAGCCAAACTCCATTTTCAGAGAGCTTAAAAACTCGCATGTTAACGCAACGTAAGTAATTTTGTGTAGGCCTAATAAACCATCTATACCAATGGCGTTAAACATCCGTGCAACCTCGTCCAATATACCCAAAATATCCAAAGTATCGATACACGACCAACGGGTTTCACGATGAACCCGCATAATGAAAAAATCATATCTTTCTTTTTGACCATAAGGTGTTTATTAGAAATATAAAGAATGAAACATTGCTCGTAATGTATTTTCACTCGTAAAAAAGGGTAAATTCTACATTATAAATAGATATCAATATAAATTCGTATTAACTCTTGTTTTGGATGTCATATTTTCGTGCAAGTACTTAAATTTGAACATTGCAACAACGAAAAACAATAACAATCAACCGATATTTTAGTGACCTTGGACGTTAATAACAAGAAGTGCATGAGATACTAAAATAACAACAACAAAAAATGTTAATCAACAATACCGGTTAAGTTTGTGATATTTTAGTGACCTTGGACGTTGATAAAACCGTAGATATATACTAGTACAGTAGTACTTGATTTTTCCAAGTTACTAATTTTATTGATTGTATGCGATGATAAATATACTAGTATAGTAGTACTTGTTCACCCATTTGATGACTCGTGCATGACACGGGACACGTGTAGTGCATGTGTGCACATTCTTTTTTTTGGTAAATGGTAAATTCATTAAGTAAGGAAAGAAATAGGACTTAAAACTAGGACCAGAATAGTCCTAGCTAAGCCTGCGTAACACAAGAGTACACCAGTAAAAAAAACATAAGGGCTAGGGCACCCAAGTACTCCAGATAGGCATGCAAGCCTCCTGAACATACCATCTACGTCAGACTGAATAATAATAGTAACCTCATGGCACTTTTCATAAGGCCCTTCCACCTTCGGCATAGCCATCAGCAGAAAGGGACACTCATAAACCAGATGTGTGTCTATCCATCGGATCAGGATATCATCCACCTTCGGCAAAGCCATCAACAAATGAGTCCCTAGTCCGGTACAATGTATCCATAAAAAGTAAAAACAAACCAAGAACAGAATACAACTCTGGTATAAAGACAAAGGAAAACTATACCTCAAATCTTTCCCCAATCCTGGAAGGAAAAGCCTCATATAGCAGTGTGTAGGTGTGGCCTCTAATCGTCCGGACCAGGACATCAATGGGGATCCTGTTCCAATCAAACATCAAAGCATTCCTAAAATGCCACACCGTCGCAGAGAAGGCATATATGTGAGCTCTGCTCGTCCAACTCCTCCCTGATGTAGTACTGAGAAGGTAGGCCAGGACGTCAGCCCTCGTATACATGTCTCCCGACATCCGGAATCCATGACAAATCTGTCTCCAAACCTCCCTCGCATACGTACAACCAAAGAACAAGTGGTCATGTGACTCGCTCTCTAGGCCGCATACGTACACCTCCTTGCCGCCACCGGAGCAGGCCCTCTCGCTCCCACCGTGCCCGGCTCACCTCCATCTTCTCTCTCTCCCCTCCTAGCGAGCCGCCACCACAGTCCGCAGATTTGGAGCAAGCCGCCGCTGCTGCTGCCTTGCCCCTCCACCACCTGCGCCTTCCGCTGCTCGAGCCACGGGGAGCCACTCACCACCTCCTCCTCTCCTGCAGCCTTCCTTCTCCGGGATCGAGCCACGCACATCTTACCTTCCTCCTTCTCCTTCACTGTCGCCGGAGAAAGGCCGCCACCGGGAGGTAAGCCACTGCCGGCCACCTGCAGCACCACCGAGGAAGCCCCTGCCGCCTTGCCTCGCCGGAGAAGTCGTGACGCCGCCGGGAACCACTGCAGAAACGGCCGGCCTTCCTTTCCCGGAAATTACAGTCGGCCACCCCCTCTTTTGGTATAATTACAATTCTGACCCTCAGCTTTTGGTTAATTATAGAATATGCCTAGTTTTGTAATAATTACAGTTTTGACCCCTATGCTTTAGGAATGCAGATTTGCCCCGGAAAAATACGTTATCGAGTTTTTAACCTCGGAATTTAGGAACGAATTTATAGTAGGTCGATATATAAAATTTGATGATCAATTTAGCGTATGGGCTACATTGGGTAGTTTCATGCTAGGTCCGGATCCCGATAAAAAGCCACGAATTCATATCGATCTAGTTATGTTCCGTAGTATCATGATAGGTTGAAATTTGCATAACTTAAAGGAAAATGCCAAGTAGTGGCTTTTGAGACCTTAGGAAAATGTGAAGAGCGTTTTTAGACCTCGTTAGCTTTTACATCGTTTTGACGGTAATTATGGTAGACTATAGGATGCAGTCCTAGAATGTGAGTCAAATTATCCCGCGTAGATCATTTGTGTAGAAGTCCTAGACTTCTCGAGTTGAGCGGGTTTTTATGGATACCTTGTTGTGAACAGGTTGAGTACTTCTTCCCAAGGTAAGCGTGAGCGTTTGTGAGTAGCGTTGGACGAGGTAAGTCTCCGGACTTACTTAGCTCGTATTTTATGTATTAGTATTGCTGTGTGTTTGGTGGTGTGTGTTTATGTTATGTTATAACTTGTAAAACGGTAATTAGGACCACTGACCCTATATGATTATATTGGCCCAAGTGTATGAGAACGGGCGGTGACAATACTGCCTAACCCATAGTGAGGTCTAGGGGATTCTCGGCGACTAGCCCGGCGGGTTAGATGGGCGGATGCATTCGCACCATTCCTTGCCGGTAAGTGGGGACCGAGGCGAGACCATTGGGGTCTCGTGTCACAAAAGAAGTTGAACTAGATTGGAATACGACTTAATAATAAAAGATAAGGAACTGGACTTGTGTGATTTATGTTTTGTGTTATGGACGTGTTTGTGCCTTCACCGCTTTCCTAATATCTAGAATATGAGCTAACGGTTTAAAATTGTTATGTAGTTGACTTGCAGGTTAGGGATGCCACCGAGTGAGGTGGAGGAGTGGACAGCCGGGGTCTCCGTACATTATAGGACGGGGATGTTTTGAGTCATATTTCATGTTCTTGTTTATGGATTGTCATATGTTTAGAATTCGGATCTATTTACGTTGTTTTGAGGACTCAGCTGAGTTTCCAAGTTGTAGTTTTGTACCTTTCGTTTCCGCATACATTAAAAACATATTTGAGTTTTCGCCTTTATTTGTGTCATGTTGAAAGGTCCAGTGAAATTGTTGTCAAGCTAAGGGTCGGGACCCATTGTGAGGTCTCACCCAGTAGCGCCCCGAGTCCCGCGGATTTGGGTGTTACACCTTAATACAGGGATTGTCTTACTTGGTATATTGAAACCACAATTCCACCCGTCTGCACAAGTAACCATATATGTCTCCAATTGCCTCATAACATAAATGCCGTTATCCGTAATATCATCTTTGAAACTCCAATTAACTTTCATCACCACAACACGTCTTTCCTTGATAGCAAATGATTTTGAAAGGTGTCCTTTTTTCATAAGAAATTATGCGAACATCCTAGTATGTTTACATCAACAAAAAATAGTAATATAAAGTACTAATAAAAATAAAATAAGAATAAAATATGCCAGTGTAGTAGGAATTTTTCCATTTTTTTTAGCTTAATCATCATCCATAACACTATCAATAATCTCAATCACTTTTCTCTTAAAATCATAGCTTATGATGTAGTAATATTCATTAGCCCAAATTAAAAACACAACATGTTATACAACATGTTAATCATTGAAAAATATCCATAAAAATAAGTATGAAAAATATATGAATAAAAATACTTATAGTTTACTAACCATGACCAATAGCCCATATTAGTTTTGGGAGTTGACAATGCTAATTTCATATATTGCTCGAACACCTTATAATAATTCATAACATATGTACGTCCAATCGGCATCACGATGCTCCTCCCCTATATAATTTAAGTGCATATAACTCATTTGTAAATATATTTAAATTAATTAGTAATTATAAAATAATTTATTTATTATTATTACCGATGCATAACACGGTGCAATGAACCTGTAAGGGGACATATCACTCATATACACTTCATTCTTTTTCAGAATTTTTACCATAACCATCCATAATGGGGTGAAGCATTGTTTCCCGCCAATGAATGATTCGAATTCCAATGCATTCAACTTCAAACCATTATAATCGAACAAAATTTCTCTGTATCAAACAGTAAAAATAAATTTGATTAAAATATTAAAGTATTCATATAAAGCAAATTGAATGGTAAAACATAGAAATATTAAAAGAGTAAATCATACTCACTTTTCGAGAAAAGCTCCTCCACTTATTACAATACATAAAGTACGTGCATCTTTGTGTAGTTCTTTTGTCACAATTATAACCCGTTCTATATGAGGGCTTTTCAATGATGTTGATGGTTTCTTCTCATCCCGACATTGCAACCTTTTCCTCAAAGATACATCTTCTACATCAAAAATTTATTGCTTTCCTTTTTCCTTATTAATTATTATCTACCTATAAACATACAAATACCAAATTTTGGTAACATTAAATACACATAAGCATAATATAATTATAGTTAAATACATAAAAATTGCTTATGCACAAATAAGCACGATATCATGTGAACATGAAACATAATAAATTAAAAATACTAAAAAAACATAAGCACTAGATAAAATTGGTTGTGATATGTTTAAGCGGGTATCAAATCACTAGATAAAATATTTTATCAAAACCTATAACAAAAAATAAGTATGGACGCGTGTAATGTTAAAAGTGCACTAGTAAAAAAACTTAGTCGCATACGATTAAAAATATTCCTACTACTCGTGCATATATACCTCACTGTACGTCATAGTCTTAAACATTAAGTAATTTAACCTCTTTGACGGGAACATATTCTTCTTCGACATCAGACAATACTACTAGCGTAT
This sequence comes from Fagopyrum tataricum, assembly GCA_002319775.1. Classification (NCBI taxonomy): domain Eukaryota; kingdom Viridiplantae; phylum Streptophyta; class Magnoliopsida; order Caryophyllales; family Polygonaceae; genus Fagopyrum; species Fagopyrum tataricum. The sequence goes on from CM008280.1 coordinate 10,371,412, forward strand.
TACGGGTATTAGTTAGGGTGTCCATCGATGTTGTAGACTACAAAAATATAAACCCAAATTAGATAAACATAGAACCGCGTATGTGAAAAAATTTACATTTTACCTTTTTAACATCATTTGAAGAAAAAATCAAGGGTAAGACATCGTTTCTCTCGTATTTATTTCCAAGTAAATCAGAAGGGATATTGTCGGTGTATCATCAGCTACACAACCAAAATAATTACCAATATATTTCATAATGTTGCCCTCAAATTCTTGTTCGAGATCCTGATAATTCATTTAAACGGAAAATTGTATTAAACATTTTGAATAAATGTATAATATACACTTATAATATCAAGACAAAATGATGATAAATTACCCGTACTACACTTGATAAAATTCCATCAACACGATCATCTTTGAAACTAGTAGACGTCCAACCTTTCACCGCTTCACAAATAACATTATGTGCACAACCCCATTTTCAACATCATTGACAAACTGTATAACTTTAGGGTCACTCCAATAGGGATCTTGTGTATGTGTAAATATAGGCTCAACAACGGACGTGCATGCAATATCTTTGTCAGCATTAATGTGACCATTCAACCCCATAAGATTAGATATGGCATTATACTTTGTAGACAAATTCAATGATGAACACTTGATATTTTCCGGCCTATTATATGTAATTTGTGCAAGCTCACCAATCAAAGTAGCCAGCTGGCCAATTTTTTTTTGCTAAATGAAGCATCCCAATCCATTATAAAAAACATGGTTCCCAATCCGAATCCTCCATTTTTTTTCCTTCTACATCTTCTCTCTTCTTCAATAACTGAGTGGTCCAACGAACAAAACTTGGGTTCGATATGTTATTTCTCGTTTCCTCGATATATGTACGATCAACGTATAATAACTACAAAATCATATATACACCTAATTATATATAGTAATACATAATTGATAAAAATGTTTAATAAGTATCTACTCAATAAACCAACTTAAACTAATTGATCATTTTTTAAATATATGCACGTATATAAATACTATGCACATGTGGCAGCTAACACTAAATAATACATGAAATATGACTACACATGCACATGTTTAACTCCAACTTTTTTTAAATCCCATGCAAACACGAGGACAAAAACATGAGTACAGAGGTTATACTAACACCCCAAATTCGTAGGACTCGGAGTGCTACTGGGCTAAGATCTCACAATGGATCCTGACCCTAGCCTGACAACAATTTCACAAATCTTACAACAAGGCACTAATAGATTAAAACAAAACATGAAACTTATATATATATATATATATATATATATATATATATATATATATATATATATATATATATATATATATATATATATATATATATATATATATATATATATATATAATACACTGTACCGCTGAGTACAAACAAAATCAACTGTACAACAAAAACCCATAACCCCGATACCGCCCCAGTGTACGGAGCCCTCAGCGGATCACCCACTCTGAATCACTCTGCAACTCTCCTATCCTGCAAAGTATCTAAAACACGGTATAAAACCGTTAGCTAACCATACACAATATAGGAATATGCTAGAGCATAAACACGCATCAGAAATCTTAACACATCAACATGCTTTCATACATTTACCCGGTTCATTATCTTTATAAAGTCCAGCAGCCAACTCATATATAATATCCATATAAACATAAGTGACACGAGGAATATAAACCTCGCCTCTGGGTCCAATAACTAGCTGGAATGGTGCCTGGAACACTACCCCGTGTACCCTAAGGGAATGGGAAGTGCCCGAACCGTTTACCAAGTCTGGCCTGCCTACAAAGAACCTCCCAGACTCCTAGCGGGATGAAAGGGCAAGTTATCACAACCCTACAATGGACAAACAATATACCATAGGTCGGTGACCATCAACACATGCTATAAACACATATAACACACACACCACTCATGCACAACATCCTATAAAGGAATGGCAGCTAAGTAAGTCCCACGGACTTACCTCAACCTCGTAGTCGTCTCACTGGATCAACCTCAACTCAGTCCACTCCCAACTGGAGGATAACACGGCCTATACAAGGCATACATAAATATCACAATCCTATCACAAAAGGGTCACACCTAGACCCAAGGTATCCATAAGGGATCATATTCCAACTCGTAATCCTCAAAGCCCTAACCGGCATTTCCGTATCATACTCATCAACATCCGAATCCTAGCATGGTACTAAGCCTCATACTAGAAAGGAAAGGAAAGGATCTACCTAACTCTAGGTAGATCCGGGATAAGACGCACTTGCGTAAAACAAGGACGCAGGGGCGGAGCAAGCAACCGCGGGTGCGGCAGAACGTAGCCGCAGGGGCGGTGACACGGGACGCTGGCAGACGCAGGCACGCCGCTGGTATGACGCAGGCGCTGTGACACGGAAACCGCGGGGGCGGTGAATTCTGGCCGCGGGGGCGCCGACAGTGCAGAATGAAACCTCGCGGTTTCTCTTCAGCTCTTTCCGGGATCAATTCCCTTATACTCTCTTCCAGATTCATACACAAGCATAACATACACAAATCAGCATCATCCTATGATCACACATCTAATCCTAAGCTAAGGAATGAAGAAGAACAAGAAAAGAAGAAGAAGGAATGAAGAAGCAAGGAGGAAGATGCTCACCACGGCTGTAACTAGCTAAAGAACTGATCACCAAACACTTACTGGCTTCCCAGCACAGCAGTACTCACCATCATCAATCACCACAAGCCACAACACATCCAAACTCAAACTCAAACTCTTCCAAACCAAACCAAGAGCAAGAGGGAACAAGGGAGAAGCAAGGAGGACGTAAACTGGATAGGAAAGTATGAAGAAACCCTTGCTCAGCAAGGTGAAATGAAGAAAGTAAAGAAGGAGTAAAGCACGAGTCAAAGAAGTCAACAAAACCGGTTGCAGCCGCCGTAACCCGCAGGGGCGGATCACAGGGCCGCAGGGGCGGAGACCCGCAGAGGCGGCACACGTGCCCGCGGGTGCGGCAAAACCAATTTCGGCCCAAAGCCAATCTCGGTCGTGGTCCAATCTCGGTCCGAAAGAAAGGGCTCTCACATTACGCACTTCCAGTATATACAAACACACTGATATATATAATCGGAGTCAAATGTGGTGTCAATTGGTAAATCGGAGTCAATCTTGTGAAAACTAACCCTATATGACATCCCAACAAAAGAGATCTTAGAGTAATAAAAAGTGACGGTCCTAATGCGTTGCAATTCTGCTGACACCTAATAGAGAGTGTTCAACACCTCTTCTTCGAATTCCCGTACACATTACACAATATAAAAATGACAAAATAATATCTCATCTACATAATCGTGATCCAACATGCCATTGACTAATGAACATCATCATGGGAATTAAAAAAAAATCCAATCCAACAAAAATGAGATAAATAGTGGTCATATGGTGGAACATCGGACTTACTAGAAATCATTTTTGTAACAACCATAAAGCACCACTAATGTATTACCCGTGCCTTGCACGGGATTTTGATAAAAATATTATTTGTTATTATATTTCTTTAAGGTATTATATATAAACTATTTTTTTGTCATTAGATAGATAGGGTAGATAATAAGCAATAAATATTTGTACACTTTACATATAATATTATATAATACATTAATAAAATATCAAACCGTATAATAATTCATATTTTGATTTTTCTCCTCCTTATTATACTGATTCATATGTTAATAGAAATAGTACATTGGTAGCATATGGTGTTAAATTTAATTGTTATATATAAATTAATTTAAGAAATTACACAAAAAAGGTGATTGGAAGGGATGGAAGTTGTAAATTTTAGTTGTTAAAAGTGGATTTAATTAAGATTTTAATTGAGATGGATTTAATTAAGATTTGATTTTAATATTTTTTTAAACAATTTTTTAATGAATAAACTTAATTATTATTTTGGTGGGTTGTAGTTAAATGCTAAAATGACACGTGGCATTTATCATTTTTCTGCGTGACATGTGGCAAGAAATGCTACTCCTATAATATATATACTAGTGTATTACCCGTGCCTTGCACGGGATTTTTTTGAAAAATGTTTTTTCAATTAATAGTTATTTTTTTTCATTTTTTTTTCTAAAGATTTTGATACAAAATGTAAAATTATTAACTTCTAATTTGTTTATCTTATAAACATCTATAAAAATAAAATATAAAACTTAATATATTTAAATAAAATACTATTGAAAATTATAACGACCAAAGGTTCGTTATTTTTTTGTTTTATGAGTATATATAGTAATTAGACAATTATATTGTATTTGACATATCTATTTTTTTGTAGTGATTGTATACTGTTTGGAGATATTAATGTTAAGACTAAAATCATGAAAATGGGCCAAGCCCATTATAAGAAATAAATTAATATACAGCCCAGGTGAAATTGATGGCACTCTTTTGATAAAAGAAGTAAAAAAAAAGAAAAGAATGATGTCTTATTTCTCCATATCAGAGACAACAAATACGCACTTGAAGCTTTAGTACAGTTAACCCATCTTCCAAACACAAATCATACAGGTGACCCATCAACCGCCGTGAACTCTCACAGCTTTATGGTTGTAAATCGACTATGCAAATTCGAGCAATGTTGTCTTCGGATTCGAAAGAAAGCTAATCATTTGATAATGGAGGATTGAAGACCTAAGTCATAGTTTATGGATCGAAGGAGACATCACCTTCGGGGAGTAGATCATCGTATCGTAATGGGTTAACTGATTCGATTTTGGAGCGGGATTGGTGGTCCGATTCGAGAAGAGATAAGGAATGGCGATGATGGAGAGTTGATGCGGTTGCTCATCTCAATTCAAGTGTTGAGGTTTTGAAATTTTTGGTGAATCCCGCAATTGATTGGCCTTGCATGGTGCTGGTATTGTTGTCTTCGGCTGTTGAGTTTAATCACTTTCAGGTAGTTTGTAGCATCTAATCATTCGTGGGAATATTGCTTGTGGGGGATAGGAGAGCTAGGGTTTAGGATGATTTGTGATTAAGAGGAAGGTGGACGGTAATTCTTCAACTTTATTTTGTGTTTATATTTGATATTGTTGTCATGGAACTGGATTTATGTTTTTTATTTGATGTTTTTCTCTTGAGAAATTTCATTGTTATGAAATGTCCAATTTTTATGATGTGAATATGTTAAATGTACAATCTTATGCATTTGGATTCCAAAGGGAGAGCTTGTTTGCTTTGGTAATGAGTTAAACCCATGGGGATGTAACTGGTTGGCGTCATTTGTGTTGTATGTGGCCAAGTAGAACTATTTTTTTTTCAAATTAATCCTTTTAACTTTTTTCCCCCTGGATGCTATTGTCCTGTACATTGCTGGATCTGGATTGCAGCAACTCCATTGTGATGTGTTGCTTCCATGCCCTTAACATGATATAATTTTAATAAACTTATATTAGTTAGTTGCAATTGTATATGATGATCAATTTTAATATATGAGGAATCTTCTGTTTTTCCTTAATGTGCAGGCTTATGCATTTCAAGTTGGCATTGTTGCTACTGAAATAATCATAAAGGATGATTGAGGTGGATGCATCATTATAAAATATTTTACTTTACATAATACATGGCAAGTAAATTCAAAGACTTCATGCGACTAAAGATAAGCACCTCCCATATATATTTGCACCATTTTATTATTTTTTCAAACATAATTATGTAAACTTATTGGTTCTTATTTGACAGAATTGCCAACTTGAACTACATATTTTGGAAGGATTTGAAGAGATTCACCACTCATAAATATAAAGCTATGGACTTATGAGAAATAAGGTTAGAATATACATTTTGTAATATTGTATAAGATTTACTGTTTTATGTAATGTTTGGTTTTAATTCATGTTTCATGATGTCAAATCATAGAGTTATGTTCTTCTTTTGTTGATTTAACTCGATAACATCACCCATACATTACAATAAATGTGAAGTAATACAAATACACGGAGTACATATAGATCTATTACCAACGATATGAATATAAAACTCTTAAGCTTAATTATATTAATAAAATATGTAATTAAATAAAAATCATAAAACTAAAGATGTATATAAAAAATTGGTGAATAAATAAGAAATAATAGGAAAACAATGATGAAAAAATGTAGGTAATTGATATTTATTCAAAAATGAATACGACGTCTGGCACTCTTTGTTGCTTCTTGCATTTTGGTCACACTGTTCTTGGGCTTGTCGGCTGAATTAAATATGTGGAAAATTCAAACATTAAAATTTCAAGCAATGTAATTATAACTTTGAAAATATATATAAAATAGAATATTACCTTTCTATGAATTTAAATGTCTCAATATATTGATATAAATGTCATTTTATGTAAAAAAAAGAAAAATAAATAATATTGTATTTACGTACATACATACCTTGAAATGTTTTCAGCTTTCCAAATTGGATGAGGAGGACTACAATGTTGTTAACAATGGTGTTAACATATGAACTGATTTGCGTGGCATATTCGTCCCATAGTGTACCACTTATAATGTTGGATCTACAAAATTGAAAGAAAAAAAAAACAGTAAGCATCATATAGTCTATATAATACTAAAATATATAAAGTAAACATACATGTTGATTGTAATTCTTCAAAGTAGATAAAACATAGTTGAATGAACTCGAATAGATTAATATTTACCCTTTCATCGATTAGAACCATTCCTTTTGCAATAGGAGCAACATTGAGTTGGTTGACATTGAATATGTCCCAGAAATGCAAGACACGGACTCGAATAGTTGGTGATGGATTCGCATTCGGTTTGAGATCGGAGATGTATATGATTTGAGTTGTCATCCTGTGTAACACATAGAAGAAACAACAAAAGGAGATGTTAAGCATGGATCAATATATTGTGTGAAGTCACAGGATAGAAGATGATACCTTCTTGTTAAGATGTTGATGGAGGATCGATAACCTAATATGCTACGTGAAGGTCATATATATAAGATATATCATGGTTTGCCAATCAAAACTGAATTGATCACACTTAACAAAAAAGATATGGTCAAATATGATTTTGTTAACAACCCCTACCAGACAATTTTAAACTAAAATCAAAATAAAACTTATTGGTTCTAAATTAAGTACGTATAATCTGAATAAAAATTTTGAATGTAATTTATTTTTTAGTTTTTACTGATTTAAAAATACTTATATAAAATTATTATTATTTTATATACCTGAATTAAAATATGAAATTAAAAAAAATTTGACTGAAGTTAAATCACGGGAGGACATGTGGCAAAAATTGCTTCTCCCTTAATATGTATAAGATAAGATAAGATTTGAATCAGATAATTAAAAAACTAAGAATATCAAATGATAAACACCTAGACAAGAATGTGTTTTTTTTTAAAAAATTGGTTAGAAAGAATGTGCTAAAATTTACTTTGGCAAATCTAGAAACTCAACTAACCAATATGATTTTGGTTATATCTACGTAATTACCACGCTATCCCTTTGGCTACAAGTAATTGCATATGTGATGTTGAATATATCCTTGAAGCAAAAGTGTCACTCTAAGAAAAGCCTTCAAAAGACCGTAAATTTAAGATTTACGAGCATTGATATCGAAGGAGATTATCTCGTGTTCATTAACGCAATCAACCAATTATCTTATTTACGCCCCAAATCGGTGACGGCTGAGGGATGGATTGGGACGCACTGCTATTAATGATGGTAATCATTATAGGTTATATTTGCACATACGATGTGTATAAACTAGCCACAAAAGTCAAAAATAACCGTCACAATTCTATCCCCTATTAATGATGGTAATGATAACCTAATTATACCTGTCACTAGTCTAATCAAATTTTCCATTAATTTCGAACCAAAATGTACAGACAAGATGTATACACATGACATTACCTATAAATCCAGCGTTTAACCGGATTCAAAAGTACTCACGGCGGGGATCACTTCTAAAACAAAAACAGAAACAAAAAATAATCGTAGGAAACTAGATTCTAGAATAGAACATCTACTGTACTCTACACCAGCCAAACGAGGCGTGTTGATGGGCATTTCCAGATTCTCCAGCCTAAACTCGTCGTTTTTATCAACATTCATATGGTCTTTCCTTATTTTTCACAAACGCGCAAAAGAAGAAAGCTCTCTCTCTTTCCCCTCGGTTTCTTCGACATCCCTTTACCCTGTCAAAGTGTCTACCTCAACCCTCTCTCCCTACAAATTCGAGCACTCACCGCAAATTGCAACGTACCCTGCTATTGTTGGATTTTCTCATAGTTATTTGCTAACACACGACTTCGAGGAGTCCAACAACTTCAAAGTCGTCTGCTGTGATCTGCTGTTTCTCACGTTGTGAAGGTATGCTCTTGCTTGTGGTGACTACCTCCCATTTCCATGTCTGTTTTAAGTTTCTTCCTTCATGATTGGTTTTGATTGGGGGAAACCCTATATGCCCACTGAAATTTGATTTCTCACTCGAATGATTTTGGAATGAATTATCGAATCCTGCAGGTTGCTTTTTGTTAGTTTCAATACAGTTTTAGGCATCACTTTCTATGATCAGACTAGCGCTAATTCGAGGTTTTACATTTAGGCGTCTAACAAGGCCTCTTACCAGGCTTACTTTTTCAATTGGTCTCAAATGTAGCATTTCCTGTCGATGACGATCTTTCATCCTAAATTTACCGATTGACACCACATTTGACTCCGATTACAAGAACTAGTTGCAGTTCTGGTTGATTGAATGCGCCAATATTGGAGGGGACTGATCGATGTGATTATTTTCATAAAAAATTGGTGAGCCTTCTCGTATAGAGCAGATGAAGAGACTGATTGATAATAGTACGGATTATGGGTTTTGGAAATAACAAGCATTTGTACTTTTATTATATTGAACCGGTTTTTGCATTACTCTAGACAAATAGATGACTGAAGCAGGGAATCTGAGGTGTCTAAAAAATAGGGTGTGTAAACAATCCTAATTGTGTATGGATAACGATGTTAAAAATTGATTTTTAATGATTGGCAACCTCAAAAATATCTCTCTATGCTCTTTTTCCCCCCCCCTCCAGTTTGACTCAATTCTCTATGAGTCAATTGCGTGTGATTTTGTTATTTTTGAGTAGAAACAATCCTAATTGCCAAACTTTGAGCCTTCATTTGAGCTATATGGGGACAGACACTGTTGAAGTAAATAGGTGCAAGTCTCATGACTCATCCTTCTGAAAGATCGTCACTAGTGACTGCTGTACTAGATCTCTGAACCTTAAAAAATTGTGAAAGCAAATTTTTTTGAAATCATCATTCACACGAAGGCATAATCCATCGCAGACTCTTGATTATCTAGACTAAACAATCGCAATGGTTAAGACAGGCATTTTATTTCGAAGCCTTTGAAGAACGTCGTTCTTTGCCCTGTTTTTAAGGGTCATCACTTGGCCAGTCAGTAAACATACCCATGGAGTTTTAAAATTAATCTTCATGATTCCAGCCTCTTGAAAATACTTTTGATACTTGAGGAATGAGGATCTAATGCTGTCATATATGGTTCTTGTACTATTGTTCTTCACTATTGCATTTTTACTGTCTTTTGTTTTTTGTTGCAATTTTATCAACTTTTTAGAATTGAATTAGTCATGAAGACAACAATGATTTGTAGATAGTGATCTGCTCATTTTTCTTTCTTGCATATCTGCGTAAAGAGTAAGAGTGTTCACTTGAATCTTCATTGAATATATGATGCGTTGAATTATAGATCGGTTTTGAATTGTGTAGACCTCACTCACTGATAAACCCTCAGTTCCTCACCGTGCTCAAGAAAGTTCTGCTTAATGGTATCTAGCTTCTTTTGTCAATTTGTTGAGTGCCTTCAAATCTTAGATGCGCCTTTCTTGAGGAAATACTGCCAGATTTTTAACTTCCTACAAATGTTAATGTAGAAGGACCATCACCTAGCTTCCATATTTACAATTTTGGTATGTTGTTTTATTGTCACTTTTAATCACTCATTTATATGTTACGCCTTGTTATAAAATAGGGTTGCAGCTAGTCAATACCTTCTCATGTCGATCCTCGATGATGTTTCGAGGCCGAATCGATATTACTGTGTAAAAGATTAGTCACCTCACCTTTAGGATGTTCTGCATATGTGGTAACTGGTAAGATATTATTTTCTTGGAAGTTGTTTCAGAGGGCCAATAGATGTTATACTCTTGACTTTAAACCTTCTGCATGAAATGCAGGTTGACTTTCCATTGAAGACCACATTTTCCAGGTTAACTATAAAAGTGAAAATCACAGTTCATTCTTATAATCTAAAATGAATGATCCCATTACCATCTCCTCCTCTGATGATAGCATTTATGACTCTACCGATGACGAGTCAACTAGTAGTTATGTGAGAACTGAAGGTTAGCTCTGCAACTAGAGTTGTTAAATTGTTGTGCTTCTTCATTTGATTTATCAGTACACTCAAATTCAGGTTATGGACAGCAATCTGGACATGTCTCTTCTCCTCAAGTTGCAACGGGTAGTTCAAATAGGTTTTACACAACACCTAGTAATTTCAGAAATAGTGAACATGGCCATCAGATTAATGGCAATCAAAGGCCTCATCTTTTAGCAGGACCAAGCTTATTGAATGGCAAGAGCCTTGAAAAGGATAACATAAGTAGAAAAAATGACAGTGATTTTACAATGCTTGGTAATGACGGAACCAGGATTCTCCCACCTTGGCCGCGCCCCTCAACTTTTTCTTCTGGACGGTCTGCTAAGTATGCTGATCCTACTGATCCGTTTAGGCCTAGTGATGTGACGGATGAGAGATCTGTGTTTCAAGAGGCGATGCAGGTATGCTTTTTCGACGCCTTTCATTGATGTAATATGGTTTGACAAGACGGCCTTTCATTGATGAAATATGGTTTGGCAAGATGGCTGTGTATGTTGTTAGTCTTGACATGCTTCAGCTTCTGTAAAATAGTTAAGTCATATTCATAAATCATAATTGCTTGTATTGAATTTACGAGCTATAGAGACTTTTTTGAGATCTCTACATCAAAGGAAAAAAAATTTTTTTGATCTTCTTTCATGCTTCACTGTCTATTTTTGAAATAGTAGAGGAAAAACATGACTTTAATGAACAGAATAGAAGTCTAAGTTACTTCTATTGTCTCTAAGCCATGCTTTAGTTATTGCTACTTTCTTTAAATGCTCCACAAGTCATCATAACTTCCAAATTACCATAATCTAGAATGTTTACTATTAAGTGATTGATACATTCTCCCATGACTTAATAAGATGCCACATCAAGTGTTAGTCTGGTATCTTTTCCCGCATGGTTCAATATGTCTATTGAATGCTGTAGTGCTACTTTTTAAATTTCCATTTAATTTCACAACTGAAATACCATGTGTGTGCCATTAGTTTATTTTCTTTCGTTAATTATGCAGGATCTTAACCAACCAAATAAAGAACTTGAGATACCTGAAGGCCTTTTGACAGTCGAATTGCTAAGGCACCAGGTTTCTTTCATCTAATTGATATTTCAACTACTCTGCAAGTATCTCTTTAACTCATTGAGTTTTTTTTGCCTATTAGGTTAAAAATTTTAAATTAACTTTTGTGGTCCCTTTTATATCTTAAATGGTTAAAAAATACACTAAATATGTGCCATAGTGCTCAAGCTTTGTCTTTTTAAATCAGAAAATTGCTTTGGCATGGATGCGACAGAAAGAAGCAAGACCTTTTTGTGTGGGTGGGATTCTTGCGGATGATCAGGTATTTCTATTTTTGAGGTTTTACCGTGTTTGTTTATATTTTTCATTTATTTTTTCAATACAAATGTTAATGTTTGAATTTTCAGGGTTTAGGAAAGACCGTCTCCATAATTGCCCTTATACAGATGGAGCGATACTCAGAGCAGAAGTCCAAATCCGAGGATCACAAAAATCATATAATTGAAGCTCTAACTTTGGATGATGATGATGATGAGGTTACTATCTTGGATGATGTGAAGCCAACAGAGGATTCTAGTGACACTAAATTTGCTTTAAATGATTCTTTGCCACACCATGCATCTAGTAATCTGAAAAGTTCATCACAGCAGGCATCTAATAAGAAGAGACCAGCTGCAGGAACACTGGTTGTTTGTCCTGCTACAGTTCTTAGGCAGTGGGCTAGGGAGTTGGATGATAAAGTCACTCAAGAAGCAAAACTGAATGTTTTAGTATACCATGGAAGTAATAGGACAAAGGATCCATCAGAGCTAGCCAAGTATGACGTGGTTCTCACAACGTATGCTATTGTGACTAATGAGGTTCCTAAACAACTAGTTGATGAAGATGACTCTGAGCAAAAAACTGCTGAGAAGTATGGATTATCTGCTGAATTTTCTCCGAGTGCGAAGAGGAAAAAACCATCAAGCTATAACAAGAAAGGTAAGAAGGGAAAGAAAGGAGTTGATAGCTGTTTTTATGATACAGACTCTGGTACTCTTGCTAAAGTTCGCTGGCAGAGGGTGGTACTTGATGAAGCTCAAACAATAAAGAACCACAGAACGCAAGTTGCTAGATCTTGCTGCGGGTTGCGAGCCAAAAAAAGATGGTGTTTATCTGGGACACCGATACAGAATGCAATTGATGAGCTATTCAGTTACTTCAGATTTTTGAAGTATGATCCTTATTCTGAATATAAAGCATTTTGTGATGGAATAAAAGGTCCAATATCCAGAGATTCAAAATCTGGTTATCAAAAGCTTCAAATAGTTTTAAGAACTGTTATGCTGCGTCGCACAAAAGGTGAGCCGACTATTATAATTTCCATAATCCATCATGCTTTAATGGGGCGTGGTGCCAATTTTGTAGAGCTAAATCATTACAATTTGGTAGATGGATTTGGAGCCATCTGCCTTGTTATTTACTTGTATCATAGAATATCATGGGCCTGTTTTGTGCAGGGACATTAATAAATGGGCAACCTATTATTAGGTTGCCTCCGAAATTTGTAAAGATGAGGAGTGTGAACTTTACCTGGGAAGAAAGACAATTCTACTCTGAACTAGAAACTGATTCACGGAAACAGTTCAAGGTCCGTCACCTACTGTTTTGTGATTGATTGTAATTGTTTCTGTTCTTTGTTGAATAAGTGGTAACGTTGTTAAGGATTTTTCTTTATCTACTGCATGAATGCCAAGTGTTCTGTCACATACTGTACAATGTCATTTGATACAAAAAAAGTCTTGTCTGTATTTTTCTTTAGTAATGGGGGTAGTCAAGTATTGGCTATCCTACTCCTTTCTTTTATTGGTGTAAGAAGATCAAATGATATAATGTTTATTGGCCTTTATTGCTTGTATGATGAGCATTTTAATCTCAAATTATTTCCTCCCTTTGTCAATTTTCGAACAAAGTTTTTGTTTATTGATTTATGATACTTCATCTGTATCTTGACAGAAGCTATATTCTATTGCTGACTGCTAAAGCTTGCATAGTTACTCTTACCGTGTCTCTTGTCTTCCTGATCTGCTGCTTATGTAATTCACAATTATCCTTGACAAAATTTCAAGCTGGGTGGATGAGTTATTCATGTAGGTAACGTTTCTGGTTGCAGGGTGTTAACATGTCAAGAACATTCAAGATATTTTTTACCCTCTTAAAGTTATTCCTGAATATGACTTGTAATTCTTCCATAGGGCACCTGTATTGCTGGAAGATGTTCACTAGATGCACCATCTAGTATTGTCTTGACTAACATCCTCCATAATCATATCATATTGGTTTTTGAAGCAAAATATTTTTCTTGCAGGCATATGCTGACTCTGGAACAGTCAATCAGAACTATGCAAGCATTTTATTGATGCTTTTGCGCCTTCGTCAGGCTTGTGACCATCCAAATCTTGTGTATGGATTTGGTTCCGATTCTTCCCGAAAAAAATATTCTGTAGAGACATTGAAACAACTTCACAAGGACAAATTGATGAATCTATTGAGTCTTCTGCAGTGCTCACCCATCTGCACTATTTGTGGCGTATGTCTTCCTATTAGCTATATCTCCTACCTCTTACCTTTCTGATCCAATAGGACTGGTGGTTGTGCTGTACTTGGGAAGTCTAGATTGGCTTGTTGTTTGAGTACCGTAATGTTCATTACTGAGAGGTGCTATCTTGATGCATTTAGCTTTGCATGTGATGTGCATTTAGCATACTATTGGTAACATTAGTTATCCTATATACCACACAATCTGCCATAGGATTGTCCATGAATATGCCTTCATTTGTAGACTTGTATCATGTGTAGGATAGCAGCAATGAACTGCTCTATCAAGCGAACCAGGAGTGATTTATCTCTTTCATCAGTTTTATATGTTTTTCATATTAGACGACACGTGTTTTCTGCTGCTGGTGCATCTTGGTGTTCACTTTTCTTTGCTGATAGTTATTTATCTTGCCCTTTTGGATGCTATGGGATGATTCTATATCGATTACTTTTCTGCCTTGATAAATGTAGGACCCTCCTGAAGATGCCGTCATTACCAAGTGTGGTCACGTCTTTTGTGATCAGTGTGTATTTGATCACTTGGCTGGGGACGACAACACTTGTCCTGCCAGAAAGTGCAAAGAACAATTGAGCACTGATGTCATCTTTCCGAAAGCTACTTTGACGAGCTGCCTGTCAGATGGCAGTGAAAGCAGTGTATCAAATGGTGATCAACGTGGTCAGACTTCATCAGTTTTATCAAACAATTATACATCTTCTAAGGTGAGGGCAGCGCTTGAACTACTGCAGTCACTTGGTCAAACTAGCACTCCATGCGTAGATCTAGATGAACCACCAGAAACCGATGGCTCTGATCCTGTAGTACGCGTGACAACAGAATTCATAGGTTCTGGGCCGTCTGAGAAAGTACAAAAGGCTATTGTCTTCTCCCAGTGGACCCGCATGTTAGACTTGATGGAGACTTCATTGAAGCAGTCTGACCTTATTTATCGTAGACTTGATGGGACTATGAGTTTGGTTGCTAGAGACAAAGCTGTGAGAGAATTCAACTCTGATCCTGAGGTTTGATACCTAATTAATGCATTTACTATGCACATAATGTTATCTTACCATTTGCAGTTTCTTATAATAAGTTCAGTGTTCCCTTAAAAAATTAACTTGAGAATAAAATTTTTTTGCCTTGTCATTGTAATTTATGATCTACATTTGCTTGCAGGTGACTGTTATGTTGATGTCATTGAAAGCAGGAAATCTTGGTCTCAATATGGTTGCAGCTTGTCATGTTATTCTCTTGGATCTCTGGTGGAATCCAACCACAGAAGATCAAGCTGTTGATCGAGCACATAGAATTGGACAGACTCGCGCAGTAACTGTATCACGCCTTACTGTAAAAGACACCGTGGAGGACCGTATATTAGCTCTACAGGTACCACCTTACCACTAAGCCCCCGTTTGGTTGTACCTCCGGAAACGGAATCGGAATGGAAATGAATCTAGTCCGTATGTGTATCATTGTTCATGAATTTTTTTGGAATAAATTTCATGAACAAGGGTATATATATGGACTAGATTCACTTTCATTCCGTTTCCGGAGTTAAAACCAAACGGACCCTAAATCTCAACCTGTTTCTTAATTAAGTGGTTGCTTTTCTGTGGAACAATTCCTTTTCTTAATGCTCAATGTAGGAAGAGAAGAGGAAAATGGTGGCATCTGCATTTGGAGAAGAAAATGGAGGAATGTCTACTCGCATCAATGCCCAAGACCTGAGATTTCTGTTTATGGGATTCTAGTATGGTAAAAATATGAATCGTCTTCCATAGAACTAACCCTTAAGAGCTGAATCCAGATTCTGCGAATTAGAATGCGTTGATATGAATTTGGGTAGTTTTTCCTAGGCTTTAGAAAAGGAATGAACCTAGACGAAATCCTTGTGTATATATTAGTTGATGGAAAATCTGCATCATTGCGCTCGGTTGTGCAGCGCACCGGCGTTAGGGTGTGTTAGGGTCACTTTCAGAAGCCATGTTTACTTGTAATTTTTCCGCTGAAGAATCATCTTCTCAAGTGGACTGAGTGTAGCAAAGATAGAGGCAATGGTTTAAAACTTGCATTTTATATATTAGACTTTATTGTTGGAAATTATATCACGGATGTCAACTCAGTCCGCTTCTAGCTCTTGTAAATATGGACATGCTCTCAATCTAACTTCTGCTTGTAGAGTTTTCCTCCCGGGGAGTCCGGAGCATGATGTGAAAGTTATGAAAGAATAAGAAAGGCTTTATGAAATTCAATCTAGTTTTTTTTTTTTGTTTTTGCGCATCAAAAAGTCCCACACAGTGGGAAAAAAAAGAAGAAAATTGCATCTCAAATTTACCGTAAATTATAAATATCGATCCACGATGGTGTTTGATGTGAACAAAAAGTTAACCACAATGACAACGATAAAAATGATTTTGGTTTGTTCACAATGACTTCTGATGTGAAAAATGTATATCCACATTGGTTGGAACATAAAAATGATTTTGGTTTGTTCCCATTGGCTTTTGATTGAAAAATGTATATCCACAATGTGAAAATGTACAATGATTTTCAAGTAAGAACGCCGTTGACGTGTTAGCTCTTGTGTGAAAATGAAGTTTTCACATTCACTTCAACTTAAAACCTTGTTTCTACATTGACTCCAAGTGAAAACGTTCTTGTCATGTTAGCTCTAGTGTGAAAATGTTCTCCCCATTCACTTCAACTTGAAACCTTGTTTCTACATTGGCTCCGAATGTGTGTCAAACTCAAAGTGTTCAACATTTTGACATATAGTAAATTTTCGTTTTGTTCATTTCAATTGTAAATCGGACAAATTTGTTGTCAAATTATATTAATTCATATAAAATAACTCAAAATTGATTAAAAATCAAATTTCATTTATTCAACTAAAGCCTAAATACTGAAAAATAAATATTATAAATGGCTTGAGGTTGATTGTTTTTTGAAAAATTTACATTGAAAAACGTAGATCGTTCGTCATAGATTTAAACAATATTTGAGCCGATAATTTCAAATTGAAGATTGAAAGAAAAGATAACGTGAGAGGAAATTTAATTGAGATATTTTGGGGAAAATTTACAAGTTTTAATAAAATTATGTTACTTTTTTTATTTTTGTGTGTTACGACTTTTTTTTCCACGAACACATGTTGTAGCCCACTAAAGATGTCATAGACTAAATTTTTTTCAAAATTGTGAAGTGTGTTAAAATACTTCTTTTCCTAATTTGCCTTATTTCTCATACCACAAACCGAACTGCTTATAGACAATTTAGGTTCGATTTGGACCGAAATCGATAGGTTCGGTTGTATAAACCGAACCGATTTTGCTCAGCTAGGATGAGGTCGAGATCTTGAACCTAACAATAATAGATCCTATGTTATATTTGAAACGGACACCCTATGTTTTATTGTATGATTCTGAGATTCTAGGATGTCCTAATACACATGTTCCATGGACTTTGATGCCTTGATTAGATAAACAAAGCTTCCAAATTTGATCACAAACTATCTATTCAACAATAAACAAATCTTCAAATTTTAGTTACAACATGAAAATCTAAATCAAATCTCATTCCTTGCAGCAGACTAGAGACAAATAATTACCCTTGACCTAGATGTTCATCTCACATAAAATCAATGCGTTTCAGATCTCTTCCAGAGTTCATCAAACATTTGAAAACACTCACCTCTTACACTGCCAAGAGGATATCTACAACTGCCTTCTGAACGAGTATGCTTTTCCATGTATAACCAATGACAATGCATCAAGGCCTTGTAAACTCATCGCAGAACAGACTCTTTCACGAGTGTTCGTCCCCCAGATCTGCAAACAAGATCAATTATACAGATGAGTAAACCGGTGGTTTTCGCATTACATAAAAGGGTTTGCAGACAAGCTCACGTGTATTCCAGATGAATGTTCATGAACCGCCGATTTTCTTTGCTCTGCGACAGGGTTACTAAACCTTCAATAAGTTGGTCTTGTTCTACCTCTATTGGCTCGTAGAAGTATATCAGAGTCTGCAATTTTTCAGTCACAAATTCACAATCAAATCAAAAAAAGGACTACACAACAACATAATGTACCCAAAACAAAAATTAGTTTTAGTTAAATAATTCAGCTGAATCAGAAGATATGTTATACCTGCTGCCAATGAGTAGGAGGATCCTCAGGTGCAGTGGACAATACAAGTGCGTCGTTTGGATTTGCACGTTTCTTTCTTTGGCCCCATTCTGTCACGGTTGAAGATTGAACATCGTTGCTTGAAGAAGATTTAACGGGTTCACGAAATTCAACATCAAACCAGAATGCAAATCCATGAAGTGGAGCTGAGTGGCAGTAAAGACAATAGACAAGTTCAGTAAGAATTAGGATACTTTTTAGCTTACAAAGGATGAGGTAACAGAATGAAAATAGTATATATTTAAAGTTTGATCATCAATATAATGTAGGCCTTTTGCATTTTCCATATGCTGACTTACAAAATTATCCTTTTTTTTTTTTAATGTTTTTGTTCGCTTCTTATTTTACATTTATTGGTTGTAGTCTTGTAGAGAGTGGTGACAACTGATAAATTGATGAAAGAATTTAGTTAAAAAGGGATTTTTTTTTCCAATAATTTAATATTTTTATTAAAAACTGAGTGAGATGAAAACTTACGTTATATAGTTGATTGGAGGGACTACTAAATAAGGAGGAGCTATATTCTCCGAAGTGAAAATATTAATTGCCATAGAAGGTAAAGGTTCAAATATAAGAGAAAAAGAATATAGAGAAAATCATAAACAAGCTTGCCTCACAAAAGTTAACTAGTCATACAAGAAGCTCATAATACAACATAACTTACAGGTCAATTTACAGCGTATCGAGCATCCTTTTTGAAGGGGATACATTATAATAACATAGTATTTAGTGCAATGGAGAAGTAATGACGATAAAAAAAAATTGACAAAAGGATAAAACAAAGATGAAAAGCACAAGTTTTCTACCTCGCATCATGGACTTAAAATTGAACTTCGCTGTGACGGTATCTAGCTCATCATTTGTAACGGTATAGCAATCAACATGCTTTACCTGTAATTAAGACAAGTATGGGTTTTCTTACATAGGCAAGAAAATTTCATGAATGGTTCTCAAGGCACAAGTAAACACCACTAGAAATATTGTAAAAGATGACTAATTCTACTAACTCGTCACTAGATATATAAACATGAAATAAGCTTGATTTCATTGTCACAAATAACATAAACAGGCATCAAAAGATTCTTAAAATATATCATTGTAGTGTAGAAATGAGCATAATTAGGTTCGAGCTATTTGCACTTCAACACAAGCAATGCACTGAAAATGAACATAATCACACACAAAAATTTGGAGAGAAATCTATCGACTAACCACATGAGGCCATGTCAAAACATTCTCGCCTGATATGGTCTCCACACTTGGTTCTTCAAAAGAGCATTGCTTAGCTAATGGCATCATTGCAGACACTGACAAGAAGGAAAACGCAAAATTAAGTATTATCCTAGATAAAAGCACACAAAAGAAAGTCTAAAAGGTGAATGTTTGGTTAAATAAATAGATAACATGCCAAGCACTGGAAATACATAACACCGTAATTCACGAGAGGGGTAAGAACAAACAAAAAAAGAAAATGTTGACCAAAAGTGAAAGCAAAAACTTCGCATATAAAAAAACAGGCGCATGGCATGGGTAACATTCTAGGCTTACATCACAATCCTCCAGCTCCAGGCATCAGCATTCAGGTCAAACACAAAATAAGAATATCAACAACAAAAGAATAATGAATGTCCATACTTTAGTCCAAGGCTCTAAAGTTCTTGCTAGGAAGTTTTCCACTTAATTTCAACTTTAATAACCTCGTCCTCTGAATAGGGTGATACTTGATGGTCCCTGTTGTTCATTGTACTACATAAAAGTTGACAGTTATATTCAACCATAGAGAAATTTCTACTTCTTGGTTCGTGAAAATGGCAACATGGTCTCAGAATTTTCTTGATGCTCTTCTTGTGTATTGACATTTTGCACCGCCAAAATGTTTAAAAAGTAATCAGCACACTCCAGGAAATTTTGAAGATAGGTTAAAATTGCTGTGTAATGTCCTTGCTTATGTAAAGACAAAATGGAAAAAGGAAACAAATCTTATTTTTCTTAAACCAGCGTCACAATATGCCCATATCCTGCTCAGCTGTATCAGAGTAGCAATTACAAAGCAAGAAGATCATCCCAGTGCTACCATTGCCTGTCCATATTGTCCTTAGGAATCAGGGCAGGTATTTAGCTGCAAGAAGATCATCCCAGTGCTACCACGAAACCCCGTGTAATTCAGCTATAAGGGCTTTGAAATAGGGACCTCTGTAGAGCTCTCAATTCTTATCATAAGCTATCACCCAAGAATAAATAACTCCAACACTACTGGAAGAAAGAAAAAGAAAAAAGATGCACTTCAATAGCCAGGACAATCTAACATCAATTTGCAAGATCAATATTTGAATTAATCAAATTCTTCTGAAATCCGTTTAAATTGCAAATGAAATAGTATAAAGAAACGCCAACTTAAAAGTTTTCAAGATGGTGAAGGGAGAAGAGGAGAAGAGAAGCAAATCACCCCAGTCAATGGAGATATGGTGGATGGACAGATACACAAATCAAAGGGATAAAAAGGAAAGCATAAGATGTATTAGAAACATGAGAAATGTTAAGAACTGTAATTAAGTTGAAGAATTGTACTGACTATCAATGCCGTATACATTGCGCCAGAAATCAATGCTGTCACTGTATCTATCAGGATGTGAAACAGGTGCCAAGTATAGCTGCAAAATCAACAATATCCATACATCACAGCATGCCTCAATAGGTGATAAGCAAATTGAACAATTGGACTGCATTCAACCAAGTATGTTGTACTTGTAGTAGTCAACTCTTATCATCTCAAACACAATCAACATTAAGCAGCTCTCTGTAAATGCCTAAATGGTGAAGTTCTTGAACATAAATAATCCCCAAAGGAAATTTATTCCTACTATTTCAAGTGATTTACTCACCACAAATGAATATTTCACAGTAGCATCACCTCTCAAATGGTTCACATACCACCTTGATTCAGGATAAGAAAAACAAAAAAGATTCTTGTGTTGACGACTGGGGGAGGGAGGGTGGGCATGTCATTATCTTACATTAGTCAAATATGAACATTGAGCAGAAAAACAACAAATATAGGAACTATACCGTTGCATCTGAAGGAAGAATAAGACCTCCAGGTTTCAGCCATTTATCTCTGGCAGTAATGACACTTCCAAGCATGCTCTACAGGGGAGAAAAATATAGAGAAACTCAGAAAAAACAGAGAAACAAAATACAGGAAAGAAACAAAGGCGGTCAAATAGTTTATGTCACGTTAATCAGTGAAGAAAACAAAAGACCCCTGTGAAATGTAAGATTCTTAAACACAAGATGAAAAACAAAACAGCCCGTGTAAGCTTGAGGCAAAGTGCAAATTAAATATGTAATAATAACCTCATAAAGTAGCATGTAGCCCATCCACTCTGAAACTATAACATCAACCTCTTCATTAATCTCTACATCCTGTAATAAGATATCAAAAACTTTAAAATGTAACGGAAGGGATAAGGTGAAACATAATTTAAGATCACATAGTGTAGCTAGAAAGTAAACAAAATATTTAACACCAAAAGCATCAAAATGAGGATGCAGCAATGCACAAACACCCTCCATATACAAGGAAAACACCAAGTGGTGGCCATTACAGTAAGACAGAAAAGATATTGTTTGTCTTTAATAAAACGAATTAAGTAGGAAATTTAACACAAACAATGCTGTAGGTAACCTAAAGGGAAAGGGAAGAGCGGAAAGAAAGATTCTTTGATATCAACAAGATCAACAAGGTTCACCGAGTATATTCAGGATCAGGCCTATTGCCCTTCATAAAATTACGCAAAATACAAAGAAACATAAAGTGCTTTATTATCAAGTCTTCGTAAAGGTGGCAAGGCTTGTATTCTGTTGAAAAAAATATATATGGGAATGTAACCTATAGTTACTTGATATCCTTTGTCATCTTATCCACAAAATACAGGACAATGCCAAATCAGCATGAAAAATCATTCTATAGTAACAAGTATATGGACACTTAAACTTCAGATTACATAAAAATGATCAGTTACTCCAAAGATCATTTCGATTTTTGCTTTTCGAAGAAGATGATCAGTATGCTTACGATAACCATCTTACATAGTACATACCTAGTATTCTGTTACAATTCTTTCAGTTGCTAGCCAACTGTTACAATTCTTTCAGTTACAATTCTTTCAGTTGCTAGCCAACTATTTTTAAAGTGCATTAAAAGCTCAGTTCCATATATTGAAGATAATGTTTGTTTTTTGCTATAAAGTAACATTGTAAGCAACATCCTTTCGTACTACAGAGTCAATCCAAAATCTCAAATACACCTAGTCAGGCAACACTGGAATTCAACTCCCTATGCCAATAACTTTTTCCCATACAAACTGACCTGAGAGATTTTGCATGTGATCCAATAAGCAAACCCTTTCTATCTAGTAAAACCAGGGATGAGGCAATTTCCACTCAAACATATTTTGAATATGTAAGTTTCAGAGTCCAAAGGACTTCTTCATAAACATGTAATGCCTGATCCTTCACTATGGATACAGAAGATAATTCCTCGTCCTAGTCTCTTTTCCACTGGCCTAGTACCATATGCAACTTTGAGAGCAAAAGCAAAATCTCTCCAACAAACATGAAAAACTCCTTACCAGATGACACTACAATATGCCCACTTCCCTCAAATGCTCAACACTCTTTAACACAACCTTCACTAATATAAGAGATGCTCTACTACTAACCAGAAAAGATTAGAGACTACATTTTATATTATTGTTAAAATGAATTAAGAAGTAAAATTGATTGTATAGCCAAGAAGCATTAGGTTTAAACAAATTTACACTTATTGAGTGACCACTCTCTTCTGAATCTGTGATTAATTCATTTCAATTTCCCTTCCCTCTCATAGGCCAACAGCCGCGCAAGAATCTTGTCCATCACCTTGTTCTTTATACAAATCAAAACATTTATTCATAAACCTTCCACAAAAGGTAAAGGAACCTCTCATAACCCCATTAAAACCTTTTTAGCAATTTCATTATGTAAGTAAACACTGGACAAACAAGGTACCACATTGCTTGAAAACAATCCATGTTTGTATCTGATTATAAAAATTTCAGCAGACATAGAGCAAGCTTGACTTGATCCTAGCCACAAGGTCAAGAAAGATATAGATAAAGCCTTCACAAGAATAAGAAGCAACAGTACTAAATTGTTTTGAGACTATACCTCAACTCGCCCATGCAATACTTTCACTGTATCAGAAAGGTTATTTGCTCTAATAACTTCATTTGCCTGATTCAAAATTATACTCGATCAGATATATAAGAAAGGTAACTAAACATAACAGTAATTATGAAGGAAAAATAAACATGAGAATACAATGCAAATACAAATCCATACGAAGTGTAAGACGAAGCATGAGTCAACTCAGTGCATAGTAAATAACAAAGAGATTATAACCAAGTAACCAACTATAACAGACCTTATAAAATTTCAATATTCTAAGATATGATGAAGAAAAAAAACATATGGAATTATGGATAAACCTGACACATACAATAAAGGAGAGGACAAGAGAAAGGAAGGTAAAAGGGAAAGGGGAAGAAGGAAAACACCTCATTAATCAACACTTGCAATATTTTTCCCCTAACCATCAAGTAACATGCAATCTAAAACATTTCCCAGGGGACTTGACACTTACAATTTAACAAACAGAATTGACTCTGTTTTTCTCCCATATTCACATTGACCACAAAGGGGATTTGAGAATAAAAACTATACTAGAATGGAACTGATGGTTGAAATTCATACATTCACGCACTATTAATTGATTTAACAGCTATGTAACTGTGCTTAAATGCAACTATTTTCTTCAAGTACAACATCCGTCTGTCCTGTAAGCAAACTTTCACAGCTAATTATGATTATGAGCTCATTCTATAAGTTGGGTTGTTACTTGTTCACTGTAGGGTTGTGTATAAGGTCAAGACCGGACCGGACCGTTCATTACGGTCCTGTCTGGACCATAGACAGGGACCGTTATGCTCTGGTCCTAGTCCAGAACGTAAAAACCGAACCAATTATGGGTTAGATTCAAACAAATTTATCTTTTAATTTAGGGTTTTGTTTGTTTGGTTTGACAAGTTTTAAGTTCAGGGTTTGGTTCAACAAATTTTATTTTCCTAATGAATATTGTAGGTATAGTTTGCTTTTGGCCTTTCGGGTATAGTTTGGTCCAACATATGTATATAATGTATTAATATTGCGGACCGTAACCCATAAATCTATAAATTTTGATTTTTAGAGTGTATATTGAATGCATAGTTTGTTTCGAGTATAGTTTGGTTCCACATATGTATATAATTTATTAATATTAAGGTCCAACCAGATCTATTGGTCCAATTATTGTCCATCACCGGAGCGTATACGGTATACCATAAAAACATGGACCATAGAACAGACTATACATGGTCCTGGTCAGTTTTGCACACCCCTTCCTAGTTCACTTAATGATCAGGCACATCATTTAAGGTAAAGCTTACCCTCGCAAGCTTTTTCGTCTACCTACAAACTTATTCATGATATAATACTTTGTTAGATGAATCAGCAAGTTTGTAAGAACACAAAATACATGTTATCATGTGGCTACTTGATCGTGGTTTGAGTAGGCTGCATTTTCATTATGACCCATCAAAAGATGCGCTGAACTCAGCAGGCAGCCTAGTGCAATCATTCTAAATGCATTAATGGGCAAAGTTAAGCTCACTTGTGGTCAAATCAACATAGTAAGTCACTAAACAAAGTCATGCCAAAGGATCCACAAAATCTGTAAACAGATAAAGGCAAAAGGTGAAGTACAAACAAAATCATTATAGACTAGACAGCCAAAGGACTCACTTGCACAGCGATGTCACTGGCATCCACAGCGTAAACCTGAAAGAATGGAAAAGAAAAGTTTCAATCCTAAAGTAGTGACACTACAAGAGGAGGTGGCATGACATGTCTTCAAATAGTGAGCAGTTTACACAAATTATAACCAATTCATTATGTAATCAAACATGTGCATGCAAAACAAATCCACGATAACGTATGGAGACTAAAGAAAATCGGATGCAAGGTGTAACGTAACATAATTACATAAATAAAAAAAATTAATTAATTTTCCTCTCCTTTTTGAGCATGTATATATTCAAATAGGGCAGAAAAAAACCATAGAACTCTCTTTTCCTTCTTTTTTACTCACTCACTCCTTATACCATATTTTCAGCCTTTTTCTAATCTTCATACAGTGCCCAACCATAAATCTGTAGTTGACTGTCTTATCATCATCAAATGCAAGAGCCAGTAAGTTCATCTCAAGCACATTGCACAACCAACCAAACATCTGTAGCTCTTTAAACAAATTATCTGGAGAATTGGAAAGATCTATACTAGTGCACTAAGAAGTAAAATCCCTATATATTCTTAAAGAAAGTAAATTGGAAAAAATCACAAACCCGTCTAGCTCCAGCTTGTGCACAAAATATAGAAAGAATGCCAGTTCCACACCCAACATCCACTACGACCTGCAATGGCATGGCAATCACAACACGATGGATGAAAAATATACTTATATTATTCAAACCACAATTAAAAAACTAAAAAAGAAGAATAACTAAACCAAATTCTTTTCAAGCATTAGTATTTACATCAACCTCCATGCATAATGATTAAACCAGCCCCTCCAATCTTACATAATTAACTCAAGGTATTAATAATCACTAATTTCTAGTCGTACAATAAGTTTTACTCGTTACAAGAAACCTACAACTTTTTTCCAATAGCAAAACGGGTCATCTAATTTGAAAAGAAACATGATTTACAATTGAACATTTACTTTGCCTGCAATGTAGTCTTTATGATGGAAGATGGCGTTCCTGTAAGCATCAGTCCTCACACGATCCTGCAAAAGTATATAAAAAAATTTGACAACCACTGAGTCAAACAAACACTCGCGAAATAATGGCCTTTTTCGAAAGAGGAGATATCTAATCAAGAAGGCACAAGAACCAGGCTAAATCATAGGAAGCACTCAAGAAATCGAGCGGTAGAAAAGTAAAGAACGAACCTTAATCATTTCCTCGTGAATACCGAGGTGGGAGTAGGACTGAAAGTAGGCAACATCGAAGTCGGTGCAAGGGCGACTGTCCTTCTCAAGGGCGGCGGAGGCGGCGTTTGCAGAGGCGTGAGTAGCTGCGCCACCGTCGACATCGGAGGAGGAAGAGAGTGATCTGCGGCCCAGTTTCCTCATCTTGTCGCGTTGAGAGATCGGGGACGCCATGGGCATTCCGTTGAGAGAGTGTCCGTTGGTGCCGGTGGTGTTGGGAGTGTCACTCGGTAGCATTGCCTTGCTCTGTCACTCACCTCTCTCGAATTCAAGTTTTAGGGTTCCAGCAACCGCGGGGTTTCACATTTAACCTTTTTTTTCCATTTTTTAGTAACAGAAAAAAGTCTGCTACAGTCAACATCCTGGTATGTTTTTGAGACTAGTAACATAGGGTGATCCCTTGCGGAAATTGTATCGGTCTAGGGTGTCTTAGCCAACGAGAATCTCGAGTTCTTTTGAGAGTTTGATATATACAAGCCTAATAATTACCATGGTTAAGAGCAACTAGTATATATTGGAACTAGTTTAAAACCAAACTATAATAATATGTATTTAACGATAGTGAGATTATAGCATTTGGCCCCGATTTATTCACAACCAAATTTTTTTTGGTTTAAATAGCTCAGGCATTCAGTGGTTTTGACTTTAGTACAAGTGGTGTTCGAATATCAAGACAACATTTTTAACGTCATGATTTCTAATAACAAACTCATAAGAGCATTTTTCCTTCTTTTCATGAGTTAAAATTGAGTTTGAATGATAAATTTTTCCATTGGATAATCTTTTTTCCTTTTAACTTGAGGAGTGCAACTTGATTTGGTAGGATTAGACTCCTCCTTTTCATTTGACAATTTCCACAATGATTTGTGTTTCAACAATAATTTTCAAACACGGTAGTCTTTTGTTTTACAATTAGAATGCAATCGTGGGGATGACATAAAATTGGTTATCTAGTTCATCATGAATTTGTGACTATGTGTAGGGACACTATCAAGTCAAGGTTTTACACTATATTTTGTGATTACAATTATAATAATCAATGTGGATATATATATATATATATATGAGAATTAAAACTCTCAAAAAGATAGAATCCTAGTTCTACTAAAATTAGGAAAAACCTAATACTAATAGATCTAAACCTACATGACTTATCAAGCTCTGTAATCCAACAATTTCCCACTTCAAGACGAATTCCAATTATAATCGTTTTCCTCAACAACCCCCATGTAGTAGTAGTAGTAGTTAGTAGTAGCAGCAGTAGTCAGTAGCAACAACAGAAGTAGTAGTAGTAGTGTTATGTCTTCAACTTGGTTACTCATGAGGGTTTGAAATGTGAGCCTCAAATCTCGCAATTACTTACAAGACTCGAATGTAATAGGGGGTCAATATCGAACTCAAATAAAGCGACGAAATGATTTGATTAATTAATATTGAAACAAAAACAAATCGCAAATACAAAAGGGTTAGTCGATCGATCGATTGTCATTGGTCGATTGATTTATAACACCACATGCAAACAAATAACTATATATATATAGATAAATGAAAGGTAGAATTTAAAACATGTCATGTATAAGACATCGAAAATGTATCAGGGCTCAAGTGATTCACCGAAGCGACGCGACCTTGAAAGCTGATTTTTTCTACTCGGCGCTCGCAATACGAGGGGAATGAGTGACTCGACTCTCGCATTTTGCAACCAACACCTTGAAGAACACAGAGTAATGAAAGGTTCCACACTTAACTATCGCATTTTGCATAAAACAATCCAAGATTGCCATAACTCTCATATATTAAGATTCAATCAATATACATCATTATCAACATCATAAATCTATGCAGTCGGACTCTCTAGAACGGGTGGAATTTAGCTAGAGATACATTAACACAAATTCAAATATTTGTTAATCAAAGAAAGTTAGACATGCCGATCGACCAGGGGGTATCGGTCGATCGACAACACCTCTAACTTCGGTCGTTTATTTGAACTCTCGAATGAAAATGAATGAAAAAACTAATGGTTGAAAAAACCTTATTTATTGGAGACATCTAACCTACTTTTCTTAGGGTTTGCTAGCCAAAACCAAATCCGCTAAAATCTATCTTATATCTACAAGATAGTATTGTTCAAACAAACCTACTAAAAGATAAAAACACGTCCAAATAGACGGGCTAAAAGATAGCCTAAACTAAAAGAGAGAAAAATGGTAGAAGATAACGTCGAAGAACATGCGTGTGGGACCCGATCGATCGGTTGGTGGGGTTAGTCGATCGACCACTTTGGAAATTATTCGGAAGATGATATCTTTTGACTAATGGTCACGTGCTTGACATGTGTAGGGGTGATCAATTTGCCAACCAAGTGAACAGTGATCGATCGATCGACACAAAACTCGAGCAATTATTGATCTTCACTCTCGAATCTTAATAAATTCCTTGTTGGTCTCGACCGTATGGAGATCTTTAGTGTGTTTGAGGTTATTATATCGCAAATAGCTCCATGTTAACTCAGTAAAACACTTAGAATGCATGCAATGTCATAGACTAACCGGTAGATTTTCAAAACACAAAAGAGAAGAAAATATGTTGGTAAGTCATGTTAATATGCTCAAAAAAGTAAAAGGGAATGAATAAGAATGACGGAGAGAAAAAGTGCTGAAATGGATACCAACAAATACCCATACTTGTATTCCTGTTTCAACTGCAAAGATAAAGCTCCAACAATATCAAGTCATCATAACACATATCATCGCAATAGGGATGAGTCAAAGTTCACCCATTTCATGATTGCTCAAAGTAATGTGCTTAAATTACTCACTCATGTGTTTGGGGAAAAATAATATCACTCAAGCTCAACACATATGCAATGATTATTAACCACAAGCTTACTATAGTATTTCAATCTCCACCGTTCGCTTTCATGCAACTACGCATGATGAAGAGGTCTTTTATAAGATTGTAACTTGGCTAGGGGTAATGAGGAAAAAGGTGAGGAAATTTATTTTGGCTTATGGTGCAAAAAGATTCGGGAGCCAAGATGTCTCGAAGCTCGCAGTTGACTTGATGTTTGGGTCTAGTCGATCAAATATCTCTTGTAATAGTCTGATTTCATCACAATTGGGTTTCTCAAACCTTTGTTACAAATACGATTAAACACTTTTTCTACTTTGTAAAACCAACTACCCTATTCTTATAACAAGATTAAAGTGGTGCATAAATGTAACTTATCATATAACATTCTTTTATTTTCTTATATGCACAACACCACAAGGAACCATTAATACATTAAAAGCTATTTTATACCTCAGCACATACTTCATTCTTGTTTCTTACTTTCTTTCTCCGATGCTTGGTTTCACCTCCTAATTTCCAGATGGATCAAATGAGGCCTAACATGGCTTAAGGATATTTTTGTGGAACTCCGAAAAAAGGTTAGTATATACTAGAAGGGACTAACAAGGTGGAGATCGTGATTAAGGAAGTAAGGAATAATAAGCTTAACAAAGAACCGCGTTGATCACTTTCATATGTGTAAAAGCAAGAACAAGCATGTAGTCTTAAAAGAGATTCAATCGTATTTTTTCGATGATCAAAACATAATGAAGCTCACTCTTGAAAAAGAAAAACACAAACACAGTGTGCTACGGACTCAAAGAATCCTCACGGGTCATGTCGTGAAATGAAACCACTAATCAATATCCATAAAATTCAATGACATAGACGAGGTATGATGAGCAAGATCTCAACCGTCATCAAGCGAAATAGAGTTATAGAGAAATATCATAGAGTTCCGAGAGATAAGACATCATTAAAACATAATATACATGTTGACAAAATAAGGGTCAAACGATCGACCAGCAGGTGTCAGTAAATCGACTTCCTCTTTTACAAATAGGAGAGGCTGGTGTAGAAATGTAAACGTAAATGCAAAGAAATTTTGTGCTCAATTCGATCGACCTATAGAATCATTCGATTAACTAAGGCTAAAATAGAGGGAGAATTTTGAAAATAGGCGAGAAAAAAAAAGATGGGAGAAATTTAAAAACGTGAAAACCATAGTGTACACCCCATATTTAAATCTTGTCTTGTCCTCAATGTGAAATTATAAGATCAAAGAAAAGGGGATACTCACAAAATAGTTTAAGTTATCCTCCTTATAAGCGCTTATATTAGGTATTTTAGATGGACTAACTCATTTAATTTGGTGGTGATTTTCCATTGACCAATTTATCATCCATAAGGGAGCCATTGGTTTGTTGTGAGGCACGTATGATGCCAATGGCGCCCGAGGGTAGTCGTGAGAGATGATCGGCAACGGTGTTTTTGATACCCTTTTTGTCTCGGACTTTCATATTGAATTCTTGGAGGAGGAGGATCCAACATAAAAATCTTGGTTTAACTTTGCATCCTTTTTGGCCATACGATAGCAG
Organism: Fagopyrum tataricum; assembly: GCA_002319775.1. Lineage (NCBI taxonomy): Eukaryota > Viridiplantae > Streptophyta > Magnoliopsida > Caryophyllales > Polygonaceae > Fagopyrum > Fagopyrum tataricum. The sequence goes on from CM008280.1 coordinate 10,402,242, forward strand.
AACGGCGCATGCATGGTTACTTGGTTTGTGTAGATAATGACTTTAGATCCTACTAGGTATATGCGGAAATTGTAAAAAGCAAAAAACACATCTAGGAGCTCCTTTCCCGTCGTAGCATAGTTCCATTGTGCTTCATTATGGGGTTTTGCTTGTGTAGGCAATGACATGAAGCTTTTGTCATGTGTTTTACCGAGAACAACACCCACTGCAAATTTTGAGGCATCACACATTATAATGAATGTCAACGGCCAGTTAGGAGGTTGAATAACCGTGTCATTTGATAACTCCACCTTTAACTTGTTAGATGTTGTGAGACATTAATGAGAGAAAACAAATGGTGTCTCCTTTAGGAGGTTAGTCATTGTCTCATTGATGATGACTGAAATTTGAGCCTCAAATCTCACAAACACTTATAAGATCCATTTGTAGTTAGAATCGAACTCAAGGAATACGATGTTTTAATTTGACAAATTAATAATGAAACACTTAAACAAATTACCTAAATTGTTTATAGAAACATACACAAATAACAAAATGTGTTAGTCGATCGATGTATCAGGTCGATCAATATCAGACACAAACAGTAAAATAAGAAAATAAAAGCAACTAGGAAGAGGGAAACAAGTTGGTCGATCGAATGGTATGGTACCGATCGATCAACTAGTATAGAAAACTCACAACATAATAGAAATAAGAGCGAGGGAAAGTTTGTGTGTTATTTGATTCAACATTGAGGACTTTAGAAGTAATTCGGAAGAAGAAATAATCAACAATTAAAAAAGAGTCACAAGACCAAAATTACCACCACATACGTATATAAATCTCAATTAATATATCCAAGACCGGATGTAAATCGCGTTATGCGGGTGACAATTCCGCTTCATTGTGACGTGCACAACACCGCTTGTTTGTCACACTTCGAACATAATCTTTTGGGCATGAGTGACTCGGCTCTCGCATTTTTCATTAACACCTTGAAGCTAGGGGTGGAGATAGAAAATTTATACGGGTTGTCAAAATTAAATATTAAAAGTACATATATATAATAATTTTATAGATATAATATATATATATATATATATATTAAAATATTTAAACATTTATATTTTCCTAAATTTATATATACATAAATTAAAAAAATAATTTTTAAATATAAATCAAAAATCAAAATTTATTACTCCATTTAATAGAAAATGAATTATTTAGTAAGTTTAGTTTAATTATTAAACAAAGGAATGAACCGTAAAAAATATATTAAATAAGTAATTACAACTTCTTATTTGGTTCTTCCTCTGTACATAAAAGTACACGTGCACAGTGTGTTACAATACCTACGTTGTAGTATATTTGTAGACCTAGCGAATGGGCATAGTACACTTTTCTTTGTTTCAGCGGGTTGTCCGTTGATATTGACAAATAAAAAATAAACTTCAATTTTATTTGAAATGGGCTAAATTTTAGAACTATAAATTTTATTTTTGGACTAGGGGTAGGCGACTCCACAATCAAGCTCACCCCTAGCTCGGCCCATGCTTGAAGCACATATTGTGATGTAATGCTCCACACCCGATTCTCACATTTTGCATGGAACAATCCAAAATCACCATAACTCTCATGTATAAACATTCAAGCAAATCATTTATCGTTATCAATATCATATGTCAATGTAGTATGACTCTGCATATTCTCGAACAAATAGAATTTAGCAAACATACATTGAATAAAATCCAAAGCTTTATTAATAAAATGATCAGTCACTAGGGGACTAGCCGATCGCTCACTAAGGGACTAACCGACCGACTTGGTAAAAACACTTCCGCCGTTTGTTGAAACTCTTGAATGAAAATTGAATGAAAAACCTAATGGATAAAAGCCTTACTATAGGAGGCGTCTAACGTAGCACCTACGGTTTTGCTAGACAAAACCAAGTCAGTTAAATTCTATCTTATAACTCCCATATAGAACATTTTAAAAATAGATCAAATTAGCTGAAAAGGAAAAACGTCCAAATGGACGGGTTAAAAAATAGCCTAAACTAATAGGGATTAAAGGGATAGAAGATAGACGTCAACGAGCATGCAATTGGTCCCAATCGATCGGTTAGGTGGGGTCCAATCGATTGGCCGGCCACCTTAGGATATCTTTGTGAAATGTTTTCTCTTGATTAATGGTCATGTGCAAGACATGTGATGGGTGAATAGTGACTAGTCGGTCGGCCAAATGCACAATGATTGATCGGCAAATACAAATCTCGAGAATTTCTTCGTCTTCACCCTCGATCTCAATCAATTCCGTCTTGACCTTGACTACAAGGAGACCCTTAGTATGTATGAGGTCATTCTATCGCAAATAACTCCATTTTAGCTCCACAAACGCTTAGAATGCATACAATGTCATTAATTAAACGGTAGACCTCCAAAATGCATAAGAGAATGAAATATGTCGATAAGTCATGCGATTATGCAAAAAAAAAGGTTAAATAATGAGTAAAATGATGATGGAAAAAGACGATAAAATGAGCGTTATCACATTCATGTCAACAATGACCTAACTTTCAATACCAACATTCATAAGAATACAAATAAACAAACCAAAACCACTCCACATAACATTTATCGAATACAAACAAAGCATTATCACATAATATAAATAACAATAGCATATTCCTAGAATGTCAGTAACATATGTATAAAATAAACGAATATCAATTTTAGGTTTTTAATACTCAAGTTTTTTCATTTAGTCTACACTTTGCCGAATCAAAATAAGCGAAATTTCATAACCCAAAAATCGAAAAAAAAACTTCCAAGTTCTAACGTAAAACACTTCCAAGTTCAAAAATACATTTGTTGCGATTTACATTCGGAAAACTGAATTGTTTAAATTAAAAATAACATCATAGTACTAAATTGATTACATGCACGAACATTTCGCAGATGTGTAGTTCGTGCAAGCTTTTCTTCCCAGTTTCGTCCGGCCTTCTCTCCTTTTCACTAGGTCGGAGTTGAGATCCAAATGTAGCGGACAAAAATATCGATATATGCTTACAATTAGGTCGAATCCACAAATCACATGACAAAACATCAACGGGTAGTAATGTAGCGGATAAAAACAATGGTATACGCTTATAGTTAGGTTGCAAGCTTCTCTTCTCAGTTTTGTTCTTCCTCTGCTAGCTCATTTGGTAGATGGTGGGAATGAGGGGTTTGGAGTGTCAGGTTCGAGTCCTAGGAACAAGAAAAATATTCTTTTTGTTTCTTCTTTGCCGATTCGGTGTGTGGAGGCCTTGGGTTATACTCACCTATGAAGACTTCTTCTTTTGCTTTTGTGGCTTCTAGAGCTCAGTCTTGGACCCTTCAAGACCATATTTTGCAGGATAGTGGATTTATTGATATGGGCTTTGAGTTCTTTTGGAGCTTTGGGCAATCTTCAAGCTTATATTCCTAGTTTTGATCTTTCTGGTTTTATTGTAAAGAGCATCATCCCCCTAAAGCCCAACATGCTTTGGCGAGTGCTTTTTATGGTAAGACAGTACAGACGATGAAAGCAACTTTTAATTTGAACCCTAGACAAAAAGCGGTTTTTTAGTGTCTACATGCATCGCATAGTCAAGATTTCATTCTTGCCATACCTATTGATGGACTTGGACAATGTATGTCTCCCGTTGAGTATCGCACGATCCTCAAGTATCGCCTTATGATTCCTTTGTTCCCGTTTGAGATGTTTTGTCCTATGCCTAATTGTGGGAGGTATTTGGATGAATTTGGGAGCATGCGGTTCATTGTAAAGAACTACCCGACTTCAAATATAGGCATGATCTGATTCGTGATCTTTTATGTGACGTGTTTAAGAGAGCATGGATTTTGGTCAGGAAAGAGGCGCATATATTCTTCTTGACTGATCCGCGTGAAAAAAGGTCTACGTTGAGGCCCGCAAATGTGTTAGTTTTTGGATGGGTGGATGGAAAACATGCTTGTATTGATTTGACAAGAGTCTCTCCTTTGATTGGTTTGGATAACGGGCCTTTTGTGGTAGGTAAGACGACCCTCAGTGCGGCCTCTTTGAAGGTGGCTAAACATGAAAAAGCTTGTCTTGAAAACCAACATGTGTTTCTTCCATTCGCTTTCGATACGTTTGGTTTTCTTGCTCCTGATGCCGTCGAGATTTTCAAGAGGGTGCAACGGGTCTTGCATGGTAATTTTGTGTCACATAAGTCTTCAGATGTAGTGTTTAGGAGAATCGGATTTGCTATTCAGAAAGGATTGGTGGCACAAATTTTTGTCCGCCTAACTTATAACTTGATGTAATTGATCTTGTAATACAAGATAATATTTTTCAATAACTTATAATCTCAAATAAACTCAATCTTAATTAACCTTCTAAAAACATCCTTCTTTTACTAGACACCTTTAATTCTTTGATGTGTTGCATAAGTTTAAACATTTTAAATTATTAATTCATATCTCATTGTATTATTTATAATATTTGTGTAAATAATTCATATATTTTAAAATATTAATACACAAAATTTAAACTAAAAAAACTCGTTCATCTAACTTGTAAACAAAATTGTCATGTGGCGACATACGACGCTCCATACCTTGGTGTCACAAGTTATGTAAAATAATTGAATAGAATCCTAAGTAATGGTTTGAAAATAAATTTAAAACTAATTATGACCTCATTAAATTTTAAACTAAGAAATTTTATAATAGAAGTATTTTTAAATATATTTCATTCCAAAACTAAACAAAAAGTAAATTTAAAGCTATTTTTAATTTGAGAATAATGAGGGAGTAGGGCTTTTATTGTTTTCCAATTATAATATAGGCCCTTCTATTTTTATGTTGAAATTTGTAACACCCCAAATTCGCGGGACTCGGGATGCTACGGGCGAGACCTCACAATGGGTCCCGACCCTTAGCCTGACAACAATTTCATCGGACCTTTTCAAAAAGGAACAAATAAAGGCAAAACTCAAACCGTTTATAATGTATGCGGAAAACTGAAAAGTAAAGATACAAGGTGGAAACTCAGCCGAGTCCTCAAACGACATAACTCCGATAAGGAAATCTAAACCGTACAACATAATTCAACAACACAAAGGAAATCTAAACCGTACAACATAATTCAACAACACAAAGGCATAATCCAAAAAACGTCTCCGTCCTATAATGTACGGAGACCCCGGCTGTCCACTCCTCCACCTCACTCGGCGGCGTCCCTAACCTGCAAGGCATCTACACAACGGTCTAAAACCGTTAGCTCATATTCGAAGCATTAGAAAAGAGGTGAAGGCACATACACACATATATCACATAACACACACATACTCCAAAACACACAAGATCGGTTTATTATCTTTTTATTATTAAGTCGTATCCCGTTCTAATTCAACTTAGGTTTGTGACACGAGAACCACCATGGTCTCGCCTCGGTCCCTACTTACCGGCAAGGAATGGTACTGATGCATCCGACAGTCTACCCGCCCGGGCTAGTCGCCGAGAACCTCCTATACTCTCGTAAGAGCTAGGCAGATGATGTCACCGCCCGTTATCATACACTTGGGCCAAAATAATATAAAGTCGGTGGTCCTATTTACCGGTTTAATTGTTTATAACATAAACAATAACACACACACACCACCAACACACATCGATGCTAATACGTAAAATACGAGCTAAGTAAGTCCGGAGACTTACCTCGTCACCACACTCAACTCACAACACTCTCGCTTCCTTAGGGAGGAAGCCCACAACCTGCTCACAAGAGAATATACATATCAACACATGCTCACGCTCAAGAAGTCTTAAACTTTACTCTAATGATCTAAGCAAGATCACTTAACCCTCAAGCTAGGAATGCATCCTAGGGTCCAAGGTACTCACCACACACTCAACACATGAAAGCAACTCACAACAGTTTATAACCTCACATGATCTTAAACCTCAGCCAAGAAGGAACAAGCTAGCCTAGAAGGTCCATCATGCTCAACATACTCATAACCATCAACTACATCGAGCCTTAAGGGCTCCTAGGTTCACAACCACTAAGTGGCATCTCAAGCTACTCTAGATCCATCCTAGGCATGCTACTAACATGGTACAACTACTTAACTAAGGAAGGAACGAAGAGGAAGGGAGAAGAGAGCCTACCGTTGAAGAAAACGCAGCCGCGAAGTCAAGCTGGCGCCCCTGCGGATCTATCACCGCACCCGCGGCCTCCTGGCGCCGCCCCTGCGCCTCCTGGTGCCTCTTGGCTCCTCCTTGCGCCGCCCCTACGCCTCTTGGTGCCGTCCCTACGGTGGCTGGATCCGCCCCTACGGTGGCTGGATCCGCCCCTGCGGTGGCTGGATCCGCCCCTGCGGTGGCCTTGATCCGCACCCGCGGCTCTGATGATCCGCCCCCGCGGTCACGCTGTAGAAGCTCGTCTTTGACCGTGGATCCTTGGCTCCAATGTCCTTCTCTCCTTGTTGGGTCTTCTTCAAACACCAACCATTGATTTTAGACTCCTCTCAACGGCCTAAACAAGCAAAGAACACATGCATGCAAGGATTCAAGGAAAAAGCTTCCTCAAGAGCTTCATCCATGGCCATGGAAGAAGGAGGGGGAAAGAAAGGGATAATCAGCAAAGAAGAGAAGGAAGGAGAGGAATATGCTTACCAAACTAGATCAGATCTTTCTCCACTGCAGTCTACAATCCAAGAGCTTCAAAGATGGAAGAAGAGCAAATAGAGAGAGAAGAGAGGAAGAGAGGAAAATGACTAACGTGAAATGAAAGTCAAGAGTGAGAGAGGGAGGGGACAAGGCTGCCAAAGAGGAGAGGGGATCAAGGGGTCAGCTCACCTCTTGTCACCTCATTTGCTCACCTCTTGTCACCTCAGCTCGCAATGAGGGGTCGGAAATGATCTCTTGTCACCTCAACTAAGAACGAGGGGTCGGAAAGCGGAAAAAGGGAAAAACGACGAGTCGTCTTGGGATTTAGGAATAATTCCCGGCACTCGGCACCTCGTGCCTGCGGGAAAACTAAACCGATAACGCGGGAAGGTCGACAAAACGCTCCAAGTTTGGAATAGAAATTCCGGATGTTACAACTTACCCCCCTAAAAACAAGTTTGTCCCGAAACTTGCTAAACACAACACTCTCGGTCAAACACGTCTCGTAACCACGTGGAACTCATAAAACGTCAACTATCGGTTCTAATCCAAGTCTACGTATGAAATCACATCAAGACCTCGCAAGGTACACATATACTCATACGAACTCACATAACACGTCATGACATAAACACATAGCACAAACAAGGGAAGATCTCGGGACTAACCCGACGGTCCTATCGATGTCGCTAAATCTTCGTAAAACTCGGGATAGTTCCTCCGGATACTATCCTCCGTCTCTCATGTAGCCTCATCGGCTCCTCGCCTCGACCACTGCACTCTCAGCATCGGTACTATCTCCTTCGATCGAAGGCGCCTCGTGCTCCGCTCTAAAACCGCTATCGGATGCTCTACAAAAGTATGGTTCGGCTCGACCACTAGGTCCTCGTGGCTAATGATGTGCCTCGGGTCGTGTATGTACTCTCTCAGCTGAGAGACATGAAATACCGGATGTATACCCTCCAACCGCGGTGGTAATGCTAACCGGTATGCCACCTCACCGACTCTCTCCAAGATCTCGAATGGACCGACATATCGGGGGCTTAACTTCCCCTTAATACCGAATCGCTTGACGCCCCGCGTCGGTGATACCCTCAACCACACCTGAGATCCTACTCGGTCTCAGACCGGTAACGAAATCCATGGATATGTCCTCCCACTTCCACTACGGCACGGGCAGTGGGTGAAGCTCTCCTCCGTGTCTCTAGTGCTCGATCTTGACGTGTTGACAGGTCACGCATTGGGCCACATATCTAGCTACATCGGGCTTGAGCCCGCTCCACCAATAAAATCTCCTAATATCCTGGTACATCTTACTCGTTCTTGGGTGCACCGAGTAAGGTGTGGAATGTGCCTCATGCAAAATCCGCTCTCTCAACTCTTAGTCTGACGGTACACAGATACGTCCTTGGCGTCTCAATAGCCCGTCTGCTCCTGTGATAAACTGCGGTGCCTCTCCTCGGGACATCCTGTCCCGGATCCTCATCAAAATGGGACATCCTTCCTGCTTCTGCAGGATCTCTTCAGACAGGTCAGGTAATACCTCTAACTCGGACAAACAACAGTCCGTATCCAGGAACCGGACATCCAACTCCAACCCTATCAAATCCCTCTACAAATGTGGTTGAACCGTAAGCCGAGCTATAGCTTCCTCTCGAGGTGTCCTCCTACTCAAAGCACCGGCGACTACGTTCGCCTTCCCCGGATGGTACAAAATCTCTAAGTCAAAGTCCTTAATCAACTCCAACCATCTCCTCTGGCGGTTATTCAAATCCCGCTGAGTGAATATATACTTCAGACTCTTATGGTCTATGAAGATCTGGCACGTAGCCCCGTACAAGTAATGTCGCCAGATCTTCAAGACATGAATCACTGCCGCTAGCTCAAGATCATGGGTAGGGTAATTCTCCTCGTACGGCTTCAGCTGCCGAGAAGTGTACGCAATAACTCTACCCCTCTGCATCAAAACGCACCCCAAGCCTAGCTTGGAGGCGTAACTATACACTACAAAATCCTCTACGCTCTCAGGCTGGGCTAAAACGGGAGCGGAGGTTAACCTCCTCTTCAGCTCCTCGAAGCTGCGCTGACAAGGCTCGGACCAGACGAACCAGGTAGTCTTCCTCAACAAGGAAGTGAGCGGTCGTGCAATCACGGAGAAACCCTCAACAAAACGGCGGTAATATCCCGCTAAGCCCAGAAACTGCGCACCTCCTTGACCGTCCTAGGAGGCGGCCATGAGGAAACAAACTCTATCTTCGCCGGGTCAACCCTGACACCCTCGGCGGAAACTATATGACCCAGGAATGCCACCTCGGACATCCAAAACTCGCACTTAGAGAGCTTAGCGTAAAGCTCTCTATCCTGGAGGACTTGAAGCACCGTCTTCAGGTGTCCCTCATGCTCCTCCCTACTCCGGGAGTAGACTAAGATGTCGTTTATGAACACTACCACGAACTGGTCCAAGAAGTCGATGAAGATGTCGTTCATCAACTCCATGAAGACGGCGGGTGCATTCGTGAGCCCAAATGGCATCACGACAAAATCATAATGGCCGTATCTCGTCCTGAATACCGTCTTCGGTACGTCCTCCTCTATCGATTGATACACTTGAAACGCCGGGTGAACACCCTCTACTCTCGGCGGCCATGCCAGCCGGTAAAACACTTTCCCAACTTGCGCTAAGATCTCAAAAAGGTCCAATGTATCGGAAACTCAACTTCCTTCTCGGGTCTTTCTCACTACAACATTTCCATTATGTTTCTTCTTTGCTTGTCTCTAACAAAGAAGATCGAACTTCCAATTTACACCGTTGGCTTTGGTTCTTGTCAAACCAAACTTTGATGTTACGTTTCCTCAATTCTTGTTGCAAGTTCTAAGTAATGAAGGAAATATGTTGCTTCACACTGCTTCTACTAACGAGACATGTATGTTATAACTTTTACGTCGTCTCTCAATACTCAATCAAGACCATGTCTTGAAGAATCACTTGTACACTTCAACCCGATCATACCTCGAGGCAATTTCCAAAACAATTGCACCAATGAATACCCTCTTAACTCTCAACAACTCCATTGTCCATTTTCGTCCCACTCAATACTTCATCGTCATCCGGAGTAGGTTAGCCATAAATGGTGTTACTTGGAGAATCTCTCCACAAATCCGGTAATGATCAACACATCCAAGAAAACTTGTAACTTCTTTCACATCATTTGGGGGTTGTCATCCCGAGACAACTGATAATGCAACTTCTCTCTTCTTCGAGAATAGACCAAAATGTCTTATTTGGGGCATTAGTAAGCCCATATGGAATCACTACAACTCGTACTGACCATGGTTTGTCCGGAATGCCGTGTTTGCAATATCCCAGTCTCAACTTCTCAATTGGTGACAATCAAACCTTAACTCGATTTTAGAAGAGACCACCGACCCTTGCAACCGGTCGAGTAGATCATCTATACGTGGTAAGGGGGTACTTGTTCTTCATTGTAATCTTGTTTGGCTCATTGTAATCGATGTACAAATGGAGATAACCGTCTCTCTTTTCGCAAACTTGTGTTCTCCATAACAACTTCAAATCAAGAGTTTAAGATATATTATAAGTTCTTGTTACCGTTCCTTTATGATCCCACAGCCTGGTTACTCTCCCCCACACTCATCCATAGACCACCCGCACATGCGCGTTCTCGGTTGTCACTAATTAGCTGATAACTAACATTCTCCCATGTCAATGACTTACCATTTTTCTATGCTTCCATGTTACCATTCTCATGAAGGCTACCTTCTCGGGGTACTCTACCTTAAACTCCGTTAGTTCATTCTTCATTCCACGCTTCTTTTTCCTTCTACGAGATAAATATACCCTTCTCGGCGTTCTTGTGTCACATGACTCACCTTCATAGGCTTAACCGCGCTTCATGATATCTTGTAAGTGCGTCTTATCAAAATCTTTAACGTTAGTTAGCATCCACGTGTTGCTCTCATCTTCTTAGGATCATCATTTATACACACTTCCTCCTTTTTGGCGTTTCTTCGCCTTATCGTCATAACGGAAATCGGTCAACTCCGCTTGAATCCCCACCTTGACATTCTTCTCATAACTCTCGCAATGTTGACTCTTCACTTAATGGTACCTCGTAAGCTTACCTCACGGTATATACATCTTTCACACTTGGTTCGATCACGTTTCTCATCTTGACTCCAAAGCTTAGGAGCGTCTAAAGAAAGCTTCACTTCTCGTGATGGAACACCGCCTTTAACCTTGTTAGAATGCACCCATCTCCTCCTCGATTCGCATCTTTAGTTGTACACCCGTCTTCTTGAAGAACTTAAGTTTGTTATCTCCATTGTTCTCGTCGTCGTTCGATCATGACTTCTTTTGAACCGCTTCTAAACTTTAATGTTTATCCCGAGTTTTCTTTTACTCGGTTGCCCTTCTCTTACGTCATCTCTACTCCTCCTCTTCGACATCCTTTTAAAGGAATCCGCGAAACGTCATGGTGCTCGTTAGCACGAAAAGATCAACTCGATACTTGCGTGTACTCCTCCACGTATGAACGCTATCCCACGCCAACGACGTCGTCTTAAAGGTGATGATATCGTATTATCCTCTTTCTATTAGGTTCGTATCTCCATATGCTACTATATATTTAAAATCCGTATATAAGACTATATATGTCCTATGTCCACATTCCTACTAATATAACACACCCAGAATTCCATCACAACAAAACAAGGTCCAAAACATATAATAATCCTCCTATATAACTATACATATAAATCAAGTCCATCATGCAACTACAATCCACATATACATAGCTAGGTACATACAAATCCAAAAACATCCTAAGGCCATATATATATATATATATATATATATATATATATATATATATATATATATATATATATATATATATATATATATATATATATATATATATATATATATATATACTAGGTGCATACGCGTGCGATGCACGCGTTGCAAACATGTGTGATGCACGCGTTTTCTGTGAGAAAAAATTTCATTTTTTTGGTATGGATATCCGGGTTTGGTTCAAATTACGCACCCTTTTTAAAGGGAAAATTAAATATTTATGCTAAAAAAATTTTAATTCCTAAATATGATGTATTTTATATCAAATTCATGTGAAATATATGTAAGTATCTACTCATGATTGCTAATTAATAAGGGAACTTTCACTCATTTTTTACCTTATCATGCAAGATGATGAGTTAGAGAAACAATTACATTTAAATTTGTTATAGTCAAAATAACCTATGATTGATGATTTTGGATCAATGTTCTTGTAAGAGTCATCCAAAATATGCTTTTTTCATCTCTTTTCCTGCAACCACTACACAATCATTCATGTGTTGTGACCATAGAGTACATCCATACTTTAAGGTTGTTATATCTAAAAGAACCTCACTACACGCTCATTCATGTGTTGTGACCATATAGTACATCCATACTTTAAAGTTGTTATATCTAAAAGAACCTTGATTGCTGATTTTGGATCAATGTTCTTGTAAGAGTTGTCCAAAAGATGTTTTTTTCATCTCTTTTCCGGAACCCACTACACAATCACTCATGTGTTATGAACATAGAGTACATCCGTACATTTAAAGTTGTTATAGCCAAAAGAACAGATTGCTAATCTTGGATCAATGTTCTTGTAAGAATCATCCAACAGGAGCTCTATTTCCTATCTTCCCCGGCAACCAACATACAAGCACTTATGTGCTGTGAACATATAGTTCATCCGTACCAAAGTTATCAGATAGCTCATAAACATAAAATCAAATACGCTTAGAAAAGTAAAAAGTGAAAGCGGAGAAGGAAAAACCATCACACGACTAAACATCTCCATCCCCTAAATTTTCAACGATAAATGACGGTCGCATGTTAAATGATGGTCGCATGTTTTATCATCCGTCACGTTCAAATTAGGACTGGTATTTACCTTAATGGTGTTTATGGAGCTCTTTCAAAGGGTAAGGGGATCTTACTGGACAAAATTTAATGTTGCACAACATTTGGTTCATGATCTCATTTTTTGTAGCCTAAAAGGAATTAAAGTGTGTATATTTTACACCATTAGTGTAGAATATAACATCAGATGTTGACTCTAAGTTAGTAAGTTCATTGAAACCTGATCCGGGAATAATTAAACCTTCACTTTTATCATTAAAGATCAAAAAATAAAGCAAATAGAGTACCAACATTCTAAGAAAAGACAGTGATACATCATTGGATTTTTGGTTCCACAGGAAGCTAATTTAAGATAAGAAAGTTCATACTTTATTTATGATATCATTCATTCTTCATTTTCAGGATATCAAGAAATCATGATATTGTACAATACATGTCGTAGTGGTTCCATAAATTGTTTGAAAGCAAGCTTCATATTGTCTTCCCTGAACGTCAATGAGATAATGACATAGTAGAAAGTTGTTTAGGAGCAGAATAAGTCATAATTAACCTGCAAAGTGAAGTGCTCTCTCTGATTGGAGAGGGGAAAAACATTAGTATGCACAAACCTTAGGATTGTAACATTAGAATAACAAACAGTGGTAACTGATATCATTTAAAAGAGTTATTGTATGATGTGGTGCAATGTGATGTACTAAATTGAGTCCGGCTTTAAAATTAGCTTTGTAGTCATATAGATGTACAACATTAAAACCTCACATACATAGATATCTAGTAAGAGAACATACCTTACGTAGACATGGTCAACTTGAATGTAAAAGTATATCCCATGCATTATCCAGAATGAAATAGCAAACAAAACCCTATTTGCACCCACTTCTTTGTTTTAGATTGGCATGCAATGGATTCACGCCCTCGAGTCTGCATTATCTTATTTAATTCATATTGGTCACCATAGCCAATATCCAATAATTTAGGTCTATTATTAATAGCATCAAACAAGAAAGCAAACACCCAAGCTGAACTTGGTGATTACTGATTACAAAAAGTAAAACAGATTTTAGAAGTAATATAGACCAAGATTAGAACTTCGAATGTGTGCAAATAATTGATCAAATACAGTTTTAAACAGTAGAAACTACAGATACCTAAGGCCAACTTTTTCGTATATCAAACCCAAGGTAGTTTTGAAGGGCTTTCAATACTACTCTAAAAACTCGGACTTACCGTTACTAAATTGCAAACAAACAAGTTTAAAGAGAACTTAGTCCTCTAGGCCAATTCTAACAAGTAAACAATGGCATATAATTGTGATCCATCAAAATAGTGGTCATCGATCTAGCCTAGTTGTCCAATTCCAAATGAGCAAAGTAAAATTGTGACCCATCATAATTGTGGTCCATAAAATTTGTGACCTTCATAGTGTTAGAATTTAAGAAGATGTAATTACCCAATACCAAACCCCAATTAAGGTGAATTGGCAACGCAAATGAGAAAAGTAAATTAATAACAAAAGCAGACATAGAAGACTTTCTTCACTTATGACGGGTATTACTTCTTCAATTTTCTTTTAAAAGCACTCACATTTTAGTGACTTTCTTAGCCCCGAAAAAGTCAAGAGGCATTCCAAACTTCATAGTATGGGTAGTTTGCTACAACATATCGGCATGGATGATCTAGACCATTCACTTACTTTCAGAATTTTAGTTTGAATAATTGTATAAACGTAGCTTCATAACTTTCCTATATAGTTTTAGGAGAAACAAAAGAGTTATATATTATCTCAAACTTTCTACTCTCACACAACACGATAGTGGTTGACCAAGAAATTCTCTTTATAACTATTTTATGTGCCAGGAAGTCAATGCAATGCAAAGAAATAGAGCATACCGTGCCTGATGCGTCTCTTACACCACAAAGTAGAAGCATGTCATCTGATCGGGCATTGGCACTTGCATACCTATGAAGAATGTCAAACAAATTCTCAATGTCAATTCTATTAGAATTCTTCATATAGTAGATGAGTAAAGACAAAGGTAAGCTTTTGCAATATACGGTATACACTTGTTTGCAATTTAGTCTACTTCAATTATACAATTATGGAGCAGCAACTGACATTGGACAACACAAACAAATTCCAAAGGAAAAAAAAAGATGAAATGTGTTACCTAAAATGAAAAAGGCTAAAGCAGATGTTTAAACTCAACAAGAAAAATAATCTGAATAGCTTCTTATTCAAGATAACAAATATGGGTATTTCAAGCTCCATCATGAAAATAATGGGTAGATGTGAAAGCAAATATGTTAAATTGTCATAAAAATATAATATTTTTGTATATCTTAATCTCATCATTGTATCCCAACACTGGGTACCAAGACATGCAACTATAGACCTTAAATAAATATCCCAAATAAGTCTTAAAACAAACAAATAAGAGTACACAAAAAACGAGGGAACCAAACATAAATAAAGTCCAATATCTAAAAATTAATTAACAAATGAAATCTTTCTCATAGATAATAAAGTTGGCGAGATAGCTTGAACAATACAAACTCACATTCTAGCAGAAGGTCTTATCACTTTCTGGACCAACATTGTAGAAGACCTCTATCATTTTTTATTTTTTTTTTGTGCGGATCTGTAATACAGAGGGATGAAAAATGGAGTCTTGACTAAGAAAAGAACCACAAATAATGTAATAAAAAATCCATAATCATCAACGGAATTCATGCATTATATTTTTGTGATACGTTTGCCTCTGAGTTGTAGTTCATTCACTACGATTGCTTTTATTATAAGAACCATATGTAGAAAACCTAAACTTAATAAATAAATAAATAAAGATAAATTACCGTTTAAAATTATGTTCACTGCAAAACTTTTGAAACTGGGGGTTCGATTCAGTTATGTGCATTGGGAACAATACGCAAGGAGCCCATGAAAAACAGATTGGATATATTGAGAACATATCAAAGTATAAGTACTTTTCTTAGACAAAGGTGGTGGCTTTGCATGCATTTGTGGAGATAATGTTGCAAGGAGACCATGAACAACAAATTGAATGGTTTCTCTTAATTCATCTAAAGTTGATTGTGATAGCTCAACAACATTATATAATAGCTCAACAGATTGGGTAAAGTCAGCAATTTATGCATCTATGTGGAATGTATAAATTACATGACATCTATAAGAAGGAAAACATAAAGTCATCGACTCTTGGTCAAATCTATTCTTCAATATAAAAATGCAGATGATGGTTAATAATATCATGTCCCAAGATAAAAGTACCTTAACATTGCAAAAAGATGTAAAGTGAATAAAAATTCACAAAAGAAACCAACAACATTGCTAGTTAGCCAGACTGAAATAAAAAAAGCCCTTCAAAATTCACGATTCAAGTTCTTCCTTTGCTAATCATGAAAGCTTGTACAACAAAGAATTAATATGCACCAAGATGCTAATTGTTTTGTAGACTTATAATTATATAGACAAATGAATCATGAAAGCTTGTACATCACGAGTATGTTCTAATCACATATGAAGAAAAACGAGGTAGAAGAGGGTGAAGAGTAAATCGAATTGTACCTAACCGGTGAAGCAAAATTGAACTTCCTGAATTTCTCTTGTTGAGCCCAGAGTAGAGTTGGCTTTGACAGCAAGAAATATAGAGTATTTATGAGACTATTCTTTCCTACATTTGGCAAACTTATAATTCCAACAACGATTGTCTTCTTAATCTGTCGAGACATTAACACATTGGCAATGCTTAAACTATTAGAGAACAAGATTAGATTGTATAATATAAACATAAAATAAGTTTGGTCCTGCACCTAAAGGCAACAGAGGGAAATTCTTCATTTAAGTTCTTGAGACACCTTTGAAAGAAATGTTAAACCTTAGTGAAGAAACTCATGATAATCACATGTTGAATACTTGGACAAATCAATGCAATAACGTCAGACCAAGCAAAGTCCCAAAGTTATTCCACTAAATATTCAACCAAGAAACTTTCGGATTTCCACTTGAAACTTTCGGATTCCCGCAGCCATTTTTATACTTTGAGGTTTCAAGGCACATTGATGAAGATCTAAAACAAACAAAAACAAAGAATTCTCCAAAACCTTCTCTTGACTTAAACTCATCGGTTGGTTTTCCGAATCTCGATCAATATCAAACTCATCAAATTAGGAAGAAAGGAAGCACAAGAGTTGTACAAAAGAGAGAACGTAGCTGTGATTCTTCGCTAGGGTTTGCTAGTTGCGGTCGCCGGATATGGCACCATCCATCGCCTTAGAACCTTCGAGAATCTCCCGACGTCCCTCGCGTAGCCGCTAGGTGCTCTCCGAATAAGAGGGAAAGACGGAGGATTGAGAGACCTTGGTGGATAAAGACATTAGGGTTAGATGGCGAGGGAAACATACACCCAAACACCTGCGAAAAAAGCCCGGTATTAGGAAACACTGAGGAGATCCAAACGCGCTGAGAAGAAGAAAAAAACCCCGGTATTTTCGTAATTTCGGTGAACATTTGGACATAAGCGTCATCAAACGCCATTTACTATTCATTAAGCTTTACTCACATTTAGGTAGTTTTTGGATATATATATATATATATATATATACATATATACATACTTCAAATCCAGAGATCTATGTCGCCGAGGTTTGCGGAAGGAGTGGTGGTCCCATACATTCTAACCCAAACCCGACTCATGCATATGATTTTGAAAACGAAAAGTCAAAACCCGTGTGAGTTCTGTTTATTCCTCATTCGGCCTTTAAAAGATTGCGAGTGCCATTGTTGTCAACCTAGGGCTCTGATACCACTTTTGTAACACCCCAAATCCGCGAGACTCGGGATGCTACGGGCGAGACCTCACAATGGGTCCCGGCCCTTAGCTTGACAACAATTTCACCGGACCTTTCCAACAAGGCACAAATAAAGGCAAAACTCAAACCGTTTATAATGTATGCGGAAAACTGAAAAGTAAAGATACAAGGTGGAAACTCAGCCGAGTCCTCAAACGACATAACTCCGATAAGGAAATCTAAACCGTACAACATAATTCAACAACACAAAGGAAATCTAAACCGTACAAGATAATTCAACAACACAAAGGCATAACCCCAAAAACGTCCCCGTCCTATAATGTACGGAGACCCCGGCTGTCCACTCCTCCAACTCACTCGGCGGCGTCCCTAACCTGCAAGGCATCTACACAACGGTTTAAAACCGTTAGCTCATATTCGAAGCATTAGAAAAGAGGTGAAGGCACATACACACATATATCACATAACACACACATACTCCAAAACACACAAGATCTGTTTATTATCTTTTTATTATTAAGTCGTATCCCGTTCTAATTCAACATAGGTTTGTGACACGAGAACCACCGTGGTCTCGCCTCGGTCCCTACTTACCGGCAATGAATTGTACTGATGCATCCGACCGTCTACCCGCCCGGGCTAGTCGCCGAGAACATCCTAGACTCTCGCAAGAGCTAGGCAGATGATGTCACCGCCCGTTATCATACACTTGGGCTAAAATAATATAAAGTCGGTGGTCCTATTTACCGGTTTAGTTGTTTATAACATAAACAATAACACACACACACCACCAACACACATCGATGCTAATACGTAAAATACGAGCTAAGTAAGTCCGGAGACTTATCTGTGAGACCCTAGTCTTTCGGACCGAGACCGGACCTTGGCCGAGATTGACTTTGGCCGAGGTTGGTCTAGCCGCCCCCGCGGGTTCACAGCGCCGCCCCTGCGGCTTCCTGGATCGCCCCTGCGGTTTCCGGAGGTTGCAGCCGCCTTCGTTGACCTTGACCCGTGTTTACTCTTTGCTTCCTTATTTCTTTTCCTTGGCTCGTGATCAAGGGTTCCTTCATTCTCATCCAACTCTTACTTCCTCCTTGCTAGCTCCCTTGCTCCATTGCCCTTCCTTGGTTGGCTCTTGGTTTCCTTTGGTTTTTGGAAGAGTTGGTGTGTGCCTTATGCTAGTGGATGATGTATGCTGTGCATGTAAGCCAGCTACTTCAGTGTGTGTTCTTCCCCAGCAGCCTAGCACTCCCAAGGCGGTGAGTGTTCTTGCTTCCTTTCTTTCCTTTCTTTGATTCAATCTCTTTAGCTTAGGTTTAGATGTATGTATAGGGGTGTATGGACGTGGACTTATGTATGTATATGTTTGGTTGTGGCTTGGAAGAGTGTAGACGTGATTTGATCACGAGAAGAACTGAAGAGAAGCCGCGGGAGAAGTTCCTGCGCTGTCGCCGCCCCCGCGGCCAATGTCACCGTCCCCGCGGCGTCTGTGTCGCAGCGCCCGCTCCGAGCCAGCGGCGTGCCAGCGTTGCCCGTGGCCAGTGTCACCGCCCCCGCGGCGTCTGTGTCGCAGCGCCCGCGCCGAGCTAGCGGCGTGCCAGCGTTGCCCGTGGCCGCGGCCGCCTGTATCCGCCCTTGCGTCCCTTCTTCACGCAGGTGCGTCTTGTTTCGGTTCTACCTAGAGTTAGGTAGATCCTTTCCTTTCATAGTATGAGCGGTAGTAGCATGCTAGGTACGAGTAAGAGGTTAGAGTGTGGTCGAGTACGGAACTGTTTGTGCCAGTTACGACCTTGAGGTTTACGAGTTGGATTATGATCCGTATGGATCCCTTGGGTCTAGGTGTGACCTTGTTATGGATATGAGTGTGATATATGCGTTATACCTTGTTTAGGCTATATTGATCTCCAGAGCGGAGCCGTTTGAGTTGAGTTTGAGACCCCGAGGTGGAGGTAAGTCCATAGGACTTACTTAGCTGATATCCTTATATGAGGATGTTTGCATGGGTGGTGTATGTTATACTTGCTTGCATGTGATATTGTTATTACCGACCTATGGTCTATTGCGAGCCCATTGTAGGGTTGTGACAACCTTGCGCACACATCCCTCTGGGAGATTGAGAGGTTCTCTACGGAGCATCCAGATCTGGTAAACGGTACGGGCACTGTCTCCATTCCCTCAGGGTACACGGAGGAGTCGTCCCGATTGACCACTCCAGCTGGCATTACCACCGAGAGGCGAGGGTTATATTCCTCGTGTCACCTATATTCATATTCAGATATTTATATGATGGAGTGACTGGACTTATAATACAGATAATAAACCGGGTAAATGCGTGATATCATGTTGTGGTGTTTATGTTTTTATGATGTGTGTTTGTGCTCCTGCATCTTCTTATATATGTGTATAGTTAGCTAACGGTTTCATACCGTGTTGTAGACTTTGCAGGTTAGGAGAACTGCAGAGTGATCCAGAGTGGGTGATCTGCTGAGGGCTCCGTACACTGGGGTCATACTCGGAGACTATGGGTTATTTTGACCATGTATATACGTTATGTTTTGTTTGTAATCAACATCGTTGTATAAATTTTTTGATACTTTTATAACAGTTTGATGTTTTGTATTTAATCTATCGGTGCCTTGTTGTAAGATTCAGTGAAGTTGTCAGGCTAGGGTCAGGATCCATTGTGAGATCCTAGCCTAGTAGCACTCCGAGTCCTACGGATTTGGGGTGTTACAAAGGTGGTATCAGAGCCCATGTTGACAACAATGGCACTTGTAATCTGCAATAAAGTTCGAATAGATAAATAAAC
This sequence comes from Fagopyrum tataricum, assembly GCA_002319775.1. Lineage (NCBI taxonomy): Eukaryota > Viridiplantae > Streptophyta > Magnoliopsida > Caryophyllales > Polygonaceae > Fagopyrum > Fagopyrum tataricum. Next base: position 10,422,472 of record CM008280.1, read on the forward strand.
AGAACCCGAAAGGGGTCTCACTTTTCAAAAGATTTTGGTTTTGAAAAGAGTACAAATATTTTGGGATATCGTGTACGTGAGCCATCACCCCTCTGAAGATCTCGATAGTATACATATATATAGATATTCTATTGTGATTGATTGATATATACATATGGCATATATATCTTTCTGAGTTAGGTTACGTCCTCTGCAGATGGTTCAGACTAGAGCCTTACCTGCAGCTGGACGGGGTAGGGGTAGACCTCCTCTAGGTAGAGTACGAGGTCATGTTCCTGTTGTGGATCCGCGTGCAACAGAGGAGGTTTGTGTTGAGGTTGCTGAGAGTGTCGTCCTTGAGACGGGGAACAACATAGCCGGGCGACAGAGTCCACAGTGAGTTCAGTCAGATGATCTACATAATGTCTCCATGGGAGGACCTGAGTTCCGTGAGTATATTCAGCGAGTGACTGAGGCTGTCAGAGCGCGTAGACCTATTCCGGATCTGCCAGTACATGAGGGGTCAGCTGAGAGATCCCATACAATTACTCAGGTGCCAACTGTACCGGCACTTGCTGCTGAGATTGCTAGAGTTATAGAGGAGCATCGAGGGCCTCGACCAGACAGTTGGTTGAAGGTATTTCATCAGATGGGAGTACCCCCTTTCTCTGGGAAGGTGGGGTTAGAGGTCGAGCTGTGGATCGGACATGTAGACTTAGCTCTAGAGTCTATTAGATGTCCAGAAGATAGACAGGTAGAGTTAGTACAGACTCTATTTCGGGATTTAGCACAACATTGGTGGAGATCTGTGCGAAGTCAGGTTGCTAGCTATGATCAGATGAGGAGCATGATTAGAGTGCGTTTCTGCCCTGCCTCTTTGAGGAAGGAAAAACTGCGTGATTTTATGGAGGCTGGCTTTGAAGATGTACCAGTCTCTAAGGCTGTCCGGAGGTTTCAGGAGGAGCTGGCTTTGTTGGGCCAAACTGCACCTCCTGCTGATCAGCATGTGTATCTCTTTTCCCGAAGATTGAGGGATGGTACCCGAGCCTATATGGAGGGATTTCATTGTGAGTCCTTGATGGACTACCAGGATCGAGCCGCCGATTATGAGCGAGAGCGGGCTAGTAAGAGGAGAGCTTCTCAGACCGGAGAGTCTGAGAAGAGACAGCATACTGGGTAGGCCAGTGGTACTACTGACACTACTAGTGCAGGGCGAGGTCAGAGTCGCCAGAGTCATCCCATCTCTATACCAGTTACAGATAAGGAACGACAGCGCCACAATTGTGGTAAGTATGGGCATATGCGACCAGAGTGTCCGAGACAGACAGTGATGTGCTACACGTGTGGCAGAACAGGTCATAGGTCCGTATTCTTCCGACAGGGTAGAGCTTCGTCTCAGCGGGGTTTTATTCCTGCTAGTGCAGCTGGGGGTGGACAGAGACCACCTCAGCAGCGGCAGACGCAGGGACAGCAGAGAGTCCTGGATCATCCTACTACTCAAGGAGTTGCTCCTGGGTCGAGTAGAGGCAGAGGTCGTGGCGGGAATGCCACTGATGCCAGAGGAGCTCATGATAGAGTCTTTTAAGCTGAGGAATGCAGAGGATTCAGCTGCACCGTCTGTACAGGTACCATTCTGATTTGTGGCTTACCTGTTAGGGTTTTGTTTGATTTTGGGTGCTACGCACTCTTTTATATCTGATGCCTTTGGGGAGTGTTTGGTTTTGGTTTTGGTTTGACTGAGGGGACACCCTTCCGTATCGGGTTACCCGATGGTAGTAGGGTCAGAGGTACCCATGAGATTCACGACTGTCCCATTTATGTAGGGACCCGTGTTTTACTGGTTGACTTCTTTGTCATGCCATTAGAGCATGAAGAAGTCATACTAGGTATGGATTGGATAGATGGACTTTCTACAGTCTTAGATATAGGTAGGAGGACCGTTACTTTTCTACAGAGTTAGGACAGATAGAGGTTTTCCGAGGATGGGACATTGGAAAATCTAGTATGATTATCGGTGCGATACGAGTAGCTAGATTGTTTGCACAAAGATGTGAAGCCTTCTGGTGTTATGCCATGAAGGAGGGGGAGAGTCCAGCATTAGAGGATATCCCAGTGGTCTATGAGTTGCAGATGTGCTCGCTGAGTCGTCCGGTTTGCCGCCTCAGAGGAGTGTGGACTTTGGTATCAAGTAGAGCCTGATATGAGGTAGATCTCGAAGGCCCATATCGGATGGCGTCTATTGAGATGTTGGAGATGAAGAAGCAACTTGAGGAGTTGGCCGAGAAGAGTTTTTAGTCACCCTAGTATGTATCCATGGGGAGCACCTGTGCTCTTCGTACGGAAGAAGGATGGATCGTTGAGACTGTATAGTGATTACAAAGAGCTGAACAAGGTGACCATTAAGAATAAGTATCTATTGCCGTGTGTGGATGACTTGTTGGAGCAGCTTCAGGGAATGACAAGTATTTTCCAGGATGGACCGATGCTCAGGATATCACCAACTGAGGGTGAAAGAGCAGGATGTGCACAGAACAACTGAGGATTTGGTTGCAGGCTTTGCGGGATAGAGAACTTTATGTTGAATTCTCTAAGTGTGAGTTCTGGATGCCAGAGGTAGCATTCCTGGGTCATGTGGTTTCAGGTGAGGGGATCAAGGTTGATCCGGCAAAGATCGAGGCAGTAGCAGTTTGGACTACACCGACGAACGTCAGGGAAGTACGTAGCTTCCTTGGCCTAGCCGGTTATTACAGACGTTTCGTGGAGGGATTTTCTGTGATTGCCCGTCCATTGACGAGTTGCTGAGGAAGACTACCAGATTTGTATGGTTTGATTGGTGTGTACAGAGTTTTGAGGAGCTGAAGAGACGTTTGACTTCTGCTCTTGTTTGGACACAGCCAGAAGGTATTGAAGAATTAGGTCTGATTAAAGTTGGACTTTTGGTTTCCGGATGAAGATGCCCGGCTGAGTACTTTAGAGATTCTACCTGATCTGTTGAGTGGGATCCAACAGAAGTAGGAGACCTACCAGATCTTGATGAGAGTACGAGATAGGATGTCTCGGGATGAGACACCACAGTTCCTGCTGGGAGCAGAGGGAGTTTGGAAACGCAGTGGTCTCGTCTGTGTACCTGCTGATACAGAGCTGAGACTGAGCTGGAGTTTTGATGTCATTTGGGTCAGTGTGGACAGATTGATGAAGGCGGCACGTTTCATTCCTATTAGGGAGACGTGGCCGGTGAGCAGATTGGCTGAGGAGTACACTAAGCATATAGTGAGACTCCATGGTGTACCGAGGACGATCATCTCAGACCGAGATGGACGATTTACCTCGAGGTTTTGGTAGCAGATTCAAACTACTTTGGGAACGAGTTTGCACTTTACTATTGCGTTCCATTCTCAAACAGATGGTCAGTCAGAGAGGACCATTCAGACGCTGGAGGGTATGCTGCGAGTTTGTGTTTAGTATACATCTATTGGGATGGCCTTATGAGGCATTGTATGGGCAGAGATATCGTACACCGTTATGCTGGGATGAGCTTGGTACAGCCAGGGGTGTGACACCTGATCAGATTCAGGATGATATGGCTTGAGTAGCACTGATTCGAGAATGTATGTTGACTGCGCAGAGCCGTCAAAGGTCGTATACAGATAGGAGGCGTAGACCTCTAGAGTTAGAATTGGAGCCTAGTATGGCTGAGAGTGTCTCCGACACGAGGTGTTAGATGCTTTGACATTAAGAAGAAGTGAGAGTGCAGCTTACAGATAGTCCTGTTTCCAAGATTCGAGGATTTATCCTGGGTTTCATGTGTCTCAGCTGAGGAACTACATACCAGCTCCGAGACACACTGTGAGTTATGATGATTTGGTGGTTAAGCCGGACCACATCTGTATTGAGCATTCTGTTACAGACCTAGGCAGAGACATGAGATGTATGCGTGTATAGAACAAACCTGTGTTGAGGATACAACGGTTGAGACGAGAACCTGATGAGACTACGGGAGAGACTGGGGATAGTATCCAGAGGAACTATCTAGAGTTATAGGTGAGGATAGATATGCCTATAGGATCCAGGAGTAAGTCTTAGGACTAGCCTGTAGAGCGATATGATTACATGCATATGTGCTTATGTGCTTAGATGTTATGCTATGTTTATTTCCCGTGCTAGCTATGATGTGTATATGACTTTACTAGATCCTGTTGTGCTAGTACGACTGTTAGGTATAGCTGGAGATGGTTCTTACCTCCATTCTATTGTGATACGACGAATAGAGATAGTTGGAGATGGTTCCTACCTCCATGCTATTTTGATGGACATAGTTTGGATGGAGATGTCTTCTCCAAGCCCTGATGATGGTTTGGCTAGAGATGTTCCTCTATGCCCCGGATAGTAGTGTGATCTTTTGAGGTATAGTGTCATATGGGTTGATACCTTAGGTACGAGAGGTGATACCTCCGATAGAGAGAGTGTATCTCGATGCTGAGTCCGAGCGGTTTTAGGACTTTGCAAGTTTCGGGACGAAACTTGTTTTTAGGGGGGTGAGATGTGAGACCCTAGTCTTTCGGACCGAGACCGGACCTTGGCCGAGATTGACTTTGGCCGAGGTTGGTCTAGCCGCCCCCGCGGGTTCACAGCGCCGCCCCTGCGGCCGGCCGCCTCTGTGGCTTCCTGGATCGCCCCTGCGGTTTCCGGCGGCTGCAGCCGCCTTCGTTGACCTTGACGCGTGCTTTACTCTTTGCTTCCTTATTTCTTTTCCTTGGCTCGTGATCAAGAGTTCCTTCATTCCCATCCAGCTCTTATGTCCTCCTTGCTAGCTCCCTTGCTCCATTGCCCTTCCTTGGTTGGCTCTTGGTTTCCTTTGGTTTTTGGAAGAGTTGGTGTGTGCCTTATGCTAGTGGATGATGTATGCTGTGTCTGTAAGCCAGCTACTTCAGTGTGTTCTTCCCCTGCAGCCTAGCACTCCCAAGGTGGTGAGTGTTCTTGCTTCCTTTCTTTCCTTTCTTTGATTCAATCTCTTTAGCTTAGGTTTAGATGTATGTATAGGGGTGTATGGACGTGGACTTATGTATGTATATGTTTGGTTGTGGCTTGGAAGAGTGTAGACGTGATTTGATCACGAGAAGAACTGAAGAGAAGCCGCGGGAGAAGTTCCTGCGCTGTCGCCGCCTCCGCGGTCAGTGTCACCGCCCCCGCGGCATCTGTGTCGCAGCGCCCGCGCCGAGCCAGCGTTGCCCGTGGCCAGTGTCACCGCCCCGCGGCGTCTGTGTCGCAGCGCCCGCGCCGAGCCAGCGTTGCCTATGGCCAGTGTCACCGCCCCCGCGGCCGCGGCCGCCTGTATCCACCCTTGCGTCCCTTCTTCACGCAGGTGTGTCTTGTTTCGGTTCTACCTAGAGTTAGGTAGATCCTTTCCTTTCATAGTATGAGCGGTATTAGCATGTTAGATACGAGTAAGAGGTTAGAGTGAGGTCGAGTACGGAACTGTTTGTGCCAGTTACGGCCTTGAGGTTTACGAGTTGGATTATGATCCGTATGGATCCCTTGGGTCTAGGTGTGACCCTGTTATGGATATGAGTGTGATATATGCGTTATACCTTGTTTAGGTTATATTGATCTCCAGAGCGGAGCCGTTTGAGTTGAGTTTGAGACCCCGAGGTGGAGGTAAGTCCATAGGACTTACTTAGCTGTTATCCTTATATGAGGATGTTTGCATGGGTGGTGTATGTTATACTTGCTTGCATGTGATATTGTTATTACCGACCTATGGTCTATTGCGCGCCCATTGTAGGGCTGTGACAACCTTGTCCACTCATCCCTCTGGGAGATTGGGAGGTTCTTTGCGGAGCATCCAGATATGGTAAACGGTACGGGCACTGTCTCCATTCCCTCAGGGTACACGGAGGAGTCGTCCCGATTGACCACTCCAGCTGACATTACCACCGAGAGGCGAGGGTTATATTCCTTGTGTCACCTATATTCATATTCAGATATTTATATGATGGAGTGACTGGACTTATAATACAGATAATAAACCGGGTAAATGCATGATATCATGTTGTGGTGTTTATGCTTTTATGACGTGTGTTTGTGCTCCTGCATCTTCTTATATATGTGTATAGTTAGCTAACGGTTTCATACCGTGTTGTAGACTTTGCAGGTTAGGAGAACTGCAAAGTGATCCAGAGTGGGTGATCTGCTGAGGGCTCCGTACACTAGGGTCGTACTCGGGGACTATGGGTTATTTTGACCATGTATATACGTTATGTTTTGTTTGTACTCAGTAGCATATAAACCTTTTGATACTTTTATAACAGTTTGATGTTTTGTATTTAATCTATCGGTGCCTTGTTGTAAGATTCAGTGAAGTTGTTGTCAGGCTAGGGTCAGGATCCATTGTGAGATCCTAGCCTAGTAGCACTCCGAGTCCTACGGATTTGGGGTGTTACATTACCTCGTCACCACACTCAACTCACAACACTCTCGCTTCCTTAGGGAGGAACCCACAGCCTGCTCGCAAGAGAATATACATATCAACACATGCTCACACTCAAGAAGTCTTAGACTTCACTCTAGTGATCTAAGCAAGATCACTTAACCCTCAAGCTAGGAATGCATCCTAGGGTCCAAGGTACTCACCACACACTCAGCACATGAAAGCAACTCACAACAGTTTATAACCTCACATGATCTTAAACCTCAGCCAAGAAGAAACAAGCTAGCCTAGAAGGTCCATCATGCTCAACATACTCATAACCATCAACTACATCGAACCTTAAGGGCTCCTAGGTTCACAACCACTAAGTGGCATTTCAAGATACTCTAGATCCATCCTAGGCATGCTAATAACATGGTACAACTACTTAACTAAGGAAGGAACGAAGAGGAAGGGAGAAGAGAGCCTACTGTTGAAGAAAACGCAGACGCGGAGTCAAGCTGGCGCCCCTGCGGATCTGTCACCGCACCCGCGACCTCCTAGCGCTGCCCCTGCGCATCCTGGAGCCTCCTGGCTTCTCCTTGCGCCTCCTGGTGCCGCCCCTGCGGCTCCTGGCGCCACCCTTGCGGTGGCTGGATCCGCCCCTGCGGCGGCTGGATCCGCCCCTGCGGTGGCCTTGATCCGCACCCGCGGTCACGCTGCAGAAGCTCGTCTTCTTCGTCTTCGACCGTGGATCCTTGGCTCCAATGTCCTTCTCTCCTTGTTGGGTCTTCTCCAAACACCAACCACTGATTTTAGACTCCTCTCTACGACCTAAACAAGCTAAGAACACATGCATGCAAGGATTGAAGGAAAAAGCTTCCTCAAGAGCTTCATCCATAGCCATGGATGAAGGAGGGGGAAAGAAAGGGATAATCAACAAAGAAGAGAAGGGAGGAGAGGAATATGCTTACCAAACTAGATATGATCTTTCTCCACTACAGTCCACAATCCAAGAGCTTCAAAGATGAAAGAAGAGCAAAGAGAGAGAAGAGAGGAAGAGAGGAAAATGACTAACGTGAAATGAAAGTCAAGAGTGAGAGAGGGAGGGGACAAGGCTGCCAAAGAGGAGAGGGGATCAAGGGGTGACATCTTGTCACCTCAGCTCGGAACGAGGGGTCAAAAATGATATCTTATCACCTCAGCTAAGAACGAGGGGTCGGAAAGCGGAAAAAGGGAAAAACGACGAGTCAACTCGGGATTTAGGAATAATTCCCGGCACTCGACACCTCGTGTCTGCGGGAAAACTAAACCGCTAACGCGGGAAGGTCGACAAAACGCTCCAAGTCCGGAATAGAAATTCCGGATATTACAAAATTTTAAATCTAAAAGCAATAATCTAGAGGGGTATAATGGGCAGCGGGACATCTAGGTTTCTAGCTTCACTAAACTGACGATTTCAATTGCAACCTCCTTCTATGAAGGCCTTCTCAACAACACTCGCTCTCTCCTCGATCTTGCTGTCGGCGCTGCTACCGGCTACAACAGACATCACCGGGCTAACCCCCTGCAACGACTCGAAGCAGTTCGCCAAGAGCGAGAAGCAGCATATCAAGAAGCTCGAATCGTTGTTGAAGCTCTACTCGCCGGACTCATCCCCGACCCTCGCAATCAACGCCACGATCGAGAAGACGAAGAGGCGGTTCGACAAGTACGGCCCGCTTCTTCTTTTGTGTAGTTGGAGCAGCGATCTTCCTCGTTGCCCCAATCTATAACCAAATCAGCTCTTCGAAGAGACTGTTCAGTACTGAATTAAAAGTTTGGACTACAAGATGGAGGCTCCGTTTCTATCTCTCCTTTCCTGTATCAACATTCAAATTCAAATTCAATTTCAGTACTGAGTTGAAAGTTTGACAGATTAAGTTTGATTTTTTGAAAGAATGAGATTTTAGGGACTGATTTTTAATTTAAAATCGGTTCAGCTGCGAAGGGGTTTTTCAAGTGCGTAATTGGAGCATTGTCCATATGATAGTTTGACCTTGACGAGAGTTTGTGCACGTGTTTCGATCGGAAACGCATAATGGTATACCGACTTGGACATTTGACGCTGTAGCAGGAGGAGTCTCTGAGCTTGGAAGAGACACTGACGACAGACATGCTTCGAGCGGCTGATTCAATTCAGGCCTTGAGGTTTTGTAGGTTGATGACTTGAAGGTGACAACTTGTTCCCAATCCCCTGTTTACACGCTCTGTTTCTAGCATCTATTGTTTATCCTTGTAAATTTGCATTTGCCTTGGACTAATTCAGGTTTCTATTTTTTATATAAATTGTGATTATAACTATAGTTATAATCATGTTATTGTTCAATGCCATTGTTTCATCGATACATATCAACAAGTTTGCTAATATTTTCACCCTCAATTTGGTCTATATCTCACATATTTGCAATTTGGTTATAGTAAATCTTACTGTATTATGTTTGATGCAAAGTGAATTCATGCATGATTTGTGTTTATGTTTGATGCAAAGTGAATTCATGCATGATTTGTGTTTCGCAGGGCAAGTTTACATGTAGATTGTTATTGGGCTAGGGAAAGATGTTATTGCTTAAAGATTGGGTCCAAAATTCTCCTATTCAAATCTGAATGTAGTGAATTCAAGTATGATTTGTGTATTAATATTGTGTATTTATAACACTACAAAAAAACAATAATGAAATACACAAGTTCAACTAGTCCAATTGGAATAAGGGTGAGTTTTTCCTCCAGAGTTCGAAACCCAATAACTATAAGCTTTATTAATATTTTGTATTGGGTCCGGGCGCATGCTTGTGTATTGGGCCCGAGCGCAGGCTTGTGTATCGGGCCCGAGCGTAGACTTGTGTATCGGGCCCGGGCGTAGACTTGTGTATCGGGCCCTGTCCGAAGCCTGTGTATCGGGCCCTGTCCGAACAACGGGCCATGTCCGAAACTTGTGTATCGGGCCCTGTCTAAAGCTTGTGTATCGGGCCCTGTCCGAACAACGGGCCTTGTCCGAAGCTTGTGTATCGGGCCCTGTCCGAAGCTTGTGTATCGGGCCCTGTCCGAAGCTTGTGTATCGGGAGTAACCTTTATTAGAACAATTGAGCTTTCATTAAACCAATTGGGCTTGGACCTTTATTAGAACAATTAGGCTTTCATTAAACCAATTGGACTTGAACTTTCATTAAAACAATTGAGCTTTCATTAAACCAATTGGATTTGAGCTTAAGTAATTTCATATTCCTAATTTGTCATTTCAATTAATCTTTAAAGATAAGTAAATGGAACCTAATTTGTCCATTGATATGAAAAAATGAGCCTCTTAGTACTCATCACTATAAAAAAAGCTTAGTCTTCCATTTCACCCTTTTAATTTTTTGAACTAACATAAAAAATTGAATTTTTTTTAGAATTACAATAAAATATAGAAAATTAATTTCAAAACTAGTTCGAAAATAAATATTTTTAATTTTTTAAGATTCTAGAAACATAAAAAATATTGTTTTTTTTTAAAATTTAATTTTCTATATTACATTTTATTTAGGATTTTTTTAAATTTTTTGGTTTTAAATTTACTTTTCCAAACTCTTACAGTTTAAAATTTATAAAATTATAAACATAAAAAAGTATTTAATTTTCTATTTTTTTATTTGAAAAATATATTAAAATTTACTATTATAAAATTTATTAGTTTAAATTTAATATGGTCATAATTAGTTTTAAATTTATTTTTCTAATTTTTAAAATTATTTTATGATGAATTTTTAATGCAATATATTAAGAATGTGTATAGAAGAGAACAAAATTAAACTATAAAGATAGTAAGAGGAATTTTAAAACTTAAAAGTACCTATAGATAAAAATCCTAAATAAACAACCAATGATTTTTTTTTTTTGATTAGATAACCAAGGATATTTTTTTTGATTAGACAACCAATTACAATCATATAATCTAGCCTAAATTTGTTTCTACAAATTTATCTGTGATTTAATTTGGTGTAATGACTTTCAATTTTTTATTTTTTTTTGTAATGAATTTGCTTTATTTAAAAAAAGAAGACAATTGTTTTGGCGAAAAAACCTAATCAAATATAAAAATGGAAAGTTAATTACATAAGAAATTAGAAAAATAAAGGAAAAAGAATTGAGTTTTCTTGCTTGGTAGGCGCGATCATCCTCAGTTCCCGTAGGGTATTTCTCTGACCCTTCCTATTTGAAGGCTGCTTCGGCCATTGCTATTTTCGGTTTTCATCCCCTAAAGCAAACAGAATCAGAGAGATACCAAAAACCCTAACAATGGCGAGACAAGCCACCAGGTTGATCGAGTCCCTCTCTAAGATTCGCCCCTCAAAGTCCTCTCTTAATCCGCCCGTTCCCCTGTCTCATGCCTCTCCGTCATCGTCTTCTCTCATCGGCCAGATCAGACAGTACGCCGCCGCTCCTACGCCTCCGCCGGCGGTTTTCGTCGATAAGAACACTCGTGTTATCTGCCAGGGTATCACCGGGAAGAACGGTACTTTCCACACCGAGCAAGCTATTGAATACGGCACTAAAATGGTATATCTCCCTTTGTTTTTAGCATCTGGTTCCTCACCGTTGTTTTGACTTTTCTGATCTAGATGTTTTTGTTGTTGTAGAGATTTGATGGATGTATTGCGATTTATTCTTTGTTGAATTTTGCTGGATTGCATTTTTGTTCTATGTTGTTCGTGTACATTGTTATTTGCCGTAATCAGTGACTGCAAAAAATGTGTTTGATCAAGATACATCGAGAGAAGAAGTTGAGAAGCTTTATAACTGTAAAGAAGCTTCGGCACTGTATATATTTTTGTTTCTCCTTTAGAAGTGCGAATTACACTCATATAAGCCATTGCCATTTGTTAAGGCTGTCACGCACAGTTGACTAATTTTTGCCTATGACTTTGATCTTTCAGTGACATTTCTATTTTGATTATTAAGCGGTTATTACGGACGCCAATATGTATAACTAAACAAATCGAATTTGATGCTAACCCTCAACTATATGTATAAGGGGCATGCAGAAGGAAGTTTTTCCTGGAAGAAGTGCATCTGATATATCCTAAGTGGCATGCAAATAATTTAAATTGATGTCTATTATACTTTCAATTATGTGATTTTTATTGATGTCAGGTCAATTAAATCCTTATCAAATGTAGAAGGAATGTTAGTATTTGGTAATTTGAAAAGTTACAATCCTTGAATAACTGGGAGAATTTGGCACCAGCTTTTTTAAAACTAATTAAAGATGTTTGGTATCAATATACTTCTAACAGGATTTCATCAGCCTTTTTACATAACTTTGCATTGGCTTCTTGTGTTTTAGGCTCCCGTTTTGACAACTTTATATTTTGAGGTGAAATGTTCTCTGATTCCTATTGCTGTCTTCATTATTTGCTGGAGAGACTTTGGATATGTGCGTGTGGATGAACTTGTTGTTTTAGCTTAAGAGCGTTTCTCTGTTTAGGCTGTTAACTTTGTATTTTTACTCTTGCATTATCTGCTTGCCCTGCCTTTGAAAGTGTAATTCTTGCTTGTATTGGCAATCCGGATATCTGATTCTCGTGGCACCTTTTTTTATCTGTCTTTACCTTCTTATATGATTTGTTTGTTTTTTGCGTAGGAGAATCAGATATCTCAAAATAACATTACATATAATACAATCATCCTCTTATTCTTGAAACAGGTTGGTGGTGTGACACCAAAGAAAGGTGGAACTGAACACTTGGGACTTCCAGTGTTCAACTCGGTTGCAGAAGCAAAGGCTGCAACAAAGGCTAATGCTTCTGTTATATATGTCCCACCTCCATTTGCTGCAGCAGCTATCATGGAGGGCATTGAAGCTGAACTGGATTTGGTTGTTTGCATCACAGAAGGAATTCCTCAGCATGACATGGCAAGCATTTTATTTTATGTTGGATTCAGTTGTTAACCTATTGTTTTATGGTCTAATAAATTCATCAGTAATTATGTCATATGTGAAACTGTTCTGCAAAATTTGGGAAATTATGAACATCACTTGTTACTGTTACTTTAGAACCAATTTTTTGAATGCAAAAAGTTCAAGAATCACCTGTTAAACTCACCACATTACCTGATTGAAATCACCATATTACATTATTACCCCTGACTATCGGAGTAGCCATGTTAATGGAAGTTCAATGGAATTTGACTAATTAAGTACCATTGAATTTCATCAGCATTATTTGGAAAGCACTTTCAAGGAATTTTTTTGGTTGCTAAAAACAGCATCCATACGAGTTATTTTGGAAAACGCCTACTCGCGTTCTTTTTCTTAGCATCTGTCAGTTGTTTTTAAAAAATATCTGTTGGATTTTGCGGTTTGACTGAACCAATCGCTTTGATAAGATCCTAACATAAGATCTTATTGAATCTATCAACAGTGTTTCTATTGAAACCAAACCAAGATTTTGTATTATGAGCTTTTGAAAAATAAATGCAAGTTGCTAACTGTGTGGGGAAGTCTTAAGAGACGAGTGTTATTTTCCTGTGTTTAGGATGATATCTCAGAAATCCTTTGCCGGGGACCTAAAGAGAAATATTATTGAGTTTGTTTACTTGAAGTCTGACCTTGCTCCTAAGCTAATAAATTAATAAAATGCTGGTTATTAGTTGCACATCTTTTGATCTGTTTAGTGTGACAAGATAACATGTTTTTCATGAATATGACTTTTCTTAGGGATTCTTCTTTCAAAGTACTTGCTAAATTCTAGAATTCCTGTATCATGCTCTCTTTATCTTCCGGGCATGAAGAAAGATGTCCTTGAATTGCTTCTGTTCCAAATGCAAGTTGAAAGTATTCCCAGAATATGTCCTTGTCCTTCGCTGTGACGTGTCTTCTAAGAAACTAATGATTATGTGAATTGTACGTATATGTACTCATTTTGAATCAAATCTGCAAATTCCAGGTCAAGGTAAAAGCTGCATTGAACAAGCAGACCAAGACCCGTCTTATTGGTCCAAATTGCCCAGGAATTATTAAACCTGGAGAATGCAAGATAGGCATTATGCCCGGATATATCCACAAACCAGGACGTATAGGGATTGTTTCACGTTCTGGTACATTGACTTATGAAGCAGTAAGGTTCCTGTTTCTAAATTACTCTCTTTGTCTCTCATTCTCTCCTTGGAAATTGCAATATCATGATGCAATACTTTCTCCTTGCCCCCATTTGACTTGAGACATATTTGTTAGCACTTCCTATGAACTTGAAGCCAATATGTAAATATGTCTTTGCCTAAGCAATTTTTTTGATTGTGGTAGGTTTTCCAAACTACTGCAGTTGGGTTGGGGCAGTCCACTTGTGTAGGAATGGGCGGGGATCCTTTCAATGGCACAAATTTTGTTGATTGCATTGAGAAGTTCATTGCAGATCCTCAGACCGAAGGTAATTGTTTTGCATGCTTCTCTTGTTCTCTGCTTCATGACCATATGTAATGAAGGGAATTTCAGCTGTCAAAAGATTTACAGCCAGTGAAGTAAGGAATAGTATCCATTTATTGATACACGATTTGTTTTGTTTTCTCCTATGTCGTATCTGCAGTCGACCAAAAATTAACAGATGGTGAACTGGAAATGGTATCCCTCTGGGCCTCTAGACAATGATGTTAAAAATAGTCTATTAGTCTGATCTCTTTGAGTTGGCTAATTAATGATTATATTCTTTTGCTGTTTGTCCTTGTGTTGCTATAAGCTACATTGGAAGCAATATCGTTGTTTCGTTTAGTCTGCTTTCTGTCTTTTTTAAATTAAGCTCCCTAGTTAACTATTGAAACCGGCTACAGGGTGAGGGCTTTTTATACAAAATAACGCCAAGATGCAATGGTTAACAGTGCTCAAGGTATCCTTTTCGGGGAATTAACAACGCCAACATTATAAATCTTCAATCAGTGAGATATTTTGTAACTTCAGTTCAGTTAAATAGGTTCCCGAAGTTTGTTTTGACATGTTTTTTCACCATTGCTATAAGAATATTTATAGTGACCAATCTAAGAAAAAATAAAGAAAAAGATTGCTAGTGTCCTGTTTTACTAGTCTTAAATTGCTTAATTTGAATTTTAAATTCCCTTCATGACTGTGAACTGGTAAGAAAAGCTTGACCTGTATTGTTGTACATTACAACCATAGTTCTTTGATTTTTTCTCTCTTTCAGGTATTGTTGTTATTGGTGAGATTGGTGGGACTGCAGAAGAGGAAGCTGCTGCTTTAATTAAGGTGACTGACTAGAAAAATTCTTTTCTATTAGGTTCAGTCTATTTATAGCTTACAATGATAATGCATGTGATTACACTGAAACCCTGCTGTAGAGTTTAGTTTTGATGTGTTAAATTAACAGTTCTTAGTCTTAATTAGATATTTGTTTTGTGAAGAGTTGGTACAGGGCCTAAGTTCCTTTGCATATCATTTGCATGTATGCAAGTGGATTAATCTGTTGTCTAGTGTCTGTCTGGTGAAGATATATTGAATAACTCAATAACCCGGGAAGCTTGACACTTTTGGTTGATATTGAAACAGGAAAGTGGAACACAAAAACCTGTTGTCGCTTTTATTGCTGGGCTAACTGCTCCACCTGGACGACGAATGGGGCATGCTGGAGGTACAGTTTCACTTTTTGTGTCAATATGATTCGGTTGCACATGTTGACTTGCTGTCTTATGCGATTGACTGCAACATTGCAGCAATCAAGATCTCATGTATCACTGATACATGTATCCATGATTGGTTGAAGTTGAATAAATAAGGATTGAAGTGTTAGTGCTTTACGAGAAAAATAATAAAACACAAATTCCACCAATCACGTGAGAGGTATACAAGGGATACATGTATCAGTGATCCAAAAGATCCTGACTGACATTGTAGATGGAGCCATGTAAGCGAAATGCTTTG
This sequence comes from Fagopyrum tataricum, assembly GCA_002319775.1. NCBI lineage: Eukaryota > Viridiplantae > Streptophyta > Magnoliopsida > Caryophyllales > Polygonaceae > Fagopyrum > Fagopyrum tataricum. The sequence continues at coordinate 10,437,804 of CM008280.1, forward strand.
ACAACCTTACAAATGTAACTTATTTTTCCTTCAATGTTTGTTGCAGCTATTGTATCAGGAGGAAAGGGTACAGCACAGGATAAGATCAAGGCCCTCAATGAAGCCGGGGCCATAGTGGTCGAGTCTCCAGCAAAAATCGGTGTTAGCATGCTTGAAATTTTCAAGCAAAGGGGTCTTGTTGAGTAATTCGAAGCTCAGCTCATGGTTAATCCCAAAATCAAGAGGAAGGATGTCTTGATCATTCGTCATTGGCGAATTTTGTGATTTTTCATTAGTTCGAAGATTGCATGGATCATGCTATACTGCATGGCTTGTCATTAAGCTGCTCAAAGTAACCAAAAGATGTTTTCCCCATAAAAGAAGAGACAGAAGACTAGGATTTTTGCTTCACTTGGTTTAAAGGGAGTGGTATACAGATGTACCCTAGATCCTTGGATTTTTGCATTCCTTGGAAGCAGGCCTTGATCATAATAATGCACCTGTGATTGGTACACAGGACCATGTTACCCCGTTAATTTTTATAACAATGTATTTTCTTTGTTTTGACAAGTGTGTCAAGTGATCTATGTATAAACAATATCGGTCCTAAGAAAGGATTTTAGATGAAGTAGCCAAATAATGCAAAGATCAAACTTTAGAGAGGCAATTAGGTGGGTGTTAGTATGGTAGATGAACTTCACAAGGAGTACGACACATAACCTATGTTAGGCATTTCTATTCTATTAGTCGGCTATGCTTCTTTCCTTCTCGTCTCTTTACTCCGGTGCAAGGAATTTACAAGGATCGCTCAACATTTCTTCTTCCACTTGTCTTCTTTCTTCTTTTTTTTTTCTTCTACTCGCTTCTAGGGTTTTCGGTCTACTACGGTGGAACAACTAACGACCATAATCTTAGCTTATTGGGTTCTTGCTCTTCTTTTCATATTAGGTGAGTGATAACAACCCGAGAATATTAATATATGTTGTCCTTTTGTCATTACGTAGAAATATGTGTATACTTCCTTCATGCAATTTTCCTCAATGATTGTCATTGTCGTCCTCAACCCTTGAATTGTATATACAATCTTTGATTGTTGTATCTATGTAAGGTACATCAACCAAAAGACTCTTAGGCTAAGGACGGTGCAAGAAGGCGGGAATTGGCAACAAAGGATGGTGTCTAGTAGATAATCAAGAAGAGTATGAATGGGTTTGAAACCGTCGCCTTATTGACCATTATTTATCGAAGTTATATTGTCATAGAACTTATATATATATATATATATAGTTGTCATGCTTTGTCTTACGCTCTCATGTTTTGTCTTCTTGTATTGTTGTTTATGTTGTCATCGAACTTATATTTGTTGTCACTTGTTAGGTTAAGTCTTATGTTGTCATGTTTAATATCTAGTGTCTTTCGTATATTGTTGATTGTTGGTTGAACAACATTGTTGTTTATAGAAAACTTTTTTAAAAATTTTTTAACTATAATTTAGTTTGTAATAGTAATTTAAACATCAAGTGGCTGTAGTTTAGTGGTAAGAATTCCACGTTGTGGCCGTGGAGACTTGGGCTCGAATCCCAGCAGCCACACTTTTGCATTATTTTTTGTTAATCTCAATTATCTATACAAATTTGGCTTTGCTAATAAACTATGCTATAAACTAAGGCACAAGACAAGAGAGAGCAAAGGAGAAAGAGTTGAACTAATGTAACAAATTAACATATTCGTAAATTTAAGGGGAAAAAGCCCAATGACTATGTTTATTGTCAATTGGGTTTCGCCCCCGACTTTCTCTTTCCCCTCGGGTTGAAAGTAATCCTCAATCATAAACATCTTCATGACCTCTTCATGAATCGTCCCCTTAACTATGTATACAACTATCCGGCAAGCTGTCTAGGAACTCTTAAATGCTTAGATAATTGCAACTTGCCTATTCAATTTGCTAGCCGAACTACATATTATATACCTATTGTAATTCGGAACCCTAAAAACAAACCCAATGACTATGTTTATAAACTAAGGCACAAGACAAGAGAGAGCAAAAGAGAAAGAGTTGAACTAATATAACAAATTAACATATTCATAAATTTAAGAAAAAAAACCCAATGACTATGTTTATTGGCAATTGGGTTTCACCCCCGACTTTCTCTTTCCCCTCGGGTTGAAAGTAATCCTCAATCATAAACTCTACTACGGTGGAACAACTAACAACCATAATCTTAGCTTATTGGGTTCTTGCTCTTCTTTTCATATTAGATGAGTGATAACAACCCGAGAATATTAATATATGTTGTCTTTTTGTCATTATGTAGAAATATGTGTTTACTTCCTTCATGCAATTTTCCTCAATGATTTGTCATTGTCGTCCTCAACCCTTGAATTGTGTATACAATCTTTGATTGTTGTATCTATGTAAGGTGGTTCAACCAAAAGTCTCTTAGGCTAAGGACGGTGGAAGAAGGTGGGAATTGACAACAAAGGATGGTGTGGCTAGTAGATAACCAAGAAGAGTATGGATGGGTTTGGAACCGTAGCCTTTGAAGCTTGCAAATTATAAAGGTTAACTCACGTCTTCTTCATCATTTTTCGAAATGCATACATCAAATTGGCCATCATTTATCGATGTTATATTATCATAGAGATTATATATATAGTTGTCATGCTTTGTCTTACGCTCTCATGTTTTGTCTACTTATATTATTGTTTATGTTGTCATCGAACTTATATTTGTTGTCACTTGTTAGGTTATGTCTTATGTTGTCATGTTTAATATCTAGTGTGTTACGTATATTGTTGATTGTTGGTTGAACAACATTGTTGTTTATAGAATTTTTTTTAACTATAATTTAGTTTGTAATAGTAATTTAAACATCAAGTGGTTGTAGTTTAGTGGTAAGAATTCCACGTTGTGGCCGTGGAGACCAGATTTGGCTTTGCTAATAAACTATGTGGCACAAGACAAGAGAGAGCAAAGGAGAAAGAGTTGAACTAATGTAACAAATTAACATATTCATAAATTTAAGAAAAAACCCCCAATGGTTTACGTTGTTATGTTTATTGTCAATTGGGTTTCGCCCCCGACTTCCTCTTTTCCCTCGGGTTGAAAGTAATCCTCAATCATAAACATCTTCATGACCTCTTCATGAATCGTCCTCTTAACTATGTATGTAACTATCCGGCAAGATGTCTAGAGATCCTTAAATGCTTAGATAGTTGCAACTTGACTATTCAATTTGCTAGCCGAACTACATATTATATACCTATTATAATTCAGAACCCTAAAAAAAAAACGAAGAAAAAGAGAGATTCATTTCAAGATTAGGCCCGACACAATCATATTGGTGACCTTATCATATATGTATAACAAAATCAATTAATAAAATTGTAATCATAAAAGTGAACTAAGGGGATTGTATAAAATAAATGACTTTCTTAAATTCTCTCCTTTCTAAAGCTGCGCGCGGCGGCCCCCCCAGAACAAAGCCCCACCCCTCTTATTTTATCTTCAACCATAGTAATATTATAGATAATAGATCAGATCATTGAGTTATTTATTTCTCTTGAAAGCCCTTCATAGTTTATTTTTACACACGTCTTTTTTTAGGGGGTCGATGTCTTATAAGAGTTGAATTAATGTAACAAATTAACATATTCATAAATTTAAGGAAAAAAAACCCAATGATTTACGTTGTTATATTTATTGTCAATTGGGTTTTGCCCCCAACTTCCTCTTTTCCCTCAGGTTGAAAGTAATCCTCAATCATAAACATCTTCCTGACCTCTTCATGAATTGTCCCCTTAACTATGTATGCAACTATCCGGCAAGATGTCTAGAAACCCTTAAATGCTTAGATAGTTGCAACTTGCCTATTCAATTTGCTAGCCGAACTACATATTATATACCAATTGTAATTCGGAACCCTAAAAACAAACGAAGAAAAAAAGAGATAGTCATTCCAAGATTAGGCCCGACACAATCATATTGGTGACCTTGTCATATATGTATAACAAAATCAATTAATAAAATTGTAATCATAATAGTGAACTGAGGGGGTTGTGTAACACCCCAAATCCGCGGGACTCGGGGTGCTACGGGCGAGAACTCACAATGGGTCCCGACCCTTAGCTTGACAACAATTTCACCGGACCTTCCAACAAGGCACAAATAAAGGCGAAAACTCAAAACGTTTTTAATGTATGCGGACACGAAATGTAACAAATACAAAGTGGAAACTCAGCCGAGTCCTCAAAACAACACAAACCCGATCCGAAAGTCTAAAACGTATAACAACATCCCCAAACAAACGATATAAAACATAACCCAAAACGTCCCCGTCCTATAATGTACGGAGACCCCGGCTGTCCACTCCTCCACCTCACTCGGCGGCATCCCTAACCTGCAAGTCATCTACACAACGGTTTTAAACCGTTAGCTCATATTCTAGGCATTAGAAAAGCGGTGAAGGCACAAACACATATATAACACAAAACATAAATCACACAAGTCCGGTTTATTATCTTTACATCATTAAGTCATATCCCGTTCTAATTCAAATTCGGTTGTGACACGAGACCACCGTGGTCTCGCCTCGGTCCCTACTTACCGGCAAGGAGTGGCACGGATGCACCCGCCCGTATACCCGCCGGGCTAGTCGCCAAGATCCTCCTAGCCCCAGTCAAGGCTAGGCAGTGATGTCACCGCCCGTTATCATACACTTGGGCCAACATACATATAAGGTCGGTGGTCCTAATTACCGGTTTAATTGTTATAACATAACATAACACACACCACCAAACACACATCAATGCTAATACATAAAATACGAGCTAAGTAAGTCCGGAGACTTACCTCGTCCCAAACGCTAATTCACACAACGCTCTCGCTTCCCTTGGGAAGAAGTATACAACCTGCTCACAACAAGATATCATAAAAACCCGCTCAACTCAAGAAGTCTAGGACTTCTACACAAATGATCTACGCAAGATCATTTGACTCACATTCTAGGACCGCATCCTAGAATCTATCATAATCACAGTCAAAAACGACGTAAAAGCCTACGAGGTCTAACACGCTCATCACACTCTCCTAAGGTCCCAAAAGCCACTACCTAGCATTCCTTCTAAGTTATGCTAGATCCAACCTACCATGATACTACTAAACATAACTAGATCGAGATAGATTATTAGCTCGAGGGAGAGGGTACTCACGTGACGTCAAAGGATGGAAGACGATCTATGGATGTCAATATGGATTCGTTGGCCTTTATCGGGCTTCGGAACCTAGCATCAAAACTACACAAATTTAGCTCATACGCTAAATTTGATCATAAAATATAGTATATCAAAACCTAAGGTAAAACTCGTTTATAAAATCCAAGGTTAAAAACCGCTAACACATTTTCCGGGGCAATTATACATTTTCCAAACATATGGGTCATCAACCGTAATTAGAACCTTGGGGCAATTTCCGACAAAAAACCCAACAGAGGGTATAAATGCAACAATCCAGAAATCTTGGTCAAAACTGTAATAACCAAGACTCTGGGTACAAACTGCAGTTAACACAAAGTTGAGGGGGGCTGAAATGTAATTTTACCAAAAGAGAGGGGGCCCGATTTAAATAGCCAAAAGGTTGTTCCAGGCCCGCGGCGGCGGCAGGGAGGACGCAGGCGCAACAGGGGCTCCGGCCAGGAGGAAGGCGGCTCCGTGGGCTCCCCTGGCGGTTGCAGACGGGTGGCGGCCGGCCTCTAGCTCCGGCGAGGGCAAGGCGGAGCTGAGGAGGCCGAGACGCTGTTCGACCGAGGTGCAGAGAAGGCCGAGACGTTGTTCGACTGAGGTGCAGAGAAGGCCGAGACGCAGGGGAGGTGGCAGGGCGTCGACGGCTCCGGCTGGGCTCGTGCAGGTAGGGCACGGCGAGGGCGAGGGCCGGGGCTTCTCTGGCTTTGACGGCGAGGGCGAGGTTGAGGGAAATGAAGAAACAGAGGCCGGGGTAGGGAGGAGTGTTGAGATAGAGAGGTAGTGTGCAGGGTGTGGAGATGAGAGCAGAGGGTAACGTGCAGGGGGACGAGGGGTCGGGAGTAGGCAGGCGGCTAGGTGCAGGTTGTGAGGGTGCTCTTGCAGGCTAGCGAGGTAGGCGTGGAGTGAGCGGGAAGAAGTAGCTCCCAAAACCAAAGAAAAGAAGAAAGAAAAAGAAAAAGAAAGAAAAAGAATAAATAAATAATTAAATAAAAATAATTTAAAATAGGAGAAAGTAACCCGAAGAGGGGATACACTCTATTGGAATAAACCGGAACCGAAATTATTTTGACTCGGAAAACTTTTCCGACGCTTTTACGAAAATAAAAATACGGATATACGTGAACGTATTCAAAACTGAAAATAAATACTCGGGAAAGATTCACAAAACGCTCTAAGTCCGGAATAAAATTCCCGGACGTTACATTGTATAAAGTAAATGTGTCTTATAAAAGAATTGAGTGTGATGGGAGTTCCAAAAAAAAGGAAAATAACAAGGAAAAAAAAATGATGAATATTTAAAATGACAAAAAAAATAAAAAAAAAGAAATAGAAATAGAAATAGAACAAAATTACAGTAAGGGGAGGGGCCATCGAGAGGAAAAGTACGACGAATGTAGATGGATCGTACTTTTTTTCTTTAGCTTTAAATTTTTTTAATATATGTATGTACAAATAATTGAAGCCCAATTATATTTTGGGCCCTATTTAATGGAAAGTGTTGGACCGGCTATCAACTAGGTTTGACCAAGATGATATCAAAGAGCGTGTACTTGTCAACTTTCACGTACTCAGCATGAAAGACCTCGAGTTTGTCGTCATCAGCAACACACACGTAAATGCTTCTTGTAGTAATCGATCATCCAATAGTAAAACGCAGTTCATTTGGGAAAGGGATGATGGCATCAATGGAGATGTCCTCAACCATGTGTTTGATAGTGAGCGATTCCGACGTCACAACTTCTTCCACCTTGTATGTTTCTCATCCTTTCCTACAAGATTACCGATGAAATCAACAATATAGGAAAAGTGAACAATGTTATAGGGTTTATATATTGATTTTTCTATCCTATATTTGGTAGGTTTAGAAAAGATAGATCGAGTAATCTAGCATCTATTAAAATCTACTAAAATATATTTATGGGAAGAGAGGAAAGCAATATACACTAGGGATGGTAATCTTAACCACAATCGATGATTATCCGATAAATTGAACCATAAGGACTTTTAAAAATCCGATAAAACGAGGTTGAAATTCAGGTGATGGTCCGTTTCTGGTTTTAGGTTAAGATATTAAAAAGCATCATCCGAACCACCAAACGACCCGAGATTCACCTGACACTCTAATTAAAAAAAACCTAAATTACTACTCTCCTTTTATATTATTAAACTATAAATTCCTAAACCGAAATATTTCTTTTTTCACTTTCTAAAGATCACAAACTTGAACATTTTTACAAGTCCGGAGAATTGATGGAAATTGAATGGCAATCACGTTGAAGATCTATATAAACCAATTAAAATTTTGAGTTACAAACTTAGTTTCAAGCTAATGTTGTTTTGAATTTTAAGTATACATGTAATTATTATTTGTCAGTTTGTCATTGGAGTAATAGAGTTATCGAATTATGTTATATTTGATTGTTTGTTTTAAAGTCACTTAATTTTTAGGGTGAACCCAAAAAAAAACCTCACCCTCCCGATCACTAGCAGTTATGCATTGCTACAAAAAATGTCAAATACATACGCCGGATATTTGGGACTATATACCTCGGACCATATCTGGCGTAAAAATTAGAGATGTATTTAGTCGGACAATACATACCTCCGGTGTTCCATTTGTACTTCTAGTGCATGTATTTCGGTTAACCGATTGAGTCATTTTACGTATGTTTAAGATCCGGGGTATTTGGTAGCATATACCCCGGATATCTACTAGATATAACTGGCGTAGTTGGTAGTATATACCCCGGCTATAACATATCCGGGTTATATACTATTTGATATATCCGACACATATATATATGATAATATGAACACATATACGTCGGATATACATATATTCGGTATAGTTTCCTAGAAGTTATCCGGGTATATGATAATATATACATATATCATAAGTATATATGACGGGTTTTATATTATTTGATATATCCGAATATACGATATGGTTTAGGGCGGATGACTCCTCTATGAGTGATGGTTCAGGTGAACGGTTTCTTAGTATGGATCGGGTGATGGAAATAATTCAACCACCTATTATCCGACTCATTTTCATCCCTATTATACACTTTCCGTTAACTTAGATTAAATTATTATACTAATATAAATTTTATTAATAAATTATACAACTTTTTTAAGTAATCTATTGTCAAAGTCACGTTAAATCTACTATGTTAACCAATCTGATGGCTTGTTTTAGTACATTATACAATAAAAAGTAATATAAACTTTCAATTAATTTGTTAATAATATGAGAGTGAATCAAGTAAAACAATTTCTTCTGATATGAAGTTACGGAGAGATTAATTGTATATTGGTAAAACATAGTTACTTAGTCAATACAAAAAACTAAACTTTAAAAAAAATTGAAATTGAACCTAAAATAACAGTTAGTACACAAAAACATGTACTAAGATGGTATTCTAACAAGTTTTTATTTATATTTTTTTTAACAATTTTGTATAAGTTTTTTTCAATAATATTTTTCCTAAACAAAATATAGTTATTAATTCATATAGTTTACGCTTTCTAATCATATATATTTTTCATCATTCTCAAGTAATATTTACAAAAAAAAAAACTATGAAAACCATGCATCTATTTTCAAAAGATTAAAAACGCTTCAATATAGCAACATTACCGGTTAATACAACTTGAAAGATGTTCAATCGTTATAAAATGGGTCAAATGCTCAATTACATGCAACCATTGTCCAAGGAGTCCAAGATAATAACAAAGACACAAAAGTTCATATACACGTCTTTATTCTCTATTGATGAAAATGCACGACTCTTCCTCCTCTTCCCTCCCTCTACCGGTACTCTAATTTCTACCGGTACTCTAATTTAAAGGATATTAAATAGACTTTAAAATGTTAAGGAAAAGTCAAATATAAATAACGTCAAGTCGATACAAAACTATTATAAAATCGTAGAAAATAATTTATACGAAGATGAAAAACCTTCAAGTAATCCACTCACGCAAAACCATTCTTAATTCATAGGATGAAAATGCTTCATTAGTGGTTGTCGCGAGTAGGACTGTTCAATTTTCGGTTTGATCCAGGTTTTGGATCGGACTGGACCGAAACAAACAGGTCCGTCTTCGGTCAAAACCGGTCCGGTTCAAAACCGGCCCGGTCCGGTCCGTACCTAAAATTTTTCATAAAAGAAAGTTTGTGAAAAATAATTAAATTAATTAAAATTTTAGTTCAAAAAAATTAATTTAATTGATTAACACTCGGTCCGGTCCACAATAGGCTTAGTGTGAAAAAATCAAAAAACGAAATAAATAAATAATAGTTTAACAAAGATTTTCCAGTCCTGAACCTAGACCGGATCTGGACCTTATGGTCTGCTCTGTTCATGTCCGGACCTGTGAACAATCCTAGTCGCAAGAGAGCTTATTGCCGGAGTTATCATGTTATTTCTTAGCTAAAAGCATATTCGGATGAACCACTTGATGTAAAAGCTAGGATTTTCAAATCCTAATGAATGATGATCAGGTGGATTAGACCTAATCATTGACACTAATTGAACTATAACTCGCAATCAATGCATGAATGACGAGTACAATTTCAACTGCTATGTTATTGGGGTTAATATGGACTTATGGAGAAAATTTTATTTTTTTCTGAGAGGAATAGTTTTTATCCTCCGGTATTATTTGGATTTTGGAGCATTTGAGAGCTCTAATTAATAAAGTTGTAGTTGAGAGAAATGGTCAAGACATTGAATATGTCATAAATGCGAAATAAAATGAAAATGCAAAACAACCAAAAGAGTTGCTATTTCGTTTTTAAGCGGTTAAGAAAGGTGGATTAGAAATACATGTTTTTCGAGGAAGTTGCGGAATAATTATCTTGATAATATTCCAGATTTATTATTCAAAATTTTAGAATTTCGGATAATGGGCTTAAACCGCCTTCGGATAACTGAAAGGCTAATTATCCACTTCGCTAAAGGATAATCGTCTTTGGTGTAAATAACGGAAAGTCATTTCCTTTCAAGTTGTCCTCATAAAAACTCTAAATTCTCTCAACCTTTAAATCAAATCTGCTCTTCGTTTGTAATTTCGACTTAGATTTCGATTGAGTTTTTGGATTCCTCTCCTATTTCTCTTCATTTCGGTACCAACATTTCACATATCCGAGCAAGTTGGGGGATGGTCATGCATATCTCTCCCTTGGATGGTGGCGCCACCCAGATTCCGGTGGATTTGGTGGTGGCCAAGTGTAGCCTTTTTCGTTGTGATTCCGAATCTTCTTTTTGTCCGTCAATCGAGTTAGTAACAAATAATTTATGAACTTATTCGTGTTCCTTATTGCGATTTGACCTAAATTGACCTTAAGTTTGTCAAAATGGATAAATTGAAATTTTTATTATGCTCTTTAAATTATTTTGATGATCTTAGTTTGTTTGAATGTCATTTCAGATATGATAATACGTGGTTTGGAAGTTGCCTTCAGGCAAAACGTTACGCTGCCAAATTTTAATTCATTAAATAAATGATTAACTGATTAAATTAAGATTATGAGAAATACCATAAAACTAATTAAATTCAAAAGAATGACTTTATTTGATTTTTAAATCAAGAAGTTTAATAGGAGGAATATGATATTCATGATCGGTATTTCCAAAGGCACTTGACTAATTGTAGCTTAACTTGACTAATTATACTTTGTTGTGTTGAATTGTGAATGTATATATACATTGTGATATGTTATGTGTGTAAGAGCCTTGATATTTTGGAGCCACTTTGGCCTTAGCCGCCCCCGCGGGTTTGTAGAGCCGCCCCTGCGGCTGAGCCATGATCCGCCCCTGCGGTCAGGAAACCCGCCCCTGCGGTTTCCGGCGGCTGCAGCCGGCTTTGTTGACCCTTGACTTGTGCTTTACTCTTTTCCCTTCTTATTCTTTCCTTGGCTCGTGATCAAGGGTTCCTATTCCTCTTCTTCAGCCTTCCTACGTCCTTCTTGCTTCTCCCTTCTCCCTTCTTGATCTTGTGTTGATTTCTCTTTGAGTTTGGAAGAGAATTGATGTGAGTTTGATGATGTTGATGATGGATGTTGTTGTTGCTGAGCTTGGAAGCCAGCTGTTGTGTGTGTTGATCTTCCTAGCAGCCTAGAACCACAAGTGTGGTAAGTGATCTTGCTTCTTTTTCTTCCTTTCTTTGATTCCATCTTCCTTAGCTTAGGATTAGATGTACGTATAGATGTATGTTGATGTGGGTTGTTTATATATATGGTTGTATGTGGCTTGGAATGGAGAAGACGTGATTTGATCACGTGAAGAGTGAAAGAGAAGACGGGACTCTACGTTCTGCAGAGTCGCCGCCCCTGCGCCTCAGCGTAGCCGCCCCTGCGGGTGACTTGTCACCGCGCCCGCGGCTAGAAGATGCCGCCCCTGCGACAACGGTTCCAACGCCAGCGTTCTTCCGCGCCTGCGCTTGCCAGCGGCCACGGTCACCGCGCCTACGGCCGAGCCTGACCGCGCCTGCGGGTTGCCTGTTCCGCCCCTGCGTCTTTCCGTCACGCAGGTGCGTCTTGTCCCGGGTCTACATAGAGTGGGGTAGATCCTTTCCTTTCCTAGTATGAGCGGTTTAGTAGCATGCTAGATATGTGTATGAAGATAGAATGAGGTTGATCACGTTATCGTTTATGCCGGTTATGGCTTTGAGGTTTATGAGTTAGGTTATGATCCTTATGGATCCTTTGGGTCTAGGTGTGACCCTTGTGTTGGATATGAGTTTGATATATGGTTATGCCTTGTTGTTAGGCAGTGTTGATCTCCAGAGTTGGAGCCGATTCGATTTGAGACTTCCGAGGTTGAGGTAAGTCCACAGGACTTACTTAGCTGTCATCCTTATATTGGATGTGTGCATGAGTGGTGTTTGTTATATGCTTTATAGCATGCGTTATGATGGTCACCGGCCTATAGTATAGTGATTGCCCATTGTAGGGCCATGACAGCTGTCCTTTTCATCCCTTTGGAGTCTGGGCGGTTCTATGTGGTTGGGTCAGACTTGGTAAACGGTTGGCCACTCCCCATTCCCTTTGGGTACACGGGTGGGTGTGACCAGGGACCATTCCAGCTGCCATGACCCAGAGGCGAGGGTTATATTCCTCGTGTCACATATGTTTATATTGATATATATATGAGTTGAGTGTTGGACTTTATAAAGATAATGAACCGGGTAAATGTGTGATATCATGTTGACGTGTTTAGTATTCTTTGATGTGTGTTTGTGCTGATGCATCTTCTTATATATGTGTATGGTTAGCTAACGGTTTTATACCGTGTTGTAGATCCTTTGTAGGTTAGGAGAACTGCAGAGTGATCCAAAGGGGTGATCTGCTGAGGGCTCCGTACACTGGGTCGTCCTCGTGGGATGGGATCTTTTGACTATGTATATGGTTATGTTTTGTTGTACTCAGCAGTATTTGTATAAACCTTTTGATATTTTTATAACAGTTTGATGTTTTGTATTTAATCTATTGGTGCCTTGTTGTAAGATTCAGTGAACTTGTTGTCAGGCTAGGGTCAGGATCCATTGTGAGATCCTAGCCCAGTAGCACCTCGAGTCCTACGGATTTGGGGTGTTACAATGTGTAAAATATGTTGAATTTTATTGTTATGTACATCGTGCCATGATAATGTGAAATGATTAAACTAACATGTGTTAGCTTTTTGAGGTAAGATAATGTATGGCATGATGAGCATTTAAGGTGAGAAGTTATATGGTAATGACTTGTAAAGGTCAAGAACATGTAAAATGAATAAATGACGCTAAGCTTAACCATTAGCAATGAATGTTGGTAGCTAGTATCAATCATGTCGGGCCGGTATGTCGTTTGGGTCACTAGCGTAAGTCAATACGCTGAACTTTAACCACAAGCCAAGTCACTAGAAAAGTAGTGAATTTTGGGCTTGGACAAGCCCGATTCACTTGCATATTATGCCGCACTTAGCTAGACTAAGTGGTTTTGTAAGAAATGGCGCCAAACTTGATGTTTTTTTTGGGCTTGACTCGCACACCTAATAAAAATACGAAATGTTTACATTAACACGAACGAGAAAATGTGCATATGGTAAGGTGTTAAGATTATAACCCCACGTATAACAAGCAATGGCTAAGGCATTGGTCAACCTGGTTGGGACTTATGATCAAAATGTCTAAATTAACCTAATCTTTACAAGGGTGATGCTCACACCCGAGCCAAAGCCGTATGAAGCAATGATGCCGAACTTGGTATGGGTCGCTATTTGTAAAGTGCATATTGCTTCATGTGTATCATTCATATAATCATGATATTGTCTCATGAGTCATGAGCATATTGTGTGGTATCTGAATATGTGTGTTGTGATGTTATGGTCTCTCGTGGATAGATTATGAATTTATGATAACCGATTCTTGTGGGTGATGACGATCGTAGGGACGTTAGTTGCACGATGTTGTCAGTCGGGACAATGTTAACCCAAGAGTCGATTGAACTACTTTTGAAACTAAATGCTTGTATGCGAGTCTTTTTTTTGCTAATTGTGTGTAGCTATGTAAACGTAATGTTTTCAAGCTGATGTTTTAGTACAACTATTCAACTATTGTGTTTTCTATGTGTTGCTTTTGGGAACATGTACTAATTGCATGCATGGTTGTTTTACGTACATGTTTTCTAAATAAAATATTGGATGTTTGTATTATTTCATCATGATCCTTTTTGCAACGTCCTATTTGTGAAGTTGTTGTCAGTATAACCGGTGAGACCCACTGTGTAGTCTTTATCCTTATGATGTCTTGAGTTATTAAAAACTCGGGTGGTTACAGAGTGATATTAGAGCTTAAGTTGACAACAAGGGCGCCGACACATGAGAACTGAGATGAGACATGATAATTCAGCCTAATTACAACCCAATCTAGGTTGGTTTTGTAAAGAGATTTAAGTTTTGAAAAGATTTTGAAAACTATTGACATATGGTTTTTAATGGATATATTTAAAATCATACGCATGGTCAAAATTCTAGAGGAAAACACTATCTTCCACTCCTCAGTGTGACTTATGTAATTGTAGTTATCTCTCTAACTCTTAAGATTTATAGTAATCGGTAGGCTAGACATGTTTGAAGAGAGAGTGATTTTGAACGTTCCAATTTGTCAAAGTTGCGAATTAAAGGGAAATCGGGAACAATTCGGCTAAGAGGCAAAAAAAACTCACAGTGAATTTGCGAGTGCGCCAATTAGAGAGCCACGTGCTAGAAGCATGTGGGATGTAGTGAAAATAGTAAAAGGTCACGTCGCATAGCTCTATCAATCGAGTTGCACAAGATGAGCATATGCAAGAGATGATTATTGTTGTCATGGAATAGATGAAGGCAGTTGTTACAACGGGTGACACATTGCGAAGAAGAATGGAACTACGGAGACTCCAATTTTTGTACCAACATTGCACTTGAACCATCATGTAGGATACGAGGATATGGGGTATGGGGTGACGGTAAAAATATCTATCAAACAATAAAACCATAAGTGCAATAACATGATTTAGTTGGGTAAGCCTTAGGGTAACAAAACGAGGTTGTACATGGGACTTAATTAGAGCCTTTAGCCCATAAGCCAACAAATAAGTTATGTATCGTATAACGACTTATAAAAGTCAAAAATAATAACACTACTTTTTATTCGTGACCTTTTTTTGATTTTAGAGAACATAAAATTGAAGGTAAAAAATATTGATCACATATCTTCAACATGTCAATTGGTAAATTTATTAGTGCTATAATCAATGGAATTTCATATTTCATTAGCCCTCACGTGATATATCGTTTAAAAAACATCCCATTTGAAAATAATAAAATATTTTATCAATAAGTCCGTACAAGGTGCGGACTATAAACTAATTCTGACAATAAATCATTCATCTGCAATACTAACAACTATTCGTTCATAAAGCAACATTCTAATAATAACAACTAATCGTTCGTTAAACAACTAATAGTTCAAATATATTGCAAACTTATTTGAAGATGAATAAAAATTCATCAAAAATATTGTATTTAAAAATTAAAATCATTGAATGGAATGTAAATTCGTCTTCACATTCTAACTCTTATTCGCCATGATTGATTGTTGAGGAATGATTTGATATTGCAGCCTTGTAATATAACCGTGTATCAAATCCCCCCTTCCTTTCTATGTGACAATCAAACTCCCATTTGAATTTGAGAGACTATGGCTTCTAGTTCATTCCTTAGACATTATTTTCTTTCATATCTTCGTGATCTTGATATTGTCTTATGATATTACCCTAATGTGCATCTACATAAGCACAATGTTGCAACTTTTCTTACATATGAAAAAACCCAAAAGAATCAAACTTTATATTTGATTAATTTGGATAGTTTTGAATGTGTTGTATTAACTTTGTTATTTTACATATGGTATTCCCATTATCTTTTATTTAGCTACTAGTGAAAGTTTTGACATTGAAGCTTCCTAGGAAAATGTTAAAAAAAAAATGACTATCTAAATATCTATGTTGGAGGCATGCTTTTTAATTGCAACATACTCTTACTGTTTTGGATTGGTGAACCACGACTATTTCTTATTGACATTATTATTATGTTTAGGAACATGATTTATAGTTTTCGGATATGTTGTCGGAGACATTTGTTTCTAAAGTTAATAAGAAAATTGAAGATATCAAGTTATATTCAATATAAAAAGTGATATATATATATATATATATATTCGGTTTTTCAAATTTATTTTGTTTTAAAACATCAAATACACCTTCATCTCCGTGGTATATATCTAAAATAGGAAAAATACGTTTAACAAAAATACCCGGATTTGACTTAAATATACCGCGGATGAGAGGTACAACCCAGGATGTATTATGTAACAGATAATATACCGCGGACATAATCCGAGGTATATAGTATCCACAAGTATCCGGAGTTTGTAAAGGTAAATTCTCCGGATTTGGATGTTTTAAATACCATGGATATCTCAGTACTTATAAATGCCATGGAAATGGATCATAGTATACCCCGGACATCATATGTCCGTGGTATAGATTATCAAAAACACCGGATCTTTAAGGATATGTTCATCAAAGCATCTTATATGCGGTATCTTGGACTATTTATGTAAATAATATTTTTCTTTTAATCAATTTTTTCTCTCTCTTAGAGTTTAACTCCAAAATATGTATTTTGAAAAAGATTGACTAAATATATTCAATATGAATATCTATAAAAAGATTAAAATACAATCATGTATTATAGTGCAATATTTTTTTTATAATTAATTAAATTGTAAATTCATAAATAATAATTATGAACAATACAATATGTGTGAATATTTCAAGATCCCTCAAACTTAACAATATTACAAAAAAAAAAAAAAAAAAGATGCTCAAGATCCCACTTTTTCTCGTTGATAAACATGGCCTAAGATATCCAAATAGAGAATATACCACGGTTGTGGATTTGGAACACCTGCAGTACATTACTAAGGCAAATATATTGATCACCATTACCATGGAATATACCTCAAATATCTGCAATATTTCCGGTTTTGCAGTAGTGTCATCAAATGAAAAGTAACTTCGTCTTCACTTTCTAACATCCTCACTAACCAAACAAATTTTGATTGAAATATGAAAAATATTCATAATCACAAAATCACCATCATATTCATATTGATAGTGTTATCCAAACTCACACATTCAAATCCAACCCGTATATATTATGATTGTTGGATAACGTCCGAACCCAAAAAATATATTTTAAACAAAGTATTTTAAAATTCGACGTTGTCGTCATGCGCTGAGGGATACCTAAAAAATATATTTTAACCGCTCTACGTCCGAATCGAGTAGAAAGTCGTGGCCCATTGCTGTGGATACCCTTCCAATATCAATTTTTCCATACATGCCGTCAGGAAGATTAAATACTTAAAAGAGTCTAACACCGCATCCCACTAGACCAACTGAGTATTGGTGATCCAACAAATATATTTTAAAATTTGACCTTGTCGTCATGCGCTGAAGTTGAAAGACGACGTTGTCTCAATGAAATTCAAAACAAAAAGCCCAAAACAAATATTCCAAATATGAAGAGTAGCTGTAAAAGTTGTATACAATCCTCTGGTAACAATTTCTGGATAACATAGCGCTAGAAATCCTAGTATTCTGGGTTGAATCTAGCTACTTTCTAACGAACAATCCTTTCGCCCAGGAAAAAAATGTTTTTATTCTGGAAGATGCATCATCATGCATGTATATCATCTCTCAACTGTAAAGATGAAAGAACCCAAGCAAAATTCAGTATCAAAAACGAAGCAAAATGACAAACCAAATGTGAAACAAGTTTGGCATTTATCATCCCCACCTGCGTCGATCCTCCTCTTCACTTACGGGCGTGTACCATTCAGGTCTACGCTTCGAGTTGCTCAGCCGATAGTTAAGAAGAATCTCCTCACTGCTAAGAACCCTAGTTGCAACAAGAACTATAGTTTTCAAAATACCCGCATCAGCTCCCACATTTCCCGTGCTCCCGGATTTGAACCAAAAGTTCCCAAACCTCCTCATTTTGACACTCTCGTCTTTTCCGAATGCTAAATTCGGAATGTAGGCCCGCATTTCTTTATCCTCCAAAGGGAAGTCATATGGACATACCATCACATTCGGGGCTATCCCTTTGGAAGGGTGGTTCGCGAAATGAGCATAGGCTAATGGGTTCCTCTTCTCGATAACTTCGCCAATCCCTCCTTTTGCTCCGTCCAAGGGTTTACTCAGCATTTTCCATACTTTATCGGAGCCTCTTTCAGAAGTTACATTTGAAGTTGGCTTGATATTTACTCCTGTGCCATCCCAAAACTCGCGGGTGTCACCACCAACGCCCCAAGGCTGGGCGTTAAGGACGGTTCCATCATAACGCGTGATTAAATATGGATTTTGTGCATCTATTCTGGGGTAACCTGGTATATACCGGTAATATGCTGGAGAATATATGACACCGGGATATATGGCAATGACTGAACCAACATCAGCTTCACCTTCAAGGAATAAACCTTGGCCTGCTTCCTTATGAGGGATTTCGGAATCTTTTAGTGTGAGGGAGTAGCCGAGACGGTCCTTTACAGTCTGGTTAATCTCTGTGAGCTTTAAAGACTTTATCTCTGGCATACCTGCACTGAAGAATATCTTATAATTAATCTACCAGACTGTCACACCAAGAAACATAAATGAATAGGTATCCTATCAATTTCAGATACAACCAGTAGAATGTAGTTCCAGTCAACAGTAAAACATGAACATGAAATTTGTGAGAACACATTTACCTGATGAAGTTTTAAAGTAGATTTTCCGAGTTTTATTTTCATCAATCAGAACAACTAGGTTTTGGATAAAATAAGCCATTTATTAGAAGGAAAAGAAGAATATCCACCCCCATTTCAATGCACACTTTCTTATCAAAATAATGGTAATCTGTTACTGTTAGAATGTTTTGCATTAGCCAAAGGAAGTGTTGTTTAATCAGGTGCAGTTCCATATTTCCTTTACCATGAGTGTTCACGATGAGTGATTATGACTAGTGAGTGCAAATTTTAATGAGTTAAAATGTAAAATGAAAGGCAGCATTAATCCTCTAAAAAAAAATTAAAGCACTATTTTCAAACCCTTTAGCTAATGATAAACATCTTTACTTATTATAAATAGTTAGTTCTCCAATACCCAAAAAATTCAACTGAGAAAAATCAGGAAAGAAGTAATGGTTCAGGAACAACTACAGGTAAAATTCTAGTGAATTCAGAAAGTATAATACAACACGGTGAAGAAAGCTGTAACTTCTAAGAACAATCTCTGATCAAGTGGATGATATGAATTCAAAACTCCATTAATACCATAACTCATGGGCACACGATAGGAATTGAAAGAGCATGAGAAGCTTGAAGTCAGAACTATAGCTAAGTATGATTTTCCTACAATAAAGGGCATACTTCAAAGAAAGACAGAAAGGAATCCAATAATATATTACATACTCACCAGAACGGTTCTGAGTCGAGCCACTAGTACCACCAACAGCCAGGCTAAGCCCACTTCGTCGTGGAGCACTATCTGTAGCTGGAGAATGAAAGGAGTTTACAGTTTCCTTTCCTGAAAGAAGAATCTCATCCATAAGGTTGCAGAAGGTTTTGAGCTGTGAATGAACATTTTCATGAACTAGCTGCTGCTGATCAGCCAGGGAAGCTTTACTGGCCATATCGATTATTTCCTCTATATCTGCTTCATCAGCCTCTCTACCTAAACGATTATAGCTGCACAGAATATATTCTCAAACCAATAAGTACTCCCCCAAGGAATGGCTAATCCTACAAAAGACTAAAAGAGTCAAACTAAAATGGTAATCATTACAAGATCTTCTACAAATTAAACAAGTGAAGATGTTACAGGAAATGGAGCAAAGAAACAAAAAAAATCAAAGCATAATCTACAAAAACAATCAACTCACATCAATTATCATGCTTTGCTGATGATCCACAAAGAAACAAAGCACATGCAACAAACAAAAGGGTAGCAGGATTAATAGTTCAAAGACAATATCAAGCTTAGTGATGGGAACATAGTCTGGAGGAATGCATTGGCAAATACCTCAAGCCTTCTGATAGTCAAATTATTAGCACAAAAAGGCAAGATAAAACATCAATAAGTTAATTCAACCAAAAAAAAAACAACAACAAAAATGTTATGAAGATAACACCACCAAAACAACAATAGCACCATTATACTGACCTAGAATATAAGAAGAGGCGATTTATATCTGCTTCAAATTGAAGATGCCTAGGATCCTTGGAAAAGGTCGGACTTTTTGCGAGAGTTTTCACGGCCTTGAGGTACAACAAAGCAAACGTTACTTCAGAAAACAATCACAACAGATAATACAGAGATATATAAAACAAAAACTCCATATCACGCGCATAATAAAATGAGAAAGAACCACAACCTCAAAAGGATAATATCAAAACCAGAAGAACACCTTTAACGAAGGAAAAACTAGTTAATATGACAACTTACTCAACCTTAGTTTCCCATAAACAATATGCTATCGTCTTCCTTACTCAAACCCTTTATCCTCTTCAGCTAATTGTCCCCAGGAAAAGAATTCATACAATGGCCGTTGCCCACGCCAATAATTGTTAGTGCTGAATGCAAATTCTATATCTAGAAACTCTTTCAGCAAACTGCTTCCACACATTTTATGATAAAACCTTATAAGGCTTTGGAAACGGGTTAGGGTTTAGTGCAAAATGGCACCACCGCTCGCCATGGCGCGAAATGGATGTTTGTGCTAGTTAATGGCACGAGGTCGTGAAACGCTTCCTACATTCTCCCATTCCGAATTCACCTTTGATTAACTCAAAGCCCCAAATCCTATAAAATTGCAGCTAATTCGCGAAGTTCTCAGTAAGGCATTCATTTTTCAACGACTAAGATTCGCAATTCAATAGAAAAGACGTAAGCTGAATCACAGTTTGTTAGAGCAACCGAATATCAGCAGAAAGCATAATACATCAAGGAGAAAGGGAGGGGCTACCTCTTGAAATCTCTGGAAGAGGAAAGCCATTGTGAAGGAAGGAGCTAGCAAGGTAGAGGAGAAGAAGTAATAATGTATTAGATGCTAGTTTGGAGCTGATTAATCCTCACCGTCTTGCTCGATCGTACCTCACTTCGAATTCATCGGTGCTCGGTGGCCGCTGCCGATCGGTTGGAACCACCAAGGCACATAAACGATGCGACAAAATTACACAGGGAGAAGGAGGGTTGGGTTATCTTGAGGTACATGCGGTAATTTCACCCGCCCTCGATACCCGAATCACCCGATCCGTCCCTTAATACCCGAGTCACCCAACCCATGAAAATGGGTGAAAATTCAAAAAAAATAAGGCTACAGGTGGATAATGGATAAAGTTCTTACATCCGACGCGAGACACTGAAATATTTTGAATGTTATATATTTAGTCGTTAAGGGTAATTTTATTGTTTACATTATAATAACTTATAATATTTATTTTAATTTAGTGGTAGATATTATTGGTTTTGAATATATTAAATCTGTATTGTATATGGAAAAATATGTTAAAAATGTAGAGTGATGTTATTTGACGCGGTTAAAAAAGGCCAATAAAAAGTAGATACGGGTTGCGTATGCGTCCCACATGTGCATGTGCGTCCCGAGTCCTAATATAAGGCGTATGCGGATGCGGATGCGCAACTGCTCTCTCTCTCTCTTCCCATTGTTGTGCCGCTCGACTGTAAAAAACCCTAGTTTTGATATTATTCTTTTGATATAATAATTGATCATCTTTCTACTTGGTACCTCTAACTTTTAAGATTCTTTTTCGATCTTAGTTGATTTTGCTATAACTTTACAAACTTACGCTATAAGTTTTTTTTTTGGTGAAAACTTACGCTATAAGTTAATAGCATCTAGTCTAGTTTATAGTATTTTAGTACCACATATGTGTATATTTGAGTCAGGTCCGTTCATATGGTTCCCCTACGAACTAGATGTATTGGAACCAATATATATGTATAGGGGTACAATCCAGTTAGGTCCGTTCACCGAGCCATATCATCCAAACAGGATCGCCCGTCAATTCGCTCGAGTTCAACAGATTCCCGTGGAACCATCCGCCCATTGCGTTTGAGAGAAGCCGAAACTCCCGACACTATAACTTGAATTTTGACCTTGTACGACACCGGTGGAACATCCGATTAGACGCAATTTTCAAGAGGTTACGTGATGCGTTATTCGTGGTAGTTCCATGGCAATATGAAGAGGGGTATATGCTAACAACGTTTTTCGCCTCAAGTCGTGTCCAATGACACTTACAAATCGGAGGTAGGGTGACACAAATCCAAAGTCGTGGATATTCACCTACAAGGAAAGGAGTTCAAGATTTGTTTAATATGTTCCATTATCGCGCACCTGACCCCCAAGTCACGCAATCATGGAGGGAAGCACAACAAAGAGGCGAATCTTCATTTTAATTTGTTCATGGTATTTTGTATTTTCTACTTGTGATGTAATATCTCTTTTTAAGGCGGATTTAATTTACGTTTATCCATATTCTATATGCCTCATATTCTCTTTCCAGATTGTTTATTTTTATTATTTTCGGTCAATCGAATAACCGTTAATGATTATACAAAATTTGTATTGAAAAAACTCAACAAGCGAAAAATGAAGATATGATGATTTCGTTCGATGGTACTAAATATAGCGATATACAAATTTAAAGTTATCATGTGTGTGTGTGTTAACTTACTAACAAAAAATACTACTAAATGATAATTATTAAAATTAATATTACCGAGATTTAAAAAACGATACGATTAATCGATTTCGCTAACGAAATACAATTAAAAAAAATACAACAAAACCTATCAAGAAATTCAATAATGGCATAATCATTAGCCCCACAAAAGAGCCTTTAAAAATCAATAATCACCTTAAACAAACCCATCAAAACCCAAACCCAATCATTGACTTAATCATCTCACAACTTTAATTGGATTTGACAATTTTCAATTTATTTTATGACTAATATGAGACGCACATACGAAGCTTCATTAAAAAAATATAACAAACCTACCAAGAAATCCAATTATGACCTAATCATTAATTAGCCTCACAAAAGAGCCTTCTAAAATCAATTATTATCTTAATCAAACCCATCAAAACTCAATCATTAACTTAATCATCTCACTATTTTAATTGGATTTGACAATTTTCAACTTGATTTGTGACTAATATGGAACGCTCATTAAAAAAAAATACAACAAAACATATCAAGAAATCCAATCATGGCCTAATCATTAGTCCCACAAAAGAGCCTTAAAAAAGCAATCATTACATGAATCAAACCTATCAAAAGTTCAAAACTCAATCATCCGACTTACTCATCTCACGATATGACAATTTTCAACATGATATGTGACTAATATGAGACGCATATATAAAGTTTTTTTAGAGAATACCGAAGAACCAAAAACAGCCCGAGTAAACGAGTATTTTGCATGGTCTAATAGTTCAATACATGTATTGGAAGAATTAAAAAATCTTTAAATTATATAAGATTGGAAATTTAATCAAAACTTGATTAGATATTGGTCTTAATTTTAAAAATCAAAGCAATTAAGTCACCAAATTTCCTTGGCGTCTTTGTCCGCGTCCCTCTCCCTCCTCACGTTAGATGTCAGATATTGAATGGGCCTTCAGTAGATTCCGTATATATCACCCCTCTCTCTCTCTGTAGTCAAGTTGGAGCCTTTTGCCAATACACACTCACAACACGCTGGTTGTGGCAAATAGTTGCCAACTGGGACCATCCAAGAACACCCATATTCACACTCGTGGTCGTGGATAACCCATCACCATCAAACCCTAATTTTAGTTTCCCAATCCCCCAAACTTTGCTATTTCCAAGCTTAAATTCTCACTACTGAATTTTGAATTGGTATACTTACTGACTGTTCCATTTCAGGACCCATGATCTTACTCTTGAATTATTATCAAGGAGGGCCAGACTTCAGACTGTTTCGTTATCGAGTCTTTGATTGTTCTTCTCTGCTTCATCAGCCTCAAATGTACTATTTTTTTTGCTATTTCCGACTGTTATTTAATTTTGGATTTGAATCTCGTGTCCCGCAAACTGTTGAGAGAGCCCATCAACCTGTAAAAGGGAAATGTTAGTACTTAGTGGTTGGTTGGAGTGTCATCATCATTGGCAGTAACCCTAATTGGGCGATTGCCTTGTTAGCTGCTTCAATTGATCATTATCAGAATTGATTTGAGTTTAAGGTGTAATTGATTTCACTTGAAAGTTGAAACACAGTTATTACTTAAGAAGACTGAAATTGATTTTCCCCCTTTCATTATGAAGGAGTTTGTGAATTTCAAGTTTTTTTTAACAGCCTGCTGCGTTAGCTATTCTCTTGAGATTGTTGTGGACCTGAACTGTAAAACATGTAATTGTCAGGTAGGGACAATGGTGAATTGGGTTTTTGTTGGATTTGGAAATGGCAATTCTGCTAGCTTTCTTTATCTATGATAGTATTTTTGTTTGCTTGCCTGCTTTGTTTCCTTTCCTCCACCATCACCTTAATAGGCAGCAAGCATTATATGCTTCTTGTTAATTTACACCCACAAGTTGTTCCTTTCATTGTTTAACTCAATTCATTTCTTGGTTTATTACTTGATTTGATGCCATTGTGAGATATTTTCAATGGTGTAATCCAAAGCTTTCTTTTCAATTGCTTCATCATCAGGTCATATTTCATAATAGTCCAATTCTGCAATTGTGGTGCAAATTTACCATTCCTTTGTGTTGATTTTTGGCAGCTTTAGTCTCTTTAATCAAGCACACTGTCTTAGTGTTTGCTCTGGTAGAAGATTGTTGTTTTTTTTATTGGAAGGAGATTAGATCTATTGCCAAATAGCAGCAGCTTAGATTTCTGTGTAGCTTAGTTGGCTGAATTTGGTTATCTGTTCTATTGGTTTTGTTGGTGAATCCGAATCCTAACCAAGAGTAGATAGATGACTGCTGACGAAAAAGTTTCGAGTTGTTGGTGGAGTTTTGAGCAGGACAAGGCATTTGAAAATGCTATTGCAACCTATCCAGAAGATTCCGAAGATAGATGGGAGAAGATAGCAGCTGATGTTCCTGGAAAAACCTTAGATGAGATTAAGCATCACTACAATATCTTAGTTGAAGACATTAATCGAATAGATTCAGGTCATATCACCCTCCCTAATTACACATCTTCCTCAGAGGGTTCTATGAGTCAAGCCGCGGAAGATGGAAGTGGGAAAAAGGGCAGTGGGCATTTCGGGCATTTTGTAGGCGAATCCAATCATGGAGGTAAAGCATCAAGATCAGATCAAGAACGCCGTAAGGGAATTGCTTGGACAGAAGATGAACACAGGTAGTTAACTCTGTCTTGATGTGCTTAACAGTATATCACACTTAATTAACAAACTGCTTTTGTGTTCTCAAATTTTCTTGCTCTGCTGCTGAATTTTGCTTTTACTTGTGAAAGATATGAGATTATGACTTGATATTTACTTAAAAGTGGTCATGACAGCAGAGTGGTTGCTAGATTAAGGTTTCATTATGAAAATATCATACAAATCTAAATCTCTTTGAGTTAGCTGTTTGCTTATCAGGTAGAAAGTTGTGATCTTGTGTCAGCTATTTTACTTGTTTTGAATCCTTAAAGCATGAACACTAGTGATTTCTTGATGTGGGTTGTTAAATATTTTCTTAATTTCTGTTTTCAATCATCATCTCAAAAACTAACACATTTTGTTTTTCACAGTAGTGATTTTTTTAATTAGATTTCTTATCTTTCTACCTACTTCCATAATATTATAAAAAAAGCAACCAAACGTTAATATTTTACACCTTATATAGCAAAGAATATTATTATATACTAAATGATCTTCTCTCTTCCATTTTTTAGCAATCTCCCATTTCTTAGCTCAAAGATCACTTTTATTTAAAAATCAATATTATTTTAGGTTAAGAAACCACTAGTGTTTGTGCTCTTAGAACTCCGTTTGTCTGACCATGATTCAGGTTATTTCTCCTGGGGCTGGATAAGTACGGGAAAGGCGATTGGAGAAGCATATCCCGGAATTTCGTGGTAACAAGGACACCAACACAAGTAGCTAGCCATGCGCAAAAGTACTTCATCAGGTTAAACTCGATGAACAAAGACAGAAGGCGATCAAGCATCCATGACATCACGAGCATCAACAACGGAGATATCTCGGCATCTCAAGGACCCATTACAGGGCAGAACGTCAACAATGTAGCTCCGGCCACCGGAGGAGTTCCGGGGAAGCCCAATAAGCAACTCCCCACAGGACATCTGTATGGAGGTCCAACCATCGGACAGCCTATCGGTGGGCCCTTGGTCTCGGCTGTTGGAACTCCGGTGAACCTGCCTGCCCCGCCACATATAGCTTATGGTGTTAGGGCTCCTATACCCGGAGGTATGGTACCGGGTGCCCCTATCAATATGACTTATCCGATGCCACACCCGGCTGTTCATAGGTAAGTCGATGACAACAACGACGACTGTGGTCTTTACTTGTTATTGCCTTTAATTAGATCTATTGCGAAGATGCATTGGTGAAAGAGTTTTAGTGTTACTACTTAGGTAGCTCTTCAAAATTCAAATGTTGTCTCAAATACTATGCTTTGGCCTCAAATATGCACATCACCTCTCACAATTCACCCCCTTTTGTGGTGAACTTTTCGCTTTCTTAAATTGGAACCTTGATCACCCACATTTTGAATTTTATACAATGAACCCATTTTGTAATAGCAGCTTTTGTCAGGTTAAAACCCGGTTTGCAAAGGTGCCCAATTCCTGCTTTCACCTATGCACCTTATTTTTTCAACCAAGGGTCATAAGTTCATAACAAATAACATATGGTTTATAGTTATACGTAACTAAAAGTCGAAATCCACCTAAAACAAAACTTGTAACCCAACTTTTTCGTGATTACATGAAAGGTTTTTTCAATTTTATTTCTACTTTTATCTTCAACCTCCTTCTTGTAATTTTCAAATTAAGGACGTGTTTGGTAAGAGATTATTGGGGTTATTTTAGATTGTATTGAAGGAATTATATTTTAGAGTGTTTTGTAAGAGATGAAGATTGTTGATGAGATTATTAAAATTACTCATATGTGTGAAAATAATCTCTTATAATTCCAGAAAAATAACCCCTTTCACCCAAGGTTATTAAAGATTAATCTCTTATAATCTCTATCTAGATTAATCTTCTAAAAAAAACCTACATCTCTTACCAAACACACTCTTAGACTTCAAATCTTGGTAAATTTTAATGTTCGAGGACTCAAAACGCATCTACACCGAACGATCTACATGTTTTAAGGTCCAAATTCTTTAAGAAAATTATCAAAATCGCATTTGTTTTCACTGATTTGTTTGTTAGAGACTTCTACTTGCCCATTGGTTTGGGATGGTACGGAGTGACTATACGATTATTAAGTCCATATTTTCTCAACAAAGTTTCAAAGCTTCATTCAATGAAGAGGGATTGCCGTCTAAAATGTGTAGAAATTTGTTGCCATGGTCGTTAAGGTTTTGAATGAGTTCCCAAGACTTTTCTAGCATGTAGAGTCATAATGTTTAAACTTGTGCTTTGGTCGATTTGAAGCCTTGTGGTGTTGTCAACCCCAATATAGAATATTTGAAGCAAGTTTGCTTTTGATAGTTAGTGTTATGGGCATAAAAGCAATGTAGTCATTTGAATTTTTTCCAAGTTTCATAATGGGTTTTCTTGTGAGTTAATGGAAATCAAGGATCTTTTGTCACAACTCAACTTTTTCTTTGTTTGGTGGGAAATGTTTGTACATAAAAGCACTATGGAGGTGATCTCATAATTTTTTTTGTCCATTGTCGGATCGAATATTTTTAATTGGTTTATTAAATTGAGCTTAAATTACTCATTTGACAAAAATGTGTATAATAGTTTTAACATTAGATTTTTTTGGTAAAAGAACCATGTAATGCGGAAAAAATCATTGATTAGGATAAGAAAATTAAATGACGCCCCACATGGTGATGCTTTCCGATACGGACTCTCGATATCACAATGGATTAAATCAAAAGTAGACGATGTAATAATTACTTAACAAAAAAGAAACACAAGGTTGTTAGGCCTTGTAACATATATCACAAGGTAAAATTTTGATATTATTAACAACATTAGAGGAAACATTTGGAAAAGATGCAATACTGCGGGAGGATGGGCGTCCTAGATGAATATGTCATTATGAGGCATATTCAGGTTTATTAGAAGATTGGACCGCATAAATCCTAGGAAAATGAGCCATCCGATTAATCCAATAGACGTAATAGGGAGTTTCACCCGCTACAATCAGCGTCCCTGAAGAACGAACCCGGATAGCACAAATCTTATCAGTAATGGTAATTATACAATCCAAATATTGGGTTAGACAATAGATCGAAACTAAAAGACATTGAAGACCAAAAATTATAAAACCATTATGTAGATTAAAATTAGACAAAAATGAAATAGAACCAAACCACTTTGCAGTTGATAACGGGTCATTCAATAATTTAACTGTATGCGGAGTTACACTTTTTAATATTCGTTAAAAGAGTACTATCACACGTCATGTGAAATGAGGTAGTTGCAAGTATACAAGTTTTCAAAATATTACTTGATTGGAAATCCGGGTTAGTCATGTAGAAGGTTTTGAATTTATCGAAAAAATATTCCATTGCTCGTCAATTACGGTAGATTCAAGGGAAAAATTATCATTATCATTGAGCGAGATGGAACCAGTAACAAAATCTGTGTACGAGATCTATGTAGCGTTGTTGTTGCCTTTGTGGGGATATGGAAAAGTTAGTGGCGGCTTTGGAGCACTACCGGTGCATGGATCAATTACATCGCTTCCATTATTCTGCCATGCTAGAAACCCGATGATCTTAAAGCATGATGATTGGAATCTCCTACTTGATGTAGGGTGAACGTACTACCTCAAAACCACATATTCCTGCAAGTGCACGACTGTGTCAATATGAGTATATGATTATAGCATCAAGATCGAGATCCCAAATGACTATGAGTATCTTGACTATGTCTCAAGCTCACTAGAAAGGTTTGAATGTGTAAAATGAAAGAAAAAGGGGTGATCAAGTGATCAAATGATTGGGTTTTGGGTAACAAGTATCAAGTAGCAACATGAAGAAAATACTAGACTTGGAGATATTTCTCTAAACCATGGCTAGTAGCATGTTCAATGATGTTGTGTTCAATCAACGAGGAGAGTATTAATTAAGACACTAATATTAAGGTAACATGATATAAGGTGAGCTTTGTCAATGGCATTTGACTTGTGTCAACTGATAACATCAAAATATATGTGTTTTCGGTCCACTTATTCATGTTGTTTTATATGTCTTTTGGCAAGTGAGTTATTCTTGTATGAGAAGTTTCTGAAGAGTACCCTCCGCTAGGGTTTTTTCCAGTCTGGCGTTACTGTTAGTGACTCTTTGTCTCCTAGCGTTTCCTTGTTCTCTAGCGCCGCTACCGTCCAATATCAGCCCAAATCCCACCAAAAACGCCCCCAATTCCAGATTCCGTTATCCCTTCCCCAAAACCCTCGACTCCTAGTTCGCAACACCACTTTTAGAGACCACTCTCCATTTTAGCCATGGAAGAACTCAACTCATTGTGGAAGAACCTTCGACTATCTGATAGCGAAAAACAATGCATTGAAGTTCTACCCTACCGGAGAAGATCGATAAACGAATAACTCTCAGCATCATAGGCAAAGTCATTGTGAACAAAAAAAATCAATGGAGCCGCACTCAAATCCACCATGCGCTCTATTTGGAAATTGAAAGATGAAGTGGTTATTCAAGACACCGGAGACAACTCTTTTCTCTTCAACTTCTTCACCTTGGAAGACAAGGAAAGGGTGCTCTCAGGAAGGCCTTGGAATTTCGAGGATAACCTCCTTATCCTCACCGAAATCGACCCCCTCCGGAATCTGGAAGAAGCTGACTTCTCTTCCTCTCCCTTCTGGGTAAACTTGAGAGGAGTTTCAGTTGGATACAAAACGGAAGAGATTGCAAGGAAACTGTGTTATAAACTCGGAGAAGTTATTGAAATTGATCCCGAATTTACTCTATCGATGATGTCGGACTTATGAGCAAAAGTCTCCCTCAACATTGATAAACCTCTAATGAGAGGCATTACTATGGCTATAGACGGGATATCACGCTGGATAGGCTTCCAATACTAGAGGTTGCCAAGATATTGCTACTCTTGTGAATGTATTGGCCATGTTAAGAAGGATTGCCTTGACCCCTCTCGGGAGGCAACAGAGGAAACCAAGCAGTTTGGCCCTTGGCTCCGGGCAAATTTCAACCCTAAGATCCTTACTTACAAGAACGAAAAAGCAATCCAGAAGCAATGGGCGGAGGTTACTGAAACCATCCCGCAACCAACTGATCTTGATACCACAAAAGCCACGTCCTCCCCCCATACTTCACCAAGCGCCACAAACCCTCAAAAACCCCTTCATATTCCCACTGACATATCGGCAACCGTCGATATGACCATGACGGATATCCCTCTGAAAAAGTTTCGCAAACTCCCATGCACTACTCCAACCACCGACACCACCACCTCCATATCTCTCACTGGGAAAAGATCCCAACCAGATTATGATGTTAACTATGAAAACCTTGTTGATGTCCCCCTTCTCTTGGCCAAAAAACCGAACTGCGGGCACTCATGAATCAACCAAAGTAACGGCGATGGGCGAATCCCCACGCCGTGAACACCAATGAAAATCCTCAGTTAGAACTGTCAATGGATGGACAACCCAAAGACAGTTTCTGCCATCCGGGACAAGTCCTAGAAGCTTTGCCCTGATGTTGTTTTCATCATGGAAACAAAATCCCGCAAACTCGTTGTTGATAAAACCATGAAAAAGTGTGGCTTTAATTCTGGTTTCTCTACTGACTGTATTGGATTCTCTGGTGGCCTTTGCATTTGGTGGAAAAACAACTCCTCCTCCCTCCTTTTCTACTCCATCCACCACATTCTTATTGAGTACATTGACCCTAATGATGGCACTAGAACCGCGCTTGCCATCATCTATGGTTGGCCACAAGCCCATCTTAAACACATGACCTGGGAGCTAATGAGAAGACTCGGGAGTTCCTATGCCGGTCCTATGATATTCTTCGGGGAATTCAATGAAATCCTCTTTCAACACGAAAAAGAAGGTGGCATTCTTCGGGCGGAGAAAGATATGAGAGCCTTCCTTGATACAGTTTATGATTGTCACCTTTCTGATGCTGGCTGGTCTGATTTAAAATTTACATGGGAGCGTGGCAAGAGGGCCCCCATTGTGATTAGAGAACGACTCTACAGGTTCTTAATATCCGAGGACTGGCGCCTCGTCAATCCCCACTTCACCGGCCGTACCTTGCCTCGCTTCTGCTCTGACCACTCGATGATCTTCATGGACTCTCGCCCTTACCTTCACGCCAGATCTGGTAAGAGGTTCCCTCACTTTGAAAGTTGGTGGATCGACTACCCCCTCTGTGAAAACAAAGTAGCCGCTATCTGGGCGGATTCATCAAGCAACGATACTGCAACCCGGCTCAACAGAGTAATGTCTGCGCTTGATATATGGGGAAAAAACGTCGCAAATAAGAGGAAAAATGAATTAAATCGCTCGAGTTAGACTTACTGAAGATCCAAAAATCACATATATCTGACGACTCCATTGCAAAAGGAGGATGGATCATGTCTAGGATTGCCAAGCTTAACAAAGAGGAAGAGAGCTATTGGTATCTTCGATCAAGATCAAAGGATATTATTGATGGTGACAAAAACACCGCCTATTTTCACCATAAGGCCTCGGAACGCAAACGAAAGAATAGGATTGCAAAGCTCTCCAATGATACCGGTGAGTGGTTTGAGGAAGACAAGGATATCGAATTACTCATCGTTGGCTATTTCAACAACCTTTTCACAAAGGACCATATTGCGGTTGATCTTTCCTCTGAATTGGAGTGCATTGTGCCGAAAGTTACGGAACATATGAACAGGCGCCTACTCGAGACACCATCTAGCGCAGATATCCTGTCTGCCCTTAAGTCTATGAAACCCTGGAAAACCCCGGGTATCGATGGTCTTCATGCTGGTTTCTTCAAAAAATATTGGAGCATTGTTGGACAAGATATTACATCTTTCACTCAACAGTGGTGGAATGGAGTTGGTTCCTTGGGGGAGCTCAATAAGACGGTCATCATTCTAATCCCCAAAGTTCCGTCTCCTACTCATGCTCCTGACTTTCGGCCCATAAGCCGTTGCAACGTCGTTTATAAACTCATCATTAAGGTCATCTCTTCTCGCCTTAAGCCTCTTATGAATGATCTCGTCTCCCCAGAACAAAGCGCATTTATTAACGGAAGGCTCATCACCGATAACGCTCTTATTGCCCTTGAATGTTTCAACCACATGAAACATAAATATTCTGGCACCGGTGAGATGACTCTTAAACTCGACCTCACAAAAGCTTTTGATCGGGTTGACTGGAGATGCCTCAAAATGATCCTCTCCCGCCTTGGTTTCGATGAGAAATTCATTTCCCTCATTATGAACTGCATCTCTTCCGTCACCTACTCTTTCAAAATCAACGGAATGATTGTGGGAAACGTTCAACCTTCGAGAGGAATCCGTCAAGGTGACCCTATGTCACCCCTCCTATTTGTGATTTATGCCGATCTCCTCTCGGTTCTTCTCTCCAGTTCCATTGCTAATAAATCAATCTCTGGTATTAAGATCTCAAAGCATGGCCCAACGATATCTCACTTACTGTTTGCAGACGACAACCTCCTCTTCTCCCGTGCTTGCGACAGGGATTGCCTTGAAATTCTCAATATAATCAAAAAAATTGAGGATCTATCTGGACAGAAGATCAATCTTGCTAAGTCAGAGGTTACTTTCAGTCGAAACGTCTCGGAGCTGGATCAAGTCCGTCTCTCTTCTTTACTTGGTATCAAACGGCTTGCCCGTCACTCTATATATCTTGGCCTTCCTGCGTCCCTGAGCCGGTCTAAGGTGGCCTATCATTTATTGGTCGATCCGGCTGGCGGCTCCTGCATCTCCTGCCTTTCCAAGGAGATGTTTGGCTCTATTACTGATCGAGTTAGAAAGAAACTCAATGGCTATAAAGAAAGATCACTCTCCCAAGCCGGAAAGGGAGTTCTCATCAAATCCGTAGCCCAAAGTATCCCTCTCTACGTTATGAGCATCTTCATAATCCCCGACGGAGTGATTGACGAACTCCACAACATTATGGCTCGCTTTTGGTGGGGGTCTTCGGATCAGAAACGACGTATTCACTGGCACTCCTGGGATGCTTTATGTCTCCCAAAGAACTTGAAAGGAATGGGATTTCGTGACTTGCGTATTTTCAACCAATCTCTCTTGGCTAAGCAGGCTTGGCGTATCTGGGATCAACCGCTCTCTTTGGTGGCTCGGGTTCTCAAGGCTCGGTACTTCAAAAATGATTGCTTTCTTGACTCTTCCCTTGGATGGGCCCCTAGCTACCCATGGCGTAGTATCTGGGGCGCAAAGTCCCTGCTCCTCGAGGGGCTTGGTTGGAGGGTTGGCAATGGATCATCCATTCGGGTTTGGAACGATTGCTGGGTTCCGGACCCTGAAATTGGATTCAGATGTCCCACCATATCCACATCTTACGAGCCGGACCTTTCTCTTCGTGTCTCCGACCTCATCGACACTTCTACTGCTTGGAACTCCCTTGCTCTCTCGTCAATCCTGAATCCGGTCCACTGATCTTATAGCCGTCTTAAAGATACCCCTTAGCCTTCATAACCTGCCTGACTTCCGTATATGGTAGCCTAATAACACTGGACGCTTCTCGGTCCGTAGTGCTTACCGTTTGGGTCGATGCCGACCCATAACTGGAAGTCACTCCTTGCATCATCGTCCTCCTCTATTTGGTCATCCCTTTGGAAACTTAAACTGCCGGGTAAGGTCAAACTTTTCGCCTGGAAATTGATTAAGGGTTCCCTTAGTGTGGCAACCTTGCTACTTACCAAGCGTGTTGTCTCCTCCGACCTTTGTCTTCGTTGTCGGTCTGCCCCAGAATCAATCTTCCACGCTATCTTTGGATGCCATACTTCCCACGTCGCTTGGAGAGGCTCTATCTCCTTCACTTCCGTCTTAGCTCTCCGTACCGAACTTATTCCCGATATTTTGACGGCCCTCTCCTCTTCGGCGATCCCTCACGCCCTGGATGATTTTCTCACCCATGCCTGGATTGCATGGTGTATGCGCAATTCTCAACTCTTCGAAGAAGAAGTCCCCAACGCTGAGCTTCTCTGTGATGGACTCTCGCATTACGTTACTGACTACATCTCTGCCCACCGCTCTCCTAGCGAGCCTATAATTCCACCCGGACCCAACTCCCCCTCCTGGATTGCTCCTCCTCCTGGCACCGTTAAAATCAACTCGTCACGCCCTCACCTTTGCCCTAGAAGGCGGCCTCACTGACATTGTCTTGGAGTCGGATTCTAAATTAGCTATTGACGCTATCCACGAATCCTCCCTACTCTCCTCGGCTGCTGGTGTTATTTTTGAAGATATCAAGTTTTTGCCTGCTTCCTTTATATCTTGTGTTTTTACACACATTCCACGTAGTTGTAATACTGTTGCTCATTTCTTAGCTCGTCACTCGCCCTCAGAGGGTGATTTGGAAACTTTCTCTTCATCTTTCCTCTCGGGGCTTGTATCGCTTGCTGCCATTGATCAATACTAGTTTATCCTTGTTTGGATTTTCAAAAAAAAAAAATGTCTTTTGGCAAGTTATATATATTCTTATAACGTTGAATGCATTCATATTGTGTTTTCAGTATTTACTTCCGGTTATTTCATATTTCAAGCTTGTAAGGCTCGTTATGGAGTATTTACTGCGCTTATCATTCAAAGATGCTTGAGAGCTCGATGTCCCCTGAATTCAAGACATTGCAAGGCAAGTTCACACATGACTGAAGAATGATTGCTCGAGAAGCTTGTTTACCACTCTAGATTGGAGCCTTGGACTTCCCTATTATGGAGCATGAAATCATATGAGATGACCTTCTGAACAAATCTAGAAGTTCAAAAGTTATATACGCTCAGCATTACGGGTTGTTATGGCCGTCAACTAGCCATAATTATAGTCGTAACAATTGCCGTAAGGTTTGGCTCATCTCCAAAAATGTCCAATCCATCTATTGAAATTACTAGGCCAGTTACGGTTACGTTACGACCGTCACCTGACATAACCTAGTTGTAACCATAGCCGTCACCCGCCGTTGTGATAGAAGTCACGAGTACTAA
Organism: Fagopyrum tataricum; assembly: GCA_002319775.1. Lineage (NCBI taxonomy): Eukaryota > Viridiplantae > Streptophyta > Magnoliopsida > Caryophyllales > Polygonaceae > Fagopyrum > Fagopyrum tataricum. Next base: position 10,473,025 of record CM008280.1, read on the forward strand.
TTTCTTGATTTTTCCGAATGGGGTTTTCTGACCTAGGTTTAACCCGAGGTTTCCCTATATATACACCCTTAGACCTTAGGGTTTATAATCTTCCCATCCCCATCCTCTAGTATCATCTGATACATTCACTATCGGAGTATTCCGATCCCCTTTTCCCTTTCATTCTAGATACAATAAGCCGTTGTTGTACGGTTCCCAAGGTTTTCGCATTTGAGTTAAAGGTCAGACTTAATTTGTTATTATGTTGCTTTGAGTTTTATTATATGCAAGTATTACTCTTTTCATCTGATTTCTCTCCTTGCTCTATGTCTGGTTAAGTCTCCCTCGATCTAAGGGTTCGTTGAAGCCTATGATAGATTGATGACGACTGTTTATGTGAACTACTGATCAACGAGTTTTATGTTTCTTTTCAAGAGTTTATTTCCTACCTTTTGATTACCTTTGTATATCTAAGTGAAGTTTTTAACTTGTCTAGATAAAACAAGCTAGTGAAGAGCCAAAAGCGAAGTTTGTTTATCGGATGATTTGAAAAGAACTTAGTTTTAAGAGTCGCACTTTATCAAAGCTTCGAGGATCTCTGATCATCGTAGAAATCTCCGGTCTTTGTACCTTTTTAACTGAAGAGCCAAACAATTTTCTTTGGTCTTTTCCGAAATTCAAAACGCATAATGAGTTTTCATATACTCGCCGAACCACCGGATTGAGAGCTACACAACTTGGAAAATACGGTCTTGGTTTGTTTATGCCAAAGACTACTTTAGATGATTATATGCATAAAATCTTATTGAAGTTCATGTTATTTACATACATGGTTGCTATCTGATTTATCATAGTAGAGATACATCTATCCTTAGATCACTCATATTTATCATACCCTCACATCTTGTCACAAATTGTTCCACCTTGCGACTATAAACTTGTTTACTCTTATTATCTCTCTTTTAGGTTAGTGTATATGTTTGTTCGTTCCAACCAATATAGACGTGTTCTGTGATTCGATACCCGTTTATACTACATCCGATCCCATAATACTTACGGGGGAAGTTGTTCTGTTATAGTAAAACTTTTATCAACTAATATGTATCACATGGTCTTTGTTATTTATATACTAGGTGATCAAGATTAACAACTTCTTATGATTATATTAGACAATTCAAGCATCCCATGGTGTTTTCTGTTTGCTTGCACCATCTAACATAATCATAGTTTAGACATTCACAACACAAGTAGGATGTCCATCCTTACGACCCTAGCTATCCATACTCAAGCAATATAGACATTGTAACATTGCACAATAATTCTTGCATTACTTATCGGTCTTAACTTAGATGATTGATTCATATATCACTCTTTGATTCTTGTTAATATACAATGTACTATGAGAACAATTCAAACTATCTCTAGTCTAGCATCCAATAGTCAAAATAAGTCCAAACATGAGATGAATCATAGATAAATTTGAGGCCTCCTATACGCTATTAAACGTGCATTTGATTATCCTTCAAATCATAAACACAACATACAACACACTTATCTAACATTATTTGGGGTTTTCACCCTAAGTCCTAGCAAAAGGACTACTCACACATCATGGAAAATTAAAGCATAGTAACAATAGGAATTAGAGACATGGTTGCAAACTAGACTTCAACTAAGAAATATTGGAAAAGGAATGGAGTAAATCGAAGTTACCAACACTATGGAAAGAGAGAGTTACTTCTTTAATTCAATGGTCAAAGCTTCTTCAAAAGAGAGAGTTACTTCTAACTAATTAAGAAATTGAAATTAGATGAGATTTCATTGTGAATTGGTACATTTACAATCAAGCAAAGCCATATATATAGGACTAAAATCGTGGCCCGGCCCCCTTCAAAAGGAATCTTCCATCAAGTGCTAAGGAGTTAGTTAGGCAAATGGTCCACCCCGGTAGGCTACCTCGAGTGACTTGGCTTCCTACCTTTAGTGGGCCACCTTCACTCGATCGAGTGCTTTTACCGCCTTACTCAAGTACACGTAGGGTGAAGTTTCTTCTTAGTCCGAGTTTTGGGTCTTCTTACCTCGAGTGATGACATTCCACTTGAGGTATCTTGAACTTCTATGCGTATTTGCTTCTTAGGCCTAGTGGGATGTCTTCTTAGGTCGAGTGAGTTGGCTTTGTACTCCGGATGATGTAGTTTCACTCGACCTTCGTTGACACTTGAACTCAAAGTTCTTCATACTCCGGGTTTTCCTTTCTTCTTAGCTCGAGTGAAGCTTCACTCAAGGTTCCTTTCTTAGGGTGTCCTTGCTCATTTGACTTCTTGCAAATGGTGATACGTGGTTCCTTTCCTCCTTTTCTCCATTGATGATGATGTTTTCATGAGTGTTCCTTGGAAGTGCTTGAGATGTTTATTTATACTCCATTTGATACCTAAATTACCTATAAACATAAAACACAATGGGAGTATACATTCTTTGATATTAAAGGCATAAGCTAAGATGTAGATGTCTATCCCAATGCAAAACTAAGAAAAAACACATAAAAATATATATCTAAAAGGATAGCATGAAAACATGCCATCACTACATGATTGTAGTAAGAGAAAACAAGAGCGGATTTATCTACCTTTTTGAAACTGTTCTAGCCAGATTGAGATTGAACTGAGAAGGCCAATGAATTAGTTTTTTTTAATTTTTTTTTTTATATTTTGGTTCCTTTGTGCTACGAAATAGAGCATTCTTATTGGACAACTAAGGCATAAGCCTTATTGATTGCCGACAATGGATCTTTGACAATGATGGATGAGCGAAGGCTAGCATATGACTCCTCAAGTCCAAGAAAGAACCGATGAACCTTCTTATGAAACCCTTATAGTTTTTATTATATTTTGTGTTGAGGGCACAAATGGTGGGTTTTTTTATGGCAGCGATGTGTCGAGTTCTTCGTACAAGCAGCGCAAAGCGGCCAAAGTACAAAACAATGGATTGGCCATTTTGCTTGCATTGTCCGATGTATTCCCATAATTCGAGAATACATGCATGGTCTGTTACCCATGTATAATTGGTTTTCAAGATCATCCCATAAATCCTTGGCCAACTCGAAATAAGCTCGAGACGAGATGTAGTTTTTGGTTCAATAACAGTGCCGTCGACGAAGCTGCACGAAGAACGTTAAGCATGTTGTGTTGTCAATCGGTCTTATTTTTACGTTTGAGGCTCGCCGAGCTGGTGGAAAGGCTTAGTTGATGCGAGGATAAAGACATAAGGGACTTATACAATCAAGAGTGATTTGAGTTGGCATGGTTGAGACCTCAAATTTGTGTTTGGCGAGGAAGATCATAGTTTTGTGATACCATGAAAGCACCGAAAAGGTTCGTATTGTATATTATCCCTTCAAAAGAGTACGGAGATTACCTTTAAAGGAGAAGATAATGAACTAAATAAGGATAATTGAATATGAAATCTTTCATCGGAGAAACTAAATATACACAAAGAGAGATACAAGGGATATGATAAAGGTATCTAAGTTAACTTATTAGTTTTTAACATATGTATATAAAAAGCAAAAAATATAATATAAAGACTCGAGTGCACTATAATACAAGTGAAACCAAGTATATACCAACAAAACCTTAAAAACTTGTAAATATCAAGAGAAAAAGTCGAAATTTAAAGAACAAGAAGAAAAAAACCCTCGATATCTTAACATTTTTTGAATGTATTACGAACCACCAACATGAAATACGAAAATTTCAAGGTATAGAAGTATAGTACATCAAATGTCCAATATTTTGGACAAAAACTATATTATTTGGTATGACCGCCTATTTATTTTTGGGAACGGAAAAACGGGGCACAACCGTGGTAAAAGTAGGTTTTCTTAGACGATTGTTGCTATAACCGGGTTATAAACACATCTTTTGTCAAAGAATACGAAGTTTGCCGCATCAAACCCGGTTTGCGATCGAACAAAAGGCTCGAGTTCGAAAAGGAGACTCTATTCCTAGGGGTCAAGTACCAAATTTCCTCTGTATCTCGCCGCCGTTGCCGAAGTCTCACCCACAGCGCAGCAGCAGCTTCGTCTCCCTTGTGAGGTTAATGCTTTCTCCCTTCTCAGATCTTGGATTTGATTCTCTTGTTAGGTTTGAATTTAGCGTCGTGTCTTAGACTTAGGTTTAGCGATTGGTTGGTCTTTGATTTTCGACGGGACTGGTCCTGCTCTTAAATTGCATGTTTGGGTTTTTGTTGTTGATTGCTAACCTTTATTCTGTACTCATACTTAACATCATACTTCAAAAGATTAAATGCACATGTTGTTCAAATGCAACTCTTATCAGACGAAAACAGTCCTTAATTTAGAAAATAGTTACTGTGTTCGTTTATTATGCACATGTGAATATCATATTCTGAAACAATTGCGTAAAAGAACACCAATTTCTAGGTTGTGAGTACTTTTGAACTGAATCTTGAGGAACTGCGATGCACAGAGGAAATGAGATTATTGCATGAGTTATATGGACCACCATTCTTATGAGCAAAAACCTGTATTTATTACCTGATCTATGATACTCCTGGACAACATTACAATCCATTTGCAGACTTGGTATAGTACTAAAGTTCCCACAAGGCAATTTACTCAACATTTATATGTTTGAGGAATTGGTACTTGTAAACAAATAGCACCAACTTTGAGTTACACACTTTTGAGTCTCATAACCTTTCCCGGGGACAATGATTTATAGGAATCTGTCATATACAACATATTTTTGTGAGAAAATTATCATTAAATTGGTAATCCAAACTGCATCACACCCATCACCAAATTTTATTTTTTTTAATCAATAATATAATCAATATTGTTTACCATCCCTAATGCTCGATGCCCAAGTCAGTTTTTTGCATTTCACTATGTTCATGTTATTCAAGCAGCTCCCTAAAATTGGCCTTCCTATTTTTATAGATAAATGGTTTCCACAAGGCAAGAAAATGTTGGTAAAAGGGAGCCTACAACTTTGAGGAAGCTCAAAAGAAAGAATACAGGTTCTACAAGCCAAGAAAATGTTGGTAAAAGGGAGCCTACAACTTTGAGTAAGCTCAAAAGAAAGAAGAGTACAAGTTCCGCAAGCCATGAAAATGTTGGTAAAAGGGGGCCTACAACTTTGAGGAAGCTCAAAAGAAAGAATAGTACAGGCGAAAAGCTTGTGGTGGAATGGAACTCTGTAGGGCAAGCAATAGGGGAAAACCGGTCAACTTTTATGAGTTATATTGGTGTCTGTGCTCGTTCTTTAGTGGACATCAACATTCCACGTTGGGATCATGTTCCAAAAGAAATCAAAGAATCTCTTTGGACAGATATTTCGGTAAAGTCTTTACAATATATTCTTTGTACTTCGGTGGATGATTTTCTTATATTTGCTAGTGATGCTTTCTAGGATGTTTTTGAGGTTCCTGCCAACAAACAAGACTGGGTTATAGCCATTGCATGTGATCGATGGAGGAGTTTTAAGACCAAACTGAAAAGGTTTATGTACGACAAGGACGGGAACATTTGCCCTAATCCACCTCCACTCTATTCCTTCATCAACCAAGAGACTTGGGATAAATATATTACCACGCGACAAAGTGATGAATTTAAGGTAATTATGTTGTTTCGTGCAAAAAAGAAGAGGTAATTATCCCATTAATTGCTCATCACTTGTAGGTGTACTTGTTTTAACCTTTCATTATCAACAGGAACAAAGTGAGAGACATCGAGAGATTGCAAAGAAGAACATCTATACTTATAGGGGGTCGCGTAAGGGATATGTCGGCATTGAGGAGGAGATAGTAAGCATTAAGTTACCAATTTTTCCTTAAGATTTACTGTGATCATCTTTCTAACATATATATATTAGTAGTTCTAATGTACAATGATTACATAACATACAGGTACGGGCAAATAAAGAAAATAACAATTTTGAGTCACCTTTGGATGCTTCCTCTTCGACACCTAGTGTATCTCGAAGCCTACTATGGAAGAAGGCTAGGATTAATAAAGATGGTAATATGGATGAGCCAGTTAGGCAAGTGGTGGCTAAAATGGCAAGTATCTGGTTGTGCTTTAATGTTGATTCATTAGTTTATATATAGTATCCATACTTATATTTCTCTCCTGCTTATTTTGCATAATGATAGGATCGTCTATCCGAACAAGTAGCCAAAGGTGAAATTACTCTTAGTGGGCGCCGAGACATTTTGACAACTGCTTTGGGGACAGAGGAGCATGCTGGCCGTGTTAGGGGTGTTGGAGACAGGGTCACTATCACCAAATACTTTGGGAGAGATGTTTCTGCTAAATGCTCTAGTCAGCTTGTTGAAAGATTTAATGCAATGGAGGAGCAAGTGACAGCCTTGAAAAGTATGGTGACGGAACTGCTATCACCAAGGGGTCTTAAGTCAACGACAATGAATCTGCAAAACATTGAGACGTGGGAACCAATTGACGTCATAGCAAGAAGCTACTCGGATTTTCCTGAGGTATACAATCAACTCTAGAGTCTAAAATTTCAAGTTTTCACCACTACTAATCTGTAATTTTTAAATTAATTACTATTGAAAAAATGACACAGGGTTGGACAGAATGTGAACTGGCTTCACCTGAACCTGGTAACCCTATAGTAGCCACGGGGAAGGTGTTTAACACAAATGCACCACAGCCTGTGATGCTTCATAATAAGCCGTTAGAGCCTGGCTATATGAAGGTCACTGTCATTGACCCTAAGGTGCAAGATGCACCTTTACCCATGCCTACTGATGAAGCTTACACTGTCTTTGAAGCCGTGGGTGCCTTTGTTGCATGGCCTAGAAATCTCATATTTCGGAATACTATGGTGATTAATTATAATGATACCTCCACTTGGTTTTCATATTTTTTTCGTGTTTTTTGGCTCTTACAAATTTCCTAGATTGATTTATGCATTTCTCTATTAATTTTTCTAGGAATCACAATTGCCATCAGGCGGTAAGGATGCTCGGCTGGGCAATCAAAGAGAGAGCCTTGTATTAAAGAAATTGGTCCCTGCCCTAAATTCTCAATCAAACCCATTTCAGCTCGTTTCTCAGATTGCAGCAGAAATTAATGATGATAACATTGCCACTATGGTTTGAATTTGTTTTTATAAAATTCTATCCAGTTTCAACAGTGTTATGTGTTATTAGTTTACACTCGTACAATTACTCTGTCATGGTAGGGAAAAAAGGACAAGGATGAAGGCTTGAGCAAGCGACATGAGAGCACTGTATCAAGGACACTGACCCCTGCCCTAGAATCTCAATCAACCCCCTTGAACTTCATTAGCCAAGTTGCAGCAAAAATTAATGATAAGAATATTTCCACTAAGGTTGAATTTGTTTTAAAAACTTTATCTAGTTTCTAACAAAATATTAAGTGTAATTGGTTTTATACTTCCGTTTTAAGGAATTTCTGTTATTGTAGGGAAAAAAGGTTAAAGGCAAGAGAAAACAAATCAAGAGTACACAACCAAAGACGTTGCCCCCCACACAATCCGCTCAACCAAAGCCTTCACAGGGTAATCAAGTGGCTGTGCATCAGCAGCAAAGTGAGAGCCTTGCATCAAAGGCATCGACCCCTGTCAAATTTCAATCAAACCCGTTGCATCTCATTTCTCAGATTGCAGCAGAAATTAGTGATGATAACATAGCCACTACGGTTTGATTTTTTTATTTATGAAACTCTATCTAGTTTCCAACAATGTTATGTGTTATTGGTTTACGCTTCTAAAATTACTCTGTCATGGTAGGGGAAGAAGGATGAAGGCTTGAGCAAACAATACGAAAGCACTGTATCACGGACATTGAACCTTGCCTTAGAATCTCAATCAACCCCATTGGACCTTGATAGCCAATTTGCAGCAGAAATTAATGATAATAATATTTCCACTAAGGTTAGATTTGTTTTTAGAACTTTATTTAGTTTCCAACAAATTGTTACCTGTTATTGGTTTTATACTTATGCTGTTAAGGGATTTCTATTATTGTAGGGAGAAAAGGTTAAAGGCACGAGAATAAAAATCAAGAGGACACAGCCGAAGGCATCGGCCCCCTCACCATCTACTCAACAGAAGCCTTCTCAGGGTGATCAAGTGGCTGTGCATCAGCAGCAAAAGCTTACGACATTAACAATGAAGCTAATGTACAGATGTGTCCGAGGAATGACTTGCGATGAAACAATCACTGTTGAAATGCCACCGACTATTTGGCTGTGTGATCACACCATCCTGATTACTAAAGACAATCTCCTTCAATGGTTATTTCAGGAAAATGTGCAAGTATCACATGTTAGTGTTTACATCAAGTGAGTTTATGTACACTGTGCTCTTTAGCCTTGGGAGCTATCACCATGCATATCCAGCCTTTATCTCTATCTTATTCTTGGATTGTTGCCTGCTCTTATAGCTGCCTAACTCATTCTGTTGTTATTTAGAGCATCAGAAGCACAGGTTTTATGAAATGGGGCTCAGTTTTGGATATATTAGTTCTTAATCATGGGTAAAATGAAGCAAAAAAATTTATAGACTGCATGTGTAAACCTGTTTGCCCCTGCATGTTGAAAAAGTTACTATGATGCTGCCAATTTGTATACCACAGGTGAAACTCTGACAGTAGTTTCGCAAAGATTGTGTACACAACACTGTTTGGAAGCCCTTGCAAAAACTGACATTGGTTTCATATCATCCATGTGAAAGTTGGAAATAAGTTGGTTTGCAAGCTTCAGACATTAGTTTTGACGTTTGAGTCAACTTGTGCAACATCTTAACATTACCTCCATGTGACCTTTTTGGCAGTCTCTAAGATTGTATGCATGTATGTATAGGATTATGTTTACTAACTTACAAACCCTTTTTGTATACAATAGGTACTTGTCCAACATGTGTAGGGGATGGGACACTTCAAAGATGTTTACAATATTCCGTCCACAAATTTTAACCCCAGATTCAAATCGCGATGAGGATAAGGAAGCCCAATACATAGCGGATGCAATGAAAGGATCCAATAGAAACCAGATACATCTTGCGCCGTATTATAATAGGTAACTTGAAATTATGCAGGTTTACTTGAACCTGTCTCACTTAATTACCTAATTAGGTATCCCCTTTATTGTCTAGGGGACACTGGATGTTGTGCGCTATTCATCCTCTGAGGGATCAAGGGTATTGGCTTGACCCTGCAGGAAAGGAGGCAAGCCCGGAGGCAAAAAAAGTAGTTCAATTGTAAGCATTTAAAATTTTATGATCAATGTTGAGTTTGAGGTTCCCTTGAAATGAAACTAATTTCGTCTTTGAATGGGTAGGGCCATAAGGAAGTTTTACTCTCAGAGGCGTAGGAAGAAGCCCAGAAGTAAGACAGAGTGGTTTGAAATTAAGGTTAGTTGTATCTGATAGCATTTGTGTTGTGATAGTGTGACTGAAGAAAAAGCTAAGGGCCCGTTTGGTTTTTACTCCGGAAATGGAAACGAATCTAGTCCATACGTGTATTCTTATTCATGAACTTTTTTGGAATCATTCCTTGTGATTTAAAGTAATGTGGTAGAATTTGATAAGTTTTGATACCCTATATGAAAACAAAATGGGGAGAGCTAATGCATTTTGCATGAAACCACAAGGAATGATTCCAAAAAGTTTCATGAACAAGAGCATACATATGGACTAAATACATTTTCATTCCGTTTCCGATTCCAGAGTTACAACCAAACGGGGCTTATTGTAGAAAGTGATTGATCGTTGCTGTTCGTGTTGATTTTTATAGTGCCCCCGCCAGCTAAACGATGATGATTCTGGCTATTATGTGCTGAGATACATGGAAGAGATCATAGAGAAGAGGCAAGACTCCATTCCTGAACAGGTATATTCTATTCTGCTTGCTTTTATATGTTGGAGCCAACAAGCAACTGTTGTTGTTGACTAAGGAGGATATGTACGATTTCCTGCAGTACTATGAAGATGCTCCGGGTGCCTACGAACAACACCATATCGATGAAATAAGAGACAAGTGGATTGAATTTGTTCAAAGCTACATGGACTAGTTATGGACTTGCTGCTTTGATGGGGTGGCTCTGTGTTGTGTTTGGTTGCAGCTGTCTTGGGGTTGGAGTGATGGAGCCATGGAAGTGTTTATTAATGTGAATCGCGATTAACTCGACTATGCCGCAAACTGGAATTGTGATTTTGCTTGGGGGCGTGGTCGTTGTATTGGTCATCAATTAGTAGTTGCTAACAATTTGATCAAAATGCTTTGTTTTAGAAGGTACAAATTTATTATTCACAGTAATCATCCTGAATCAACATCGTAAGTGAATCATCTAAAAGTAAATGCAAATTAAGGCCAAAATTAGAACTAGGGCATTCCTTGGACAACCAGTGAGCCGGTCGGTTTTCTTGCCCGAGTACATGTGACCATTGGTAGGGATCAAAGTGTAGCTTTATCTCAGAGTAGTCCGAGGATAGCTCCTCCCATTCCCCGTTCCAGTTTCCCTTTCTTTAGCTTGTTGATCAACATCAGCGACTCGGATTCCAATACTACAGGTTTCCAACCTTGATCCTTTTCGATCGGAATATCAGCTTTAGAGTATTGAACAAAAAATGGCAAGAAATTTAAGATCATGACGGACAGATGAGTTTCGTCAATTTTATCCTTACAACATTTCTTACCAAGAGTCCTGTGTAAGAAAGCATTATGATGATCATTCATTCCGGTCTTGTTCACCTAGAATTACTCTAGGTGAAGTTCTCAAAATTCCATTGAAAACATTAAAATTAGAAAAGTTAATTGAAAATAAAAAAGATTTGAAGAGAGAAGATAAACTTAATCTAGCCATTGGATGATCATTCAAGGTTAGGGTAGTAATATTAAAATGAAAAAGACGACAATTTTATACTTAAAAACATTCTAGATCAGAGTCCTATGTAAGAAAGCATTATGATGATCATTCAAGGTTACAGTAGTAACCATTTTAAAATAATTTAAAATGAAAAAGACGACAAAAAAGACTAATCTTAGACATGTTTTTAATCAAATAAAGAGTTTTAATTCTTTCTCAGAGAGTTTTAACTATAACCTAGTTTAGGCCTTATAGTCCTAGATCATTAGTGAAATGTAACATTATCACAATGTGAGATATTTGGTCAAACTCCACGTTCTCTTTCACCTTGCTAAAGTAGGTGTTAACAACTACTTTCCAACACTTTTCACGTATCAAGATGACCTTTATCTTAACTCACCACATGATGTAGTTAGTGTTGTCGTCAAACGGCTTGATTTTGGCCATTATCTCCCATTGTAAACGTTAGAGAGAGAATAGTAAAATTAGTACTACAATATGAAAATACTAAGTACATAAATAAGGAAAGATCCCCCCCCCCCCCCCCCCCCCCCCTCCCCCGAACCAAGAAACAAGTGTCTCCTACTTCTGCAAGACTCTTGAAAACTAGATAGTTTTTGGATCTCAACAATAAGAGTTTGTGATCTCCAAAGGAAAAAAAAAAAGTAAATGAGATGGACAAGAAGACAAGTGACCGTCAACTTCAGGTTTAGGATGAGAAAAAAATGAGAAATCAAGTTTATGTGGTCTATTAGCAAGATCAAGATAGTTAACTAAGCAAGATTTATATGCTCATAACGTAGATCTAGATATGAGGAATAATAACCTTCTTCGAGTCACATATCCAATTTTATGAAAACAACGAGTTTTAGATCTTAACAAAATATAGTAAGAGTGAGAGGTTGAAAGTCTATGAGGTAAATTGATTATCTTGTAGCCAAAAACCTAGATCTCAAAAGACAAAAATTAGGCATAGACTCTAGTGGTTACGAAACCAAAAAAAAAAAAATGCTGAAAGTAAAAAATGAAAGTTTCAAAGAAACAAGTCTAAAGAAAGATCTAAACATAAGAAAGATGAAGCGGAAACAAATTTGAACTTGTAAAATCAATTTTCGTATATAATCGAAAGAAAAAGGTTTTTCTTCAAAGAATTGGAAAAAGGGAACAAATGAAGCTCTTATACCGAATTGTAAAACCGATTATAACATATCAAACATAAAATTTGTTTACAAGTTTCGGATTAAATCCTATGTCCCCGAAATCTCTAGTCGATTCAATCCACTATATGATTTTAAAACTAAAAAATACAAGCAATAAATACAGAGGAGAAAAGTAAAGTGTAAAATCAAAGCATGAAAGTAGAGAGTAAAAAAAAAACAGGAAGAACACAAGTCACACGAGTCTAGAGATCCAAATATCTCCTTTGTGTCACGTAGATGGTGGTTCGAAGTTTCTCTCAAGTTGATTAGTCGTCAAAGACGAAAGCACTCGATTACTCTTTCAGATTGGAAGCTCTTTCAAAAGATGAGGAAATTCTCTTGGAGGTGAATAGTGTAAGATTTATTTATAAATCTTATTATATGGGCTTACATATTATGGTACACAATTATATTTTACGGCTAATTGTTAGTGGGCTATCTAAAGTGATTCGATTAAGTAAAGTCCGTAGACTTTAATTAAGCGATATGAGCTTAATGAGTGGATACCAAAATTTGACCCAATAGGCTTAATGGGATTCTATTAGGTCAATATATAAAGGATATTAGGTTATGGTCCCCAATATGTTAAATCGATCGGCCGTTTTCATATCTCTACCCATCAGAGAGAAAACCTAAAGAAACCCTAAGGAGATTTGAACTGAGGAAGACGATATACCTGCGGCGCTCATTCGGATTGTAGATTCCGCACTAAAGATTGATCTGATTGCTGCGCTATGGAACCAGGTATGTAAATTTCGATTCCTTAATAACTCTAGCATGATTATGATCCTCGGTGTTTATGATTCAGGGAATTTAATTATTCCAATAAGTGGTATCAGAGCCGTAATCGTGTTAGATTATTAGGAATCTCGGTTTGAATTGATATAGAAAAATCCATGTTTTATATATATATATATATATATATATATATATATATATATATATATATATATATATATATATATTATATACATATATTCGTTTTGTTTTGAAGCTACTGCGGTCGACTTCTATTGTACTGTTTTATATGATTAATATAGTTGACCCTATCAGACTCTTCTTCATTGAAAAGCATTATAATTTTGTGTTTGTTGCTTTTGGATTTTGTGAGTTTTTTTTTAAAAAAATTATTTTTAAAAAAAAACATGGTTTTATCTTTTGGTTAATGGTTAATGATGTATATATATCTACATGCTTCAGAATTTGTATGCTACAGGCATTAGATGATTTTGGATGTTGGAACCAGATATCCAATTTGTACGGTGTACGTATGAATAGTGCACTAAATTGTTTTGTGATGAACCTAGCACATGCATCCTTGCGGGTTTATTATTTTTTTTGAAAGGTTTATACCTTTAATTGATACAGTTGTCAAGTTTTAAAGGTCTATACCTTTAATTGATCCAGTGGGACCCGTCTGTTTGAGTTTGTATACATGCGTGGAGGATATCGAGCGTAAAATTTGGTTTTATTTACACTAGACATGTTTATAGATATGATATTTTTAAAGGTCAATACCTTTAATCGATATAGTGTGTCAAGTTTTAAAGGTCTATACCTTTAATTGACACGTCAAGTTTTGAAGGTCAATACCTTTGATTGATCCAGTGGGACCCGTCTGTTTGAGTATGTATTTACATGCGTTGAGCATATCGAGTGTAAAATTTGGATTGATTTACATTAAATATGGTTATGGATATGACATTTTGTGATTGATATATAGCGTGGTTGTTCATACGAACGTAAAATTTGGTCTTTTACCCCTATATTTAGTATCGATCAAAGGTTATCGAGTGTAATATTTGGATTTATATTTACACGAGATATTTTAAGAATTAATATTTTAAAGTTTATTTTAGATTAACTTAATTGAAACAATATGCTACCAAAGTAGTCTATGTTGTTTTAATAATTTAATTTAGAATTATAAGGTTAGAGTATAGTCCGTTTATGCGGATATCGATCGGCCCAAAGGAAGATTGATATTTGGCCAAACGTTAAATACACTTGTGGTTTTATTTGTTTATGTGAATATTGATCGGCCCAAATGAAGGTTAATATTTGACCAAACAATAAAACAATTAAGATGGTATATATTAATTATTTTGTGTGATTTTTTGTTTATGCGGATATTAATCGGCCCAAAGGAAGGTTAATATTTGGCCAAACAATAAACACATATATTTAGTATCATATATTGTATTTTATTATTTATGCGAGTATTGATCGGCCCAAAAGAAGGTTAATATTTGGCCAAATAATAAATGTATATATTTGATAATAATATTAATTAGGTAATGTTTTGTTATTTATGCGAATATTGATCGGCCCAAAGAAAGGTCAATATTTGGCCAAATAATAAATACATGTTATGTAATATTAATTAGTTGGTGTACTTGTTATTTATGCGGATATTGATCGGCCCAAAGGAAGTTCAATGCTTGGCCAAATAGCGAATTCACATGCGATAATAAATGTTGATAAATATATATAGATGTCCATGTGAATGATAGTCGGTCCAAAGAAAGGCTATTATTTGACCGGATCTGTTATCGATGTTGATTATTGCGATGAGAGTACCACTTGCAATTGATATTTTGTGCAAACACAAGATGTCAAGTTGTGCTAGGTATCTTGTTTAATAATATTTTATATGAGGATTTTGTCCATGTGAATGATAGTCGGTCCAAAGAAAGGCTATAATCCGACAAGATTTATGTGTCCTCTTGAATTTACTTTATTGAGAGTTATAGTGTATTGTTCCCATTTAGATCTTTTGATCATAACGTTAGTAACTATGAACTATGAGCCTCAAAGTTTTCATGCTTCTAGTTTTGTCGACTTATTTGGCCCAATTTTTGGGGACTTAGTTGATAATGTTAGGAAGCGTGCTTTGATATACTACACACCTACTTTCTTTTATACTTTTTCATTTGTGGGTGTATGCCCATATTTGGTAAATGAATTGTGATAGGGAATTCAGATGGTGAGTATTAAGAGGCTTTAAAGGTGGAGAATCTAGTTATTTGTACTCATGTACATTATGTTGCTATATTTATTTAAATATGCATTTGGAGTACATGAATACAATCTCCTTGTTATTAATCAGTTCACAAACATTGGATTGTACAAGTTTAACTTTTAAGGTGAAATGATTGAAACACGATGTCACCAAAGTGACCTCTCTTGAATAGATTATTCATCAAGGAAACGTTAAATGATATGTCTATGTTGGTTCATGCGAGTTGTATTCAACCCAAAGGTTGTATAAAAACTTGGCCGGATTACATACATGTTTATAATGGTGAACATGTGACAATTATAAGGTTATACACGAGGATAGTATTTTATCCAAAGATAATATTATTATTGCTCATGAATTATTGTCAATGTTTGAATATCATGACAAGAGTATCACTAGCAGTTAATATCATTGTCCAAAGACTTGATATTGATCTTGCACTTGATATCTTGAGATGTGATGTACAATTCATCTTTGTATTTGATTGATTATAGTTCATATGATTCATAAATTTTCTCTCTCTTTTAGTAAATTTGTTTATTATCTGCTTACTTAAGTTAAAGTTTTGTCCCTAATAAGGACAATTTATGAGGTTGAATAATATGGTATTATTTTGGGTGTATGGATTATAACCTCACATCAAGGATGAAACATATATTCTCCTATAGATTTCGGATCTTCCAAAGAGAAGATAATCCTAAACGTGAGAATATTTTGTTTGTGAAGGTCATATGATCATTATGAACACCAATTGAGTCTTCTCAAGAGGAGATGAGAACTAAGAAAATCTCAAAGAATATATATATATTTTTTTGATTTTATATGGTTTTACAAAAGGTGTTCTCATTCAGTTACTCCTCGGAGGAAGGGAAAGACAAACTGAGATATTAAGGGTCTAAAACAAAAGAAGCATAATAAGCAAATATAAAATTGCTTCTTTTGTAAAAGGTTTGGACACATAAGAAGGATTTTGCAAATATTACGCTCGGCGTATAAAGAATGCATTTTCTTAATTTGGCTTACTCTCAAGTATACATAATTTCAGTCTCTAGAAACACTTGGTGATTACCTCAAGTATCACCATCAGGTATGAGTGTTTTTTAAGTAGAGTATAAGTTTTATGTATTT
The DNA here is from genome assembly GCA_002319775.1 of Fagopyrum tataricum. Taxonomy (NCBI): domain Eukaryota; kingdom Viridiplantae; phylum Streptophyta; class Magnoliopsida; order Caryophyllales; family Polygonaceae; genus Fagopyrum; species Fagopyrum tataricum. The sequence goes on from CM008280.1 coordinate 10,489,229, forward strand.
ATTGCCCATCAATTTTGGGAAATGCAAGATTTTCTTGAGGATGTAGAGTTTGGAGGGGAAGAATTGAGGAACATCTTTGTTGATGTAGTTGTCCATTAAGAAAAGAGTTTAACATCTCTTTCTAAAGTTATTATTGAAAACAATTTGAATGTACTTTCGAATTGCTCTTCAATATATATATTCAGTTTATGACAACACTAAGGTTCCTCCCATAGAGAAAATGCAACAACCTCAAGAAGTGTCATTAATGAGTTTATTGAGAAATGAGGTATGCAATCTTAGATGATTACATTGTATATCTTGTAGAACAAGTGATTTTGTGGGGTAGATACGAGAAAGTTATCACGTATCATATGGCACAAGAAGATAAAGTAGACACATCAATTGATGATCTATTGAATCTTCGTGAGGTTACCCAAAGTTCTATTTCTCTAATTTGGAATAATGTCATAAAGGGTGAGATGAGATCCATTGAGGATAACGACGTTTGAGATCTGTTCGCGTTATCAAAAGGGTTTTTGAAAGGATTCACTCATAAGGAAGACATTAAAATTGAATGAATATTCATTCATTTTCATTAAATGACTCATTTAGGACAATAATGACATGTGTGGCTCATTTTGATTTAGAGCTATAGGGATGAAATAAAAGAGTGTTTCTACATCTAGTGATGATACACTTATGTGGTTCAACTATAAGTTTTGAATCTAAAGATTTAAAAACTATGGTTTGAAAATAAGAATTTCATCTACAGTCTAAACTGGTATAAGACAGTGAAATTATAAATTTCATAAGGTTATTACTTCATTCGGATTTGAGGTAAATAAGGTTGAAAATTTTGTATTTCACAATTCAGTGGGAGTAAGTAAACTTTATTAATGATATACTATCAATTTGCAACAATATGGGCTTATTGGTTGAAACCAAGAGATTTCTCATTAGGATTTTGAGATGAACGATCTTGGGGACGCTTCTTTTGTTTAGGCAAAAGATACTATGAGATAATTCTCAAAGTGTCATCAAGTTGTCACAAAAGAGCCAAAGGTTATCAATTTCGGCCTTAATGTATACCCTCAAGAAAATCCTTGAGGTTTTGAGGATATAAGAGATACCCTATACAACTGTCATAGGGAGTCTAATGTTTTTTTGGGTATGTACACTTCTGGATATTGTGTACATGACTAAAGTGAAGTGTATATCAGATTATTAAGTGCATGAAGTCATGTGGCCTTGCAAATAATGAAAGATTTTCATGCTATAATGGAAATTGAGATTTTGGAGATCATTGGATATTTTATCTCTATTTCTGTAGAAGTCGAATAAAAGACAATCACCTTAAGATTGTAGGTTGGTTGGAAGAACTATATCTAGTAAAAGTGTTAAACAACACTTGTAGCTACTTCCGCTATGGTTGCATATATTTGTCATTGGCTACATGCTTTTAGTAGCTTTAAGAGCCAAATAAAGTTTTTTTTTTGTGATAACATATATGCAAGTTGAATACAACACCTACCAAAGCTCCTTGATGAAAAAACACATTGACATTATGTTTATGTCAATGGAAGGAAAAGTTCAGGAAATGTCAAGTTCTATAGAACATATAAAGACAAACTCAAATTATCGGATCCGTTAATCTAAGGATTGCCTCATAAAGTATTTAAGGAGCGCATCGCTCACACGAGGCTTGACAGATTTTGTAATCCCTTAACTTAGTGGGAGTTTGAAATGATGTTCTATACCTTCTGGTTTATGCATAATAAAGTTTTATGAGTTGATTCATAAATTATATTTCTGAACTTAAGTTTGGTTTTGGATTGATCTCCGAATAAAGTAGGACCAGTTGAAAATAGGCATGTTATGAGATCACATTGCATGTAATTTTCATGTCACTCATCCATACTTGATCTATGTCATTGAATATATTGGCATGATGAACACGGAAGGTTTAGTTACGATGACTGTGACGAATGCCGCCGTGATCTTATATTGATATATGAGATGGACCAGATTGATATAAAGAATAAGTCTATAAAATTAGTCAATACGTGCACATAAAGAATTTGGTTGATATAATTGTGTTGTTTCATATGTAGCCCAAGTGGGAGATTGTAAGATTTATTTATAAATCTTATTATATGGGCTTACATATTATGGTACACAATTATATTTTACGGCTAATTGTTAGTGGGCTATCTAAAGTGATTCGATTAAGTAAAGCCCGTAGACTTTAATTAAGCGGTATGGGCTTAATGAGTGGATACCACATTTTGGCCCAATAGGCTTAATGAGATTCTATTAGGTCAATATATAAAGGATATTAGGTTATGGTCCCCAATATGTCAAATCGATCGGCCGTTTTCATATCTCTACCCATCGAGAGAAAACCTAAAGAAACCCTAAGGAGATTTGAACTGAGGAAGACGATATACCTGCGACGCTCATTCGGATTGTAGATTCCGCACTAAAGATTGATCTATTTGCTGCGCTATGGAACCAGGTATGTAAATTTCGATTCCTTAATAACTCTAGCATGATTATGATCCTCGGTGTTTATGATTCAGGGAATTTAATTATTCCAACAAATAGTTCTCAAGTGAACACAAAGGAAGAGAGAGAAGAGTTCTCAGGTGAACACAAAAGAAAGGAGAGGAGGTTGCGACATATATTAGATAAGTAAAGCCTACACGTTCCTTATATACCTCTCCTCTAAACAAAAGCGATGTCGTTTGCATTAGTGGCTAATCCAGACTAGAAAGCGAACCTGACTCACAATGTTTTCCTCGAAAGTATAGTAGAGTAAAAATTCCGATTTAGTTATTCTTTGAACAATTGGACCCAAAATAAAGCGAGATGGCGTAACTCCTTAGTTTGTTGGGCTTGCCCAACCCAATAAGCTCACGTTTACCAACCTCTTTGCTTGGTTTACGATCTTCGGCTGAATTGAACACATGAATTA